>CAUYUJ010019496.1:47393-67764 GCA_963575745.1 Prorocentrum cordatum
GAGGAGGAGGAGGAGGAGGAGGAGGAAGAAGAGGGCGACCACAATGGCCAGAGGCCTCTTTGATGCTTCTCGGAGTCTTGTCGGATGTTTCTTGAGAGCTTCTTGGAGTCCTCTCTGGGCATCCTGGGGGCCTATTAGCGGTCCGGGGGGCCTCTTGCCGCGTCTTGCGTCACGGGGGAGCCTCTGGGAGCCTCTTGGGAGTCTTCTCGGGGTCCTGTTGGCACCATCTAGGAGGAGTTCGATGAAAGAAAGCCAAACTCTCGACGCTTCGCGTACCCCAACCAGCTTGGAATTTAGGCCTGTTCGTGCTAGGTAATTTAGGACCTCGCGCGGCCCGCTCGGACCTTGACACGCCGTCGGCGCGCTCGCCTGCGGCTGGTTACAAAAAAAGTGCCCCCACCAGCTTGGAATGTGACGACCTTGCTCTCCATGGTCTCCTCGTGTCTCGCCCATCCCATCCGACTGCATTGGTTCGGGTACGTTGAGATTTATTACAGGTACAGGCTGTTCGGCTAGGTACGGTCGTCTACTATTCGGCCTGAGTTTGAGCTGCGGCTTAGCTTTTGTCTATCTGTCTTGTCATCCTCTCTCTCTCTCTCTGCCTCGCTCTGTTCCCGTGTGTCTCTTGTTCCTCTCTGCCGCGCAGTTCGCGCCACCGTTGTGGCCCTTTTCCGCTTGCCGCCTGTTCGACTCGCTTAACGACTTCCTGATGGTGCGCGGTTGGTTTCGCGACGCGCGCGATCAAAAAATATCCCCGCCAGCCTCCGCAGCCATTTTGGCCCAAGACGTCTGGCTCAAGCCGTCTCCCAGGGGGGAGCTCCTCACCCTGGGGCTAGGGCTCGAGGTTGGCCGACAGCGACCTGGGGGCCGCTGTCTAGAAATTGGTTCGGCCTGCGTGAGGGGCGCTGGAAGGAGCCTCCTCTTCCAGGCGCCCCTCCCCCCCGTGCCGTGCCTCTGTCTCCTGGCGTGCCGCGGGCGGCGCCGCGCCGCGTTCAGCGCCTGGCGGCGGCCGCGCGGCTCGCCGCCGCCTTGGTTGCCGCCGGCGGCGGACCCTGGCTTGGCTGCGGCGGCCGGCGCCGCCGGCGCTGCGCGTGCGGCCGATGCCGCCAGCGTTGCCGCTCCCGCGGCCGCCGCCGCCAGCGCCGCCGCCGCGGCCGCGGCCAAGGCGGCCTCTGCGGCCGCCCTGGCCGCTGGCGCCGCCTGCCTGTGGGGGCCGCGCGCCCTGCCGCGCCGCGGGCACGGCTGACGCCCTTGGCGCCGCCAGCGCCTCGGCCGCCGCCGCTGCCGCCGCGCCGCCCCGCCGCGCCGCTGCTTGCCGCCGCGCCGCCTGTCCCCTCCCGCGGCGCGGCGGCCGGAGGCGCCGTGGCCGGCGTCGCGGCCGCGGCGGCGCCGCTGCTGCTGCCGCTGCCGCCGCCGCTGCCAGCTCCTCGCTGGCGGCGGCGGCAGCGGAGGGCGCGGTGGCCGGCGCCGCCGCGGCGGCGCGCGGCCTGCCCAACGGCCAGCCGCCTGGCGGCCAGCCCCCCGGCCAGCCCGACCGCCAGCCCCACGGCCGGCCCCGCGGCCAGCTTGGCGGCAAGCCCTCCGTGCTGCCCGACTGCCAGCCCCTCGGCTTGCCCGTCTGCCAGCCCCACGGCCCGCCTGACGGCCAGCCCGTCGCCGCCCCGTGGCCGGCCCGACGGCCGGCCCCGCGGCCGGCCCCGCGGCCTGCCCTGCGGGCGGCCAGCCCGACGGCCCGCCCGACTGCCAGCCCCGCGGCCAGTCCCGCGGCCAGCCCGGCCATCCCCGCGGCCAGCCGAGCGGCCAGCCCGTTCTGGATGGGTTGGCGGGGGTATTTTTTTTTCGGAGCCGCCAGCGGACAGCCGCGCGGCGTCGTGGAGTTGCACGAAAACCATACCTACAACTAGCAGGGCGCAGGCCAGCACTGCAGCAGGCGAGTGCGGACAAATGCAAGTGATATCCGATCAGCGCGCCGGTGGCCAAGGCCGAGCGCGGGCGGTGAACGAACGTGGAAGAGGCACCAGGCAACTAACCTTAGCTCAGCTCAGAAGCCGAAGACCACGGGCCCGAGCACGCTTGTGACCTCGACCTCTTCGAAGAGACACGCCGCGTCTCTGACAGAGCGCGTGCCAGCGAGGGAGAACAGCGCCGCCGTTGTCGCCCGCAGAACAGCGAACCGCACCGCGTAAGCAGCAGACCTCGAAGTGCAATCAGGTCTCTGCGTCCCAGGTGCCCCAATCGGCAGAGCGAGTCTTCAAAGAAGCCTCGGCCAGTGGGCGTTCGTGCGTCCGCCGCGAAACCGAACGCAGAATGCCGCGCCAGGTGGCCCATGCAGCTCCTGCGGGGGGGCGCCGCGGGGCGGTGGGCGGGCCATAGACGGTGAATCGATGAACCTGGCCCGCGCGCCCCGGGGGGGGCGCGGGGGGCCGGGGGCGTGCTGCGAATGGGGATCGCGGCTAACAGCCGCAGAGATACGGTTGCCATGTTGCGCGTGGGGTCGCAGCTGACAGCCAGAAATAGTGCGTCAAGGGCGGGCCGTGCGCCTCCAGCGGGGGGGTGGCCGCGGGGGGCGGTCGGGGCAGTCGACCTGGGGCGATAATTGTCAGCGCGCCTCGACGCCCGGGGGTGGCGCCGGCTCGTTGCGCGCAGTCGTGCGTACATATGTGAAGGCGAGGGCGCGGTGTAGCCGGCGAGCCCGCGCCCTGCCTGCGGAGGGGCCAGAGAGATCGGCCGGCGAAGAAACGGCAAGCGCGACCGCCCGTGGGGGGCGCGGTGAGGGCGGGCCAACTTGCCGGGGGGGGTCGCGGCTAACAGTCGCGGAGTTATAAGGAGATGTGCGGGCCCAAGGCAGTCGATCCAGGATGTTCATTGCCAGCTGGCCCCCGCGCCCCGGGGGGGGCGCAGAGGCCGCGGAGGTGCGGGGGATCTCCCGGCACAAGCGCCCCGTGGGGGGCGCCGAGGGGCAATCCGCGCTGCGGGTGGGGTCGCAGCTAACAGCCGCAGAAATGTTGACGTCGATATCGGGCAGCAGCGCGCGGGCGCCTTCCCTCGCAGTCGCCCGCGTAGTACAGGGGCCTGCAGGGGGGGGGGGGGGGCTCGGGAGGCGCCGCAGGGCCCGATGGTGGGTGGGTGGGCTGAGCACTGAGGGGGGGGGGCCTCCTGAGGCATGGGGGGGGCCTGCGGGGCCGGCCGACAACTCGCCGCGGCCCGCCGCCCCGAGAGGTGGGGGGGGTCGCCGAGCCCGCCCCGGCTGGGCGGCGTGCTGGAGAGCCGCTGCAAGGGGCCCCCGCGTGCGGTCGTGCCGAGCTCGGCGGGGGTACAGCAAACAGCCGCAGGATGGCATGAAGTAACTGATGCCTGGCAAGATGGGAGTGTCGCGGAGGTTCGTGCTAGATGATCGGATCGAGGCGCAGCTGAGGAGCTGCTAACAGCCGCTGAAACGGTTGAGAAACCTCTTTCTGGTCGATCGATCTCCGAACGGGGTCCGACGGCCGGCCCCGTGGGGGGGGGGGGCGCAGAGCGCAGCTAACAGCTGCAGAAGTGTACAGGGGTCCGAGCCAGATCGATCGGGCAGATGCACGCGGGGCGTTTTCCATACCCCGCCGCCCGTAGGTCAGTGGCTGGCCGGGGGGGGGGGGCTCTGGGGCACCCGCGGGCCCGGGGGGGGGGGGGTGGCGGGGGGTGCAGAGCGCGTGGGGGGGGGGCACCAGAGACCAGGGGAGACTTGGGGGGGGCCCGAGGTCGCACTGCAGGTCGTCTGAAAATATTGCAAGACAGCGAAAAACTGGATGCCGAGGGGGGGGAAGATGCAGTTGTACTACTGGCCGCGCTTGAGCTGGTCGTCGTGCTGCCGGTGCCAGTCGCACTGGCCGTCGGAACTCGTCCCGGACAGCGCGGTGCGCCAAGAACTTGGTGAACCGTTGCCGTCGTGCCACTGTCCACCATGTGCTGGCCGGACGGGGCTGCTCGATTGTGTCGCACTCGAAATCGTATTGCTCGGCGTTGCGCTGTCCGACTCGACGACGCCCGCGCTAGAGCCCGATGTGGTGTGGAGCTCGCCGTGGAGGTTGCCGTGGACATTGCGGTGTTCGGGGCCGTGCTGGTCGCGGCCATGCTGCTCGAGGTCGCTCCGTTGATGCAGCGAAGCATTGGAAATCAAGCTGCGGTCATTGCAGTTGTGCTGCTGGCCCTGCTCGAGCTAGCCGTCGCGCTGCTGGTGCCGCTCGCGCGGGCCGTCGAAGATTGCGCCTCGGTCACCATGTTATGAAGACCTACCGTGCCCGTCAGCGTCGCGCCGCTGCCCGCCCTTGTGCTGGCGCGACGTAGTGCTGCAAAGCTGTGTTGCGCTCGTAATCGTACTGCTCGAGGTTGCGCAGCTCGTCTGGACCCCGCGCACGCGGTTACTTAATATCGACGTGGGGCCCACCGTGGAAGTGGCCGTGGGCGCCACTTTGCTCGAAACCGTACTGGTCTCGACCGTGCTGCCCAGGGCCGCACCGTGGTCACTTGAGACGTATTGCTGGACAACGGGGCACTGGAAGTCCAGGTGGTGAACTACGCTGTTGTGCAGCTGGACACGCTCGAACTAACCGTCGTGCTGCTGGCGCCGCTCGTACAAACCGTCGGAGTACTCATCTCGGTCAGCGTGGTATTGGATGTCCCTGACGTGTCCGTCAGCGTCGTGCTGCTGCGGCTCACCTTGGAATTAACTGGTGTGATGCTGCTCGATAGTGTCGCAATCGAGGTCGTGCAGCTCGCAGTTGCGCTGCTCGTCGCCACCGCGCTCGCGCGGCTGCTTAATGTAGTTGTGAAAGTGGCCGTGGACGTCGCGCTACTCGAGGTCGTACTGGTCGCGACCGTGCTGCTCGAGGTCGCGCTGCGGTCAGCTGAGGCGTACTGCGAGACAACGGTGCACTGGGGGCCGAGGTGGTGGACGATGCAGTTGCGTTGCTGGTCACGCGTGGTGTTGCGTGACCTTGTCGTATTCGCCAGCGACATGCCGCTGCTCATCGTATAGCTGGCCGGCATGGTGCTGCTCGATGGTGTCGGGCATGGTGCTGCTCGATGGTGTCGCGCTCGAACACGCGCTGCTCGACTTGTGCTGCTCGCTTCAACCTCGCACGCGCTGTTGCTCTTTGTCGTCGTGGATCTCGCCGAGGAGGTGAATGTGGATGTCGTGTTGCTCGAGGCCGTATTGTGCGTGTCCGTGCTGCTCGATGGCGCGCCGCTGATCGCCTGCGACATTCTGCTAGACGAGATGCACTGGAGGCCACGGTGGTGGGCAATGCAGTTGTGCGGCAGGTCACGCCAGAGCAGGCCGTCGTGCTGTTGGAGCCGCTCGTGCTGGCCGTTAGAGACCGCGCCCCGGGCCGCGTGGTATTGAATGCCCCTGTCGTGTCCGCCAGCGTTGTGCCGCTGATCACCGCGGTGCTGGCTAGCGTGGTGCTGCTCGACCGTGTCCCGCGCGAAGTCGTGCAGATCGAAGTTGCGCTGCTCGTCGCGACCACGCACGCGGTGCTGCTCAATGTGGTTGTGGGAGTGGCTGTGGGCGTCGCACTGTTCAAGAAAGACCCTACTGGTCGTGGCCGTGCTGCCCGAGGTCGCACTGTTGGTCGTCTGAAGCGTGCTGCTAGACAACGAAGCACTGGAAGCAAGGTGGTGGAGGATGCAGTTGTGCTGCTGGCCACGCTCGAGTAGGCAGTCGACCCATGGTGCCGCTCGTGCTAGCCGTCGAGGACGCGTCTCGGCCAGCGTGGCATGAATGACCTTGTCGTGTCCGTCCGCGTCGTGCCAGTGCTCGCTGTGGTGCTGGCCGGGCGGTGGTGCTTGACACTGTCGCGCTCGAAGTCGTGCTGCTAGTCGTTGCGCTGCCCAACTCGTCCAAGCTCACGCTGCGGCTCAATGGCGACGTGGAGCTCACCGTGGAAGTGGCCGTGGACGTCCCACTAGACGAGACCGTGCTAGTTGTGACCGTGCAGCTCGATGTCGCTCTGTTGGTCATGTGACACGTACTGCAAGACATCGGTGCACTGGGAGTCCAGCTGCGGACAACGTAGTTGTTGCTGGATGCGCTCGAGCTCGCCGCCGTGCTGCTCGTGCCGCTCGTGGTGGCCATAGAAGAGCGCGTCTCGCTCAGCCTGGGATTGAGTGACCCTGTCGTTTCCGTCAGCGTCGTGCCGCTGTTCGCCGTAGTACCGGCTGGCGTGGTGCTGCTCGACTGTGTCGCACACGAGCTCGTACTGCTGGACGTTGCGCTGCTCGTCTCGAGTCCGATCGCGCTGCTGCTGTGTGGCGCCGTGGGGCCTGTCGCGGAAGTGGCTGTGGACGTCCATGCTCGAGGCCGTGCGGGTCGTGACAGTGCTGCTCGAGGTCTCACTGCTGGTCGTCTGAGACGTACTGCAAGACAACGGTGCGCTGGAGGTCCAGGTGGTGGACGATGCAGTTGTTGCTGGTCGCGCTCGAACTAGCCGTCGTGCTGCTGGTGCCGCTCGTACTAGTCGTTGCCGTACTCGTCCGGTCACCGTGGTATGGAATGACCTTGACGTATCCGTCAGCGTCGTGTCGCTGCTCACCAGAGTGCTGGCAGGCGTGGTACTGCTAGACTGTGTCGCACTCGAAGTCGTGCGGCACGACGTTGCGTTGCTCGTCGCGCCACGCACACGCAGCAGCACGATGTCGTTGTGGGCCGTTGACGGCGCGCTGCTCGAGGCCGTCCTGGTCATGACCGTGCTGCTCGAGGACGCACTGCTGGTCGCCTGAGGCGTGCTGCTAGGCGACGATGCAAGGGTCAAGGTGATGGGCGATGCAGTTGTGCTGGCCGTCGTGCCGCTGGTACCGCTAAGACTAGCCGATGAGCTCGTCTCGGTCCGCCTGGTCTGAATGACCTTGTCGTATATGTCAGCGTCGTGCCGCTTCTCATCTTTGTGCAGGCAGCCGTTGGGCTGCTCGATAGTGTCGCGCTCGAAAACGTACTGCTCGACATTGTACTGCACGTTTTAACCTCGTTCACGCTGCTGCTCACTGTCGTCGTGGAGCTCACCGTGGAGGTGACTGTGGAGGTCGCATAGCTCGAGTCCGTACTGGCCGTGGCCGTGCTTCTCGAGGACGCTCTGGCGATCGCCTGAGACGTGCTGCAAGACAACGATGCACTGGAAGTCGAGGTGGTGGGTAATGTAGTTGCGCGGCGGGTCGCACTCGAGCTGGCCGTCGCGCCGCGGGAGCCGCTCGCACTCGCCGTCGACAACCTTGCCCCGGGCGGCGCGGTAGTGAATGACCCTGTCGATGCCGTCAGCGTCGTGCCGCTGCTCTCCGTAGTGCTGGCCGGCGTGGTGCTGCTCGACTGTGTCGCACGGGACATCGTGCTGTTCGACGTGCGCTGCTCGCCGCGTCCACGCTCGCGGTACTGCTCACCGTCGTCGTGGGGCCCGCCGTGGAGGGCCGTGAACGTCGCGCTGCGCTTGGGCGTGCTGGTTGCGACCCTGCTGCTCGGGTCGCGCTGCTGGTCGTCTGAGGCGTGCTGCAGGCAGCGATGCAGGGGGGCCAGGGTGGTGGGCGCTGCCATTGTGCTGCTGGTCACATTCGAGCTGGCCGTCGTGCTGCTGGGGCTGCTCGTACTGCGGCCACAAGACTGTGCTGGTCGTGACCGTGCTGCTCGAGGTCTCTCTGTTGGTCGTCCGCGGTGTGCTGCAGACGACGATGCACGGGGCGCCCGGTGGTGGACGATGCAGTTGTGCTGCTGGTCACGCTCGAGCAAGCCGTTGGAGCGATTGACGGTCGCACGGCATTTGAGACGCGCAGGGGGCGGGCGCGGAGGGCGGGGGCCAGGGGGCGGGCGGGGGGCGGACAGGGGGAAAGCGGCAGATCGCCGCGAAGTGGAGCAGCGTAACCGTGGGGGACGGGGGCCAAGGGGCGGGCGGGGGGGGGGCTGGGGGAATGCAGCGGGCAGACGCGGAAAGGGGGCGATTGACGGCCGCGTGGTGGTAAGGGAGCAACCCCGATGGGGCGGGCGAGGTGAGAGGCGCCTGACAGTCGTGCGATGGGGGAACGGCACGCCGACGCCGTCGTCACTGGGGTGGAGGCAAACGGCCACGTTTTCGACGTCAAGGGCCCGACCTCGCCCGAGAGCAATCCCACTCTTCAGTGTGCGGCCACTTCCGGCGCCTACGAGATCCCGGCCATCTCGCGGCGGAAAGCGCGCGTGGTGCCAGGGGCAGACGGCTGTGAACGCCGCGCCCATGGTGACCTGAAGGTGCCTGATCGTCTCGTTTGGTGACACCATGTGTGGTTCCCATTGGGAGTCGTGGACCTGGGCTTTCTAGAGCAGCCTTCCAGTGTTGGAGTCCCGTTGTCCTGGCTGCTGGCGATCGGCGAACAGACTGGGCGTCCGCCCGCTTCCCATCCGACGCGCCGCGGATGCGCCCCGGTCGGGTTGCCGGCCCGCCTCGGCGGTCGAGATCACATCCTCACCAGAGAGGGGGGGGGGGGTCTGGCGCGCTTTGCGGGGATGCAGGGGTTGCCCCGTGTCTGCTCGTCGAGGCGCCCGCCCGCGTCGAGTCGCTCGCAGGGGAAGGAGGACGAATAGGAGCGAAAGGGCTCCTGGAAACCAGCTGGAGGATGGCTTCGCTGTCCCGCTCGTCCAGGCAAGGAGGACGCGTGGGCGCTGTGGGACTTCTCAGTGCCGTCTGGTGGCTTCACTGTCGGGCTGGCCGTCGGGTTGGCCGTCGGACTGGCCGCGGGGCTGGCCGTGGGACTGGGCGTCAGGCAAGGCCCACGAGAGAGTGTTGGTTAGGGCGTCAGGTTGGGCGTCGGGAGCGGTGTCGGGTGAGGCGTCAGACTGGTCGTGGGGCTGGCCGTGGAGCTGGCCATGGGACTGGCCGTGGGGCTGGCTGTTTGGCTGGCCGTGGGGCTGGCCGTCGGGCTGGCAGTCGGGCTGGCCGTCGGACTAGTCGCGGGGCTGGCAGTCGGGCTGGCCGTTGGGCTGGCGGTCGGGCTGGCCGTGAGACCGGCCGTGGGGCTTGCTGTAGGGGTGGTCGCGGGGCTGGCCGTCGGGCTGGAAGTGGGCCTGGCCGTCAGAATGGCCGCAGGGCTGGCCAAGGGGCTGGCAGTCAGGTTGGTCGTCAGGCGGGTCTTTGGGCTGGCAGCCGGCCAGGCCGTGGGGCTGGCAGCCGGGCTGGTCGTCGGGCTGGCCGTCGGGCTGGCCGTGGGGCAGGCCGTCGGGCTGGCCGTGGGACCAGCCGTGGGACTGGCCGTAGGGCTGGCCTTGGGGCTGGCCACGGGATTGAGTCGGGCTGGCCGTGGGGCTGTCGGTCGGGCTGGCCGTGGGGCTGGCCGTGGGGCTGGCCGTGGGGCTGGCCGTGGGGCTGGAAGTCGGGCTGGCCGTGGGACTGGCCGTGGGGCTGCTCGTGTGGGTGGCCGTGGGGCTGGCCGTGGGGCTGGAAGTCGGGCTGACCGTGGGGCCGGCCGTGGGGCTGGCAGTCGGGCTGGCCGTCAGGCTGGCCGTGGGCCTGGCTGTCGGGTTGGCCGGAGGGCTGGCCGTGGGGCTGGCAGTCGGGCTTGCCGTGGGTCTGGCCGTGGGGCTGGCTGTCAGGCTGGCCGTCGGGCTGTCCGTCCGGCTGGCCATGGGGCTGGCCGGCCTGGCCGCGGGCTTGGCCGTGGGGTTGGCAGTCGAGCTGGCCGTCGGGCCGGCCGTAGGGCTGGCCGTGGGGCTGGCCGTGGGGCTGGCCGTGGGGCTGGCAGTCGGGCTGGGCTGGCCACGGGGCGGGCTGGCCGTGGGGCTGGCCGTCAGGCGGGCCGTGGGGCTGGCAGCCGGCCAGGCCGTGGGGCTGGCAGTCGGGCTGCCCGTCGGGCTGGCCGCCAGGCTGGCCGTGGGGCTGGCCGTTGGGTTGGCAGTCGGGCTGGCCGCGGGGCCGGCAGTCGGGCTGGCCGTCGGGCTGGCCGTGGGGCTGGCAGTCGGGTTGGCCGTGGGGCTGGCCGTTGGGCTGGCAGTCGGGCTGGCCGTCGGGCTGGCCGCCGGGCTGGCCGCGGGGCTGGCAGTCGGGCTGGCCATGGGGCCGTCCAGCTGGCCGCGGGGCTGGCCAGGCTGGCCGTGGGACTGGCCGTGGGGCTGGCAGTCGGGCTGGCCGTCGGGCTGGCCGTGGGGCTGGCAGTCGGGCTGGCCGTCGGGCTGGCCGTGGGGCTGGCGGTCGGGTTGGCCGTGGGGTTGGCCGTGGGGCTGGTAGCCGGCTGGCCGTGGTGCTGGCCGCCGGGCTGGCCGCGGGGCTGGCAGTCAGGCTGGCCACCCGGCTGGCCGTACGATCAGGGGCGGCAGGACGCATGCAGTTGCGCAGCCTCTTCGGGAAAACAAGGATCACAAAGAGCTTTCCGCATGGACGTTTAAGATGTAAATCGGTGCAGGCTACGACGATGCTTCCACGGGGGGTGAGGGGTGTTTCGATGACTCGTACTGGCTGTTGCACTGATTTGTATCTTAAGCTCGCGTGCGTTTCGAAACTTGGAGCCATTTTGGGGCTCTCTTGGGGTTCTCTCGGGGCCCTCTTGGGGTCCTCCTGGAGCTCGCTCTTGGGGCTCTCTTGAGGTCCTCGTAGGGCCTTCTTGGAGCCCTCTTGGGGCTCTTTTGGGGCGTCTTGGGGCCCTCTTGGGCTCTTTTGGGGGGTCTGGGGGCCTTCTTGCGGCTCTTTTGGGATGCCAAAGGGGCCTCTTGGGGCAGTGGTGGACCATTTCGCTAAAAAAGAGGGGGGTCCTTAATTCCTGCACCCCCCTCGGAGGCTCAAAAATGCCGTCTTGGGGCCGTCTCGGGGCCCTTTTGGACCGCTCTTGGAGCGCTCTTGGGCGCTCTTTGGGCCGTCACTCGGGGCCCTCTTGGACCCCTCTTGGGGCTATCTTGGGCCGTCTTGGGGCCATCTTGAGGCCTCAAGAGCCCACCGGCGGCGAAACAGTGAGAAGACAAACAACATCGATTTTCCCTCGTTTTTCGAATGATTTTGGCCTCTTGAGAGGGTCCTTGGAGGCCTCCCAGGGCACTTGAAACCGTCTGGGGCCGTCTGGAGGCCTCTTGGACGTGTGTCGGAGGCTATCTTGACCCAGATGCCGCTATCTTGGGCCATCATGGAGGCCATCTTGGTGTCTGGGGCCCTCTTGGAGCCATCTTGGGCCATCTTGGACGCTGCCATGGGTCGGGTTCCCCCCGTCCAAACGCATGGAGGGGGGGGGAGGTAAACCCCCCAAGCAGGGAAAGGAAGGAGGTTGGAAAAGGAAACGCCCTATACCACCTGCGCCCACAGGGCTGGTGGGATTATGCCCCCCACCCCATCGAGAGCCTGGGAAATCGCCTCTTGGACCCTTCTTGGAGCGCTCTTGGGCGCTCTTGGGGCCGTCTTGGGACCCTCTTGGGCTCCTCTTGCAGCTGTCTTGGGCCTTGTCGGGCAAGCCTTGATACCTCGTATGGCCGTCGAAAGCGAGAAGGTGAGAAGGAACTCAACACTGATTGTCCTTCGATTTGTTGACGGGTTATGACTTCTTGGTGGCTTCCTTGGGAGAACCCGTGTACACTTGGACCCGTCTCGGGGCTGTCTTGGGGCTTCTTATGTTGGCCGCCACCTTGAGCTATCTTGAGCCATCTTGGAGGTCATCTTCGGCTCACTGAGACCGGTTGTAGCCATTTTGGGCAATCTTGCACGCTTCACTCGGTCGCGGGGCGCCCCGTCCTGGTCCAGGGGTAGCGGGTAGGGAAGGATGACCCCCCGAAGAGGAAGAAGGTGGTTGGAAGTGGAAACTTTCTAAACCACTCACGCCCAGAAGGCTGGTGGGACTAAGTACATCGCGCGGATCATATAATGAAGCCGCTTGTTGGTTGTTGTCGGGGCTTCGGTAGCCATGCAGGCCGTCGGACATGATGGAGGGTGTCGCATATTCTCCACTGATCACCTGCTGGGTGGCAAGCGCGTCCACCAGGGCCGTCGCTGGGGCCTGACTGGCCACGCAAGTTGCTGGTCATTGACCACTTCCTGTCGCTTCACCCACGTCCGTCGTCGTGTAATTCCTCCACGCGCCAGGACCATTTTCCAGCATGCCTTGCTCTGCCGACGCACGTGGCGAGTGGCTCGACAGTAAGAGTGCTCAACTGCATCTGTACTGCGATATTGTCGAAGTTGCTTCCGTCGATAGTGGCGCCAGCTTGCAGCGGTGCGCGATTCTCGCTAGTAGAAGTCCATCTGCCCTCAGCTGGACAGGCCAGCGCGCCTTTCGCCTTCACATGCCGCATGCCTGACAACTGCACGTGAAGGGGGGCGTGTGTTCTGCAGGCTTCGCCCTCGTCAGACATGCTTGGGGAGGCCTGGCGGCCGCGATGGTGGTGGTGGTGGTGATGGTGGTGAGATGATGATGATGATGATGATGATGATGATGATGATGATGATGATGGTGGTGGTGGTGGTGGTGGTGGTGGTGGTGGTGGTGATGATGCTGATGATGATGATGATGATGCTGCTGAAGATGATGATGATGATGATGATGCTGCTGCTGATGATTGACGATGATGACGATGATGATGATGAGATGATGACGATGATGATGATGAGGATGAGGATAAGGATGAGGATGAGGATGAGGATGAGGATGAGGATGATAACGATGAAGATGATGATGATGATGATAGATGATGATGATGATGATGATGATGATGATGATGATGATGATGATGATGATGCTGATGCTGATGCTGATGATGATGATGATGATGATGATGATGATGATGATGATGATGATGATGATGATGATGATGATGATGATGATGATGATGATGATGATGATGATGATGATGAGAAGATGATGATGATGATGATGATGATGATGATGATGATGATGATGCTGATGATGATGATGATGATGATGATGATGATGATGATGATGATGATGGTGGTGGTGGTGGTGGTGGTGGTGGTGATGATGGGGAGGAGGACGAGGACGAGGAGGACGAGGAGGACGCTGGGGGCGCGTGCTGCCAGAGGCGTCGGCGGACGCAGGGGCGAGGCCGCGGACTGCGGTGGCGGCGGCGCGCGCGCGCGCGCTGGGCGCGCGCTGAGCGCCTGGGCGCTCCGCGCGCGCGCGCCTGGCTTCTTGCGCCCGCCGGCGGAGAGAAGCCCGTGCGTGCCACCTCGGAACATGTCCCCACCTCTAGCCAGTAGAGAGAACGGTCAGGAGGAGGGGGGGAAGGAGGAGGAGGAGGAGGAGGAGGAGGAGGAGGAGGAGGAGGAGGAGGAGGAGGAGGAGGGAGGAGGAGAGGAGGAGAGGAGGAGGAGGAGGAGGAGGAGGAGGAGGAGGAGGAGGAGGAGGAGTAGGAGGAGGGGAGGAGGAGGAGAAAGATGAGGAACACCCGTGCCCCTCCTGCCAGGGCATTGACCCCCACCCTTTCCTCCTGCTCGCCTTGTAGGGCCTCCTGGGAGGCCATCATCGCCACCGCTGGGCAGAACGCATCCCGGCAGAGGTCCAGGGGGTAGCGGGCGGCATCGATACCTTTTGGTGTCCCCACCCATGATTGGCATCACTTGATCTCGATGCCGATCTCAAGGATTCCCTCGGTTTCTGAGGGCGCATCCCTGAGATTGTCATCGCATTTGGGCTTGTCGGTCTTAGGAATACGGATATGATCGAGGCTGGTCACGTGCGACGTGGCCGCGAGAGGGTCGCTTGCGGTCTCTTCGGGCCTCGCTTTGGTGCCGATTCGTTTCCAGAGAAGTGTGTAGAAAAGGGCAGTCCATGGACTCGAGCCGAAGTCTGAAAGAGGGCACGTTATGGCTCGACAAGCTGGCCAGGACGGCTCAAGATGCCACCTGGTGGTCTTTGGGCGGTTCTCTGAGCAGGATTCTGCCGAAGCCCTGGGCCACCTTGGGGGCCTCGGTGGTCTTCTTGGGTCATCCTGGAGGCCCTCTTCCGCATCTTGCAGGCGCTGCAGACCGCCCGGAGGGCGGCGGGGCGCCCGAGGAGCTTCAAGAGGAGGGCGGTGGTGCCAGCCTTTGGGCGCGAGTGGAGAGGAGTGCCCTAGAGAGCCACTTACGTACAGAAGGCCAGCCTGGCACCACCTTCCTCGCGCTCGAGTGATGCTGGCTCTTTTCATCGGTGAGGAATGACGATGGGGTCGCACCGATACTTCTCTCAATGCACAAAGTGTGGGATCTGGCTCAGATCGCGGGTGTCTGACAGGGCCACAGTGTGGCCATCAATTACGAGAGAGGCTCCTTCGACCTTGTCAGTGCTATCTTCCAGTTTTCGGGTTGTACTTCATCTGGGGGGCAAGGTCATGGCGTTCAGGTCCGCGGAAGGACCAGCTCTGCTGCCACAATGCTATTATTTAGTCCTGCTGGTCGAATCCGAGTCCCGAGCTTGAGCCCTGAGCCATCGATGGAAGATTGTGAGGCGCAGAGTCCTGACTCCCATACCCGCCCGTACCCATTCCATCTCATACCCTCCCACGCCTCCATGCATCCCTCGCCTCCCTCCCTCTCCACGTCCCCATCTCCTCTCCCTCCTCCTTCCCCCCCCTTCTCCTTGTCCTTATCCTCCTCCTCCTCCTCGTCTTGTTCGTCCTCTAGCCCCCAGTGCTCCCGATCCCGCTCCTGCTGCAGACTCCAAGTGCTGCTGATCTCGGCGTGGACTCGAGGCCATCGCCCATGGAGTCCCGATGAGGCAGAGCAGGAGGCAAACTTCTACAGTTACTCTGCCGCCCCTGCTGCTGCAGCTCCTCGTGCTCGCCTCCGTGTCTCATCCTCCGCCCTTGTCCTCGTCCTCGCTGCCGCAGGCTGCACGAGGCTGCGGGATTCCTTCAGGATGGTGAGCGACGACGATGACGAACCGACGACGACGACAACGAACCTACAACGACGACCACGACCACGACGACGACGGCGACGACGACGACGAAAGGACGACGACGACGAAACGACGACGGCGACGAACCGACGACGACGTCGATGAGGACAACGAAAGGACGACAACGACGAAACGACGACGACGAAAGGACGACGACGGCGAAAGGACGACGACGATGAACGGACGACGACGACGACGAAACGACAACGACGATTGAATCTTGTGGTATGTCGTTTTCGGCTCGTCTCAGCCGCGCGCGGCTGCCGCCATGGTGTCGAAGCGCCTCCTGAAGGACACGGAGGTCTGGCGGCGCGCCGAGGGGGCTGGGGCGAGGGGTGTGGCCCTCCGAGACGGCAGGGGGGTTCCTGTCCAGAGGCCCTCCCGCCCTCCGAGACGCCTCCTTGGAGGCCTCCGATCCTTTCTGAGAGGCACTCCTCCTCCGCCTCCCTCCTCCTCCTCCTCCTCCTCCTCCTCCTCCTCCTCCTCCTCCTCCTCCTCCTCCTCCCCTCCCCCTGGGCCTCTCAGATGGGGTCGGAGTAGATGGGGTTCGAGGATCGCGCTGCATCGCCGATGCATCGGCGATGCGGCTGGATGTGGAGCCCGATTTTCTTCATACAGGCGTCGCCGATGCATCGCCGACGTCGCCGATGCAGCGGTGATGCATCGCCGACGCATCTGCGATGCATCCACGATGCGGCGCGATCCTCCGACCCCATATAGTCGGACCCCATCTAGGAGGCCTCAAAGAGGGGGGATGCATCGACACTCAATCGCCCATTGATCGCCGATAAGGGCCCAATGGACCAAACCTGCCCAGAAGCGTGCGGATCCACTATGCGGGGCCCATCGCCGATCTATCGATGATGTATCGCCGACGCCCATGCCCATAGGAGGGCCGGAGGAAGGAGGACTGGCTATGGTTATGGGCGGGGGTTGTTGGACTCCGGGGGAGGCTCCCGTTCGAGCGGGGACCCCCATCTGACAACACTCACCCATAGCCCCCCTCGTCCCC
Organism: Prorocentrum cordatum; assembly: GCA_963575745.1. Lineage (NCBI taxonomy): Eukaryota > Dinophyceae > Prorocentrales > Prorocentraceae > Prorocentrum > Prorocentrum cordatum. The sequence goes on from CAUYUJ010019496.1 coordinate 63,265, forward strand.
CCTATGGGTATGGGTGTGTGTTGTTCGTTCGTTATCCCTTCCTCGGGGGCGAAATCCGAACCCCACCCTCGCCGATCAACGATTCAGGCATTTCGATGGGCGGCGGGAGTAGGGTTCGGAACTCGTCGAGCACGTGGCGACATGCGAACCCAACCCCCGCATCCCGTCGATTCAGGAGAGTCCATGGTTGGTGGGGGTAGGGCTCGGATGTCGCCACCTGCTCCTCCTCCCTGCCCTGCTGAGTAAATGCAAGCTTTCGGAGGTACGCGCGGAGTTCGTGGACCTGCGCTGGAACCCCCTGGCGGCGCCTCTGGCGCCGCCCCTGGCGCGCTCCGCGCGCCACGGAGAGGGGCCCAGCCTCGACTCAAGAAGTCCACGCGGACCTCTGGAAGTACCTGTCATTATTTACTCTTCGAAACGAGAGAGCAATGGCAAGACATGCTTTTTTCCTGGATATCGCTCTGAGAGCAAAAAAGGGTTTCGGATTGGAGGCCGGCAGCACAGGGTAGCCCCGGAGCTCTTTCCCGCGTCGGTCCAGAATCCTCGCATCGCCTCGCCAGAACTCGCAGCGTCCCAGAAGCGTTTTGCGATTCGTTCCCAAAACGTTTGCTGGAAGCCTTCCCGCAGCTCCTTCGAAGCTCTTCCTGAGCTCTTGCGAAGCTCCTTCCTCAAGCTTGCAAGCTCCCCAGACATCCATGCAGGCGTCCTTGCACGCGTCTTCCATGGCCTCTCACGCGCCTTGGACTGCTTCGCTATGCTGCTTTTTGTTCCGCATACTTCGTAGAGAGCTAAGAGGGTTTCAGACTAGACGCCAGCAGTGCAGGGTAGCCCCGGAACTCTTTCTGGCGCCGCTCCAAAATCCCCGCAGCGGCTTGCTTGAACTTGCAGTGTCCCAGAAACGTTTTCCTACCCGCTCTCAATACGTTTGCCGCGAGCCCTTCCGCAGCTCCTTCGCAGCCCGCCCTGGGCTCCTTCGAACCTCCTTTCTCGAGCCTGCAAGCTCCCCAGACATCCTATTTCGGATGCAGCTCCTGGGAGGTCAAATTGTGACTGTGCCCTGGTCTGAAATCCGGCGTAATCCAGCTTCACCCCGCTTAATCCGGCTCAATCCCGTTTAATCTGGCTTGGTCCCGCTTGATCCGCGGCCAAGTCCGGAGTGGTCCCGCTTGATCCCGCTTGATCCCAGCTTGATCCGCTTGATCCCGCTTGATCCCAACGGGGCTTCTTCTTTTTCATCCTTGCGACGAAGACCTCCAGTGGTTGCCTACTAGATCTTGTCAAGCGTTCTTGCAAACGTCTCTCATAGGCTTTCACGCGGTTTGGACTGCTGCGCTACAGTTGAGACCCATGCCAAGAAACACCCTGCTTGCCTCCAGGGTGCCCTGGGTTTTGTGGGTTTCGATGGTTTTGTTGTGGAAATCGTGACGTTCCCACACCAAAAACCAATGGACGTCCTGGGGTCTCAGGATTGGGTTTCTGTGGAAGGTTTTGCTGCTCGGGCCTCCACAGTATCTGGGTTTGGGGCGCCACAATCTGCTGTCGCAGCGTCGAGGCAACCGAGGGGCGTTGCGGGGCCTAATTGGGCACTTGACAGGAGCGGGGGAGGAGGAGGAGGAGGAGGAGGAGGAGGGGGAGGAGGAGGGGGGGAGGAGGAGGAGGAGGAGGGAGGAGAGGAGGAGGAAGACGGAGGAGGTAAGGAGCAGAGGAGGAGGGTGGAGAGGAGGAGGAGGAGGAGAGAAGAGGAAAAGAGGAGGAGGAGGAGGGAGGAGGAGGAAAGGAGGAGGAGGAGGAGGATGAGGAAGGGGGCGAGGGGAGGCAGCAGAGGAGAGAGAGGAGGAGGAGGAGGGAGAGAGGAGGAGGAGGAGAAAGAGGAGGAGGAGAGGAGGAGGAGAGGAGAGGAGGGAGGAGGAGGAGGAGGAGCAGGAGGAGGGATGAGGAGCAGGAGAGCAGGAGAGGAGGAGAGGAGGAGGAGGAGAGGAGGAGAGAGGAGGAGGAGGAGGAGGAGGAGGAGTAGGAGGAGGAGGAGGAGAGGGGAGGAGGAGGAGGAGGAGGAGGAGGAGGACGCGCGGGAAGGGCGCGCGCGAGGGAAACGGGTTGTGCCCGAGAGGGTGCGCGAAAGCCAGGGTGCATCCAGGCTAGTCGGGCATGTCCCTCTACAGGAGGAGTATCCGAAAGTGTTCAACGATTTTCCATCATTTTTGGCTATTCTTGAGCATTGTTTGACTCTTGATTGTTTTTCGCGCCCAAGCTCTGCCTGCAGGAGGACATGCCCGACCAAACTTTTGTGCCCCATCTCCCATCCCCCCCCCTTCTCCTCTACCCCGCCCGCCCTCGCGCGCCGGCAAGATCGGCGGCGAGCCCAGGGGGCGAAAGCGAGAAGGAGAGGGCCTTCTCGAAAGGCTTGGAAAGTCCCCCACCCTTCCGAGAAGTGCTCGGAGCCTCCTCCGGAGACGCAGAAGAGACTCCTCAGCAGGCGCGAGAGCTTCTGTAGAAGCCGCCGCCCTCTGAGGAGGCCTTCTCCTTCCCACTTCCCCCCTCCTTCGCCGCCGAACCTCTCTCCTCCTCCGTCCTCCCTCCCGCCTGCCCTTCCGTCCCTCCTCCCTCCTCCCCTTCCCCCCAGGGCTGGACCTGCACGGTGTTTTGGCCAACTCGTGGGCCGTTATGTTTTTCTGTCTGTTTTGCACTCAAGGCGAGAAGCGAAGGCAAAACGAGGCAGAACGAACAAACACAAGAAAACGAAAAACACTGCTTAGGTTCAGCCCTGTTCCCCCCTCTCTCTCGGCGTTCCTCCCTTCAGGAGGGAGAAAAACAGAGACACAATTAATCGCCGATCCCCCAGAAAAGAGATGGGAAACTATGAGAAGTGGGGGGGAAGACGAAGCACAACCTAGAAAATATAGGGAAGCATGGAGAATCCTAGGATTTGTGTCTCTCTATTTGTGTGTCCCTGGGCCCCTTTCTCCCTGTCCCCTACCTCCTCGCTCCTCCCTCCTCCGCTCCCTTGCCTGGCCCGCCGATCGCGAGAGAGGTGCTCCGCCAGCGGTCCATCGCCGCCCACGGCCTGGCCGTGGAGGCGCGGCGCCCCTGGCCGCCCGGCCTTGAGTAGGGCATGCCCCCCTACTGGAGGAATATCCCCAATAGTCAAAAATAAGATGGGGACGATTATCCTAATAGATTATTCGGGATATTTTTGATCACTTTTCGAATTTTTATTCACCACATGCTTGGTGGGGTTCTGGTTTTCTTCCCTCGCGCGTCCCACCCGCGACGCTCCCACATACACTTCACCTCCTTCATCACCTCATCCCCACAGACACACAGACACATGCACACACAGCGTCTCGCTCGCGTCTCCTCCTACTCTTCCTCCTCCTCCCTCTCTTTCCCCTGCTCACTTGCGCTAGCGCTGACACATACAAACGGCGTGGGGTTCTGGTTCCCCACATGCTCGGTGGGGTTCTGGCTTTCTTCCCCACGTGTTTCGTGGGGTTCTGGTTTTCTTCCCACCAGCGTCGCGCCCGCGTCTTCCTCACACCTCCCTCCTCCCTCCTCCCTCCTCCTCTTTCATTCTCACCCCACCCACGCGCAACGCATGCACGGCACGTACATGAGACACGCGTCTACATGCCGCTGCACGCATGCACACACTTGCACACACGCACACATACACACACGCGCACACACACGAAACCACACACGCGCGCGCACACACACACACACGCACACGCACACACACACACACGCACACACACACACACGCACACACACGCACACACACACGCACCCACACGCACAGACAAACATACACACCCACACACACACCCCGCCACACACCCACAGACACACCCACACACCCACACACCCACGCTCCCACGCACCCACACACCCACGCACCCACGCTCCCACGCACCCACGCACCCACGCACCCACACCCCCACACCCCCACACCCCCACACCCCCACACTCCCCCCCCACACACCCACACGCACGCGCACGCGCACACGCAGACGCGCACGCGCGCGCACGACTTGTGCGCAGGGGGACGCACGCGCACTACGCCACGGGGACCTCACTCAACGGGCCGCGACTCCGCATCGCTGCGCACTGCGCAAACGCGCAGGCGCTGCGCAGGCCCCGCCGCGCACGCTCACCCTAACAACCACCGAGCACACCACTCAACGCAACACACGCCGCAGACTGTGCCGCACGGGCAACGCAGTTGACGACGCCGCGCAACTAGGTCAAGATTTAACACGCACGCACGCTCGGCCGCACGCACGCACATCACGGAACGCACCCACAGAGCACAGAACACACACAACGCACACAGCACGCACCACGCACACGCACACACGCACACACGTACACACGCCAACACGCGCACACGCACACGCGCACACGCGCACACGCACACACGCACACACGTACACACGCCAAACCGCGCACGCGCGTACACGCGCACGCGCGCACGCACGCACGCATACACGCACACATACACAC
>CAUYUJ010019496.1:67864-75364 GCA_963575745.1 Prorocentrum cordatum
CACACGCACGCGCGCGCGCGCGCACAGGCACACGCACGCACACGCACGCACGCACTCACGCACGCACGCTCGCACGTATGCACGCCCGCACGCCCGCGCGCGCAGACGCGCGCATGCGCGCGCACGCACGCGCTCTTGCGCACGAGAGCACGCGCGCATGCCCACGCGCCCGCGCACGCCCGCGCGCGCCCGCCCGCGCGCCCGCGCGCGCACACGCGCGCACACGCGCGTGCGCGCACACGCACATTCACGCACGCACACGCACGCACACACACGCACCCACTTACGCACTCACGTGCCCGCACACGCACACACGCACACGCACGCACGCGCACACGCGCGCACACGCCACACCACGCGCCACACCACACACCACGCACCGCACCCACTCCCACACCACACTCGTGCCCACACCCGCACCCACACCCACGCCCAGACCCACGCCCGCGCCCGCGTCCACGCCCACACCCGCACCCACGCCCACGCGCGCACGCCCGTGCCCACACCCACACCCACACCCACACACCCACACCCACGCCCACACCCACACCCACACCCATTCCCACGCCCAAACCCACACCCACAACCACGCCCACACCCACACGCACACCCACACCCGGACACGCGCGCACACCCGCGCGCGCACTCGCACGCGCGCGCGCACGCGCGCGCGCACGTGCGCACGCGCCGCGACACGCTCACGACGCAACACATGCGCGACCACCACGCACCGCACACGCACGCGCACACGCACACGCACGCGCACACGCACGCGCACAAGCGCACGCACACGCACACGCACACGCAGACTCACGCACACACACACACGCACACGCACGCGCACGCGCACGCGCGCACGCACGCGCGCGCGCACACGCACGCACGCACGCACACGCACGCGCACACGCATACGCATGCGCACACGCGCACGCACGCGCACACGCACGCGTGCACACGCACGCGCACGCGCGCGCACGCGCGCACCCACACGCACGCGCACGCGCGCACGCACACACACGCGCACGCGCAAGCGCACGCGCGTGCGCAGGCGCACGCGCACCGCGCGCGCACGCGCGCGCACCGGCGCGCGCACCGCGCGGATTGCGCGCACACAGCGCACTGCAGCGGCACACGCGCACAGACGCTAACGCGCGCACAACGCGCACGCGCGCGTGGGTGCACGCGCGCACGCGCGCCCACGCGCACGCGCGCACGCGCTGCACGCGGCGCACACGCGCACGCGCGCCACGCGCATGCGCACTACGCGCACGCGCGCACGCGCGCACGCGCGCACACGCGCACCGCGCACGCGCGCACGCGCGCAGCGCGCGCGCTCACGCGCACGCACGCGGCGCAAGCGGCCCACAGAACGCGCGCACGCACGCACACACACGCACACACGCATACACGATGCACGCACACGCCGCACACAACGCACACACGCACACACGCACGCGCGCACACGCGCACTCACGCACGCGCGCGCGCGCACGCGCGCACACGCGCACGCGCGCACACGCGCGCACGCGTGCATGCGCACACACGCACGCACGCGCACACGCACTCTCGCGCACACGCACACGCGCACACGCACGTGCGCACACGCGCACACGCGCACATGCGCACACGCGCACACGCGCACACGCGCAAACGCGCGCACGCGCACACGCGCACGCGCGCACGCGCACGCGCTCACGCGCACGCGCACGCGCGCGCGCACGCACGTGCGCGCGCACGAGCGCACGCACGCGCGCACGCGCACGCGCGTGCACGCACCCACGCACGCACGCACGCACGCGCACGCACGCACGCGCGCGCACGCGCGCACGCACGCGCGCGCGCACGCACGCACCCGCGCACGCACACGCACGCACGCGCGCACGCAAGCACACGCGCGCACACGCGCACGCACGCGCACACGCACGCGCACGCGCACACGCGCACGCACGCACACGTTCACGCACGCGCACGCACGCACGCACGCACACGCACCCGTGCGCACACGCACGCGCACGCGCGCACACGCGCGCACGCGCGCGCACACGCGCATGCGCACGCGCACGCACGCACACGCACACACACACGCACACGCACGCACACGCACGCACACGCACACACACACGCATCCACACAAGCACGCACACGCGCGCACATGCGCACACGCACGCACGCAAACGCACGCGCGCACACACGCACAAGCTCGCGCGCACGCACGCGCACTCGCGCACGCACATGCACGCGCACGCGCACATGCACCCGCACACGCGCACGCGCGCGGGCACGCGCACGCGCGCGCACGCGCGCACGCGCACGCACACGCGCCCGCGCAAACGCACGCGCGCACGCACGCGCACACGCGCGCGCGCACGCGCACGCACGCGCGCATGCGCGTACGCAAACGCACACTCACACGCACACGCGCACGCACACGCACGCGCGCACGCACGCGCGCGCGCGCGCGGACGCGCACGCGCACGCGCGCACACGCACGCCCACGCGCCCAGGCACACATTCACACACACGCACACACGCGCACACACACATTCACACACACAGCCGCACACAGACACACACGCACCCACGCGCGCACACACGCACGCGCGCGCACACAGACAGGCACGCATTCACGCACGCACGCGCGCACGCGCGCACGCGCGCTCCCACGCGCGCACGCGCGCACGCACGCGCGCGTGCACGCTCGCGCGCACGCGCGCGCGCACGCACGCACGCGCGCGCGCACGCACGCACGCACGCACGCGAGCACCCACAAACTCACGCGCGCGCGCGCACGCGCACACACGCACACGCACACGCACACGCACACGCAAACGCACACCCCCCACACCCCCGCGCACACGTACACGCACGCGCGCACGCACGCGTGCACGCACACGCACACGCACGCGCGCACGCACACGCACGCGCACACGCACGCGCACACGCACACGCGCGCGCGCACGCGCACGCACACGCGCACGCACACGAACGCGCGCAGGCACATGCACACGCGCACGCACGCTCAAACGCACGCGCGCACGCACGCACGCACGCACCGACCTCGCGCGCACGCACGCGCACGCGCACGCGCACGCGCACGCGCGTGCGCGCACGTGCACGCGCACGCGCGCACACGCGCGCACACGCGCACACGCGCACACGCGCACGCGCCGCGCGCGCCCGCGCGCGCGCGCGCGCGCACGCGCGCACACGCGCACGCGCGCACGCGCGCACGCGCGTACACGCGCACGCGCGCACACGCGCACACGCGCACGCGCACACGCGCACACGCGCGCACGCACACGCACACGCACGCGCACACGCACACGCACGCACACACACGCGCACACGAACGCACGCACGCGCGCGCACGCACGCGCAGGCACGCACGCACGCACACGCGCGCACGCACAATCACACAATCGCACACAGTCGCACACAGACATGCACAACCACACGCAATCACACACAAGCACACACAAGCACACACAATCACACACAATCGCACACACACGCACACAATCACGCACAATCGTACACAACCACACACAGTCGCTCACAATCACACACAACTACACAACTACACAATCACACACATACGTACACGCGCGTACAGACACGCACGCACACGCACACGCACGCGCGCGCACACACACGCACACACATGCACACACACACGCACACACACACACACGCACACACACGCACACACACACACGCACACACACGCACACACATACACACACATTTCCCCGCGCGCGCACACACGCACGCGCACGCACACGCACACACTCGCGCGCGCACACACACGCACACACTCGCGCGCGCGTGAACCACGGTGATGCACGCCTGGCGTGGTCACTCCATCATATACCCACGACGTGTGCGCCACATAGTGCGCACCCACATGGGACACACGTCCAGATGCAGCCGCACACGCATCACACACTTGACACGCGCACCGCACAACGCATACGCGCAAGATTGGGGGGGGGCGTCGCTATGCGTGCAAGCGTCCCAGGGTGTGGCAGGCGTGGCACATCTCCATGCCGCAGGGGGTGCGCACGGGGTGGGGCCGCTATGCGTGCCAGCGTCCCAGGGCGTGGCAGGCGTGGCACATTCTTCGCGCCGCAGGAGGTGCGCAAGGGGTGGGGTCGCTATGCGTGCCGGACTCCCAGTGCGTGGCAGGCGTGGTGCAGTCTCCGCGCCGCAGGGGGTGCGCAGGAGTGGGGTCGCTACGCGTGCTAGGGTCACAAGGGGTGGCAGGCGTGGTACATTCTCCCCACTGCAGGGGGTGCGCAGGGAGTGGGGTCGCTATGCGTGCCAGGGTCCTAGGGCATGGCACGCGTGGCACATTCTTCACGCCGAGAGGGTGCGCATGGGGTGGGGTTGCTACGCGTGCCAGGGTCCCAGGGGGTGGCAGGCGTTGCACATTCTCCACCCCGCCCAGGGGGTGGGGTCGCTGTGCGCTCCATATTCCCATTGCGTAGCAGGCATGGTACATTCTCCGCGCCGCAGGGGGTGCGCAGGGGGTGGGGTCGCTATGCGTGCCAGGGTCCCAGGGTGTGGCAGGCGTGGCGCATTCTCGACACCGCAGGGGGTGGTCTCTGGGCGCGGCATCGGCCTTTTGTGCGACGTGGAAGGCCCAGCCAGGGGTCAAATTGCGGTTGGCCCCTGAGACCCAGGCTTTTGCCCTTCCTGGACCCCTCCCAGGGTACTCAGACTCCCAAGGCTTGCCCAGCGCTACCGACGGTATCGGCGAAGCAGTTGCCACTTGCATCGTTCTCGCAAATTTCACTGCAGCTATCATCACGCCAGACATTATAAGTATGTGGGGTTCTTCGGTAGCGTAATTCCCTTTCGCGTGCCGCCCGCGACGTTCCCACACACGCGCCTCGCCTCCCTCATCACCTCATCCCCACAGACACAGACACACACACAGACACACACACACAGCGTCTCGCTCGCGTCTCCTCTTCCACATACAGCCGCATACGCATCATACACATGACACGCACACCACACAACACATGAGCACCACAGGGGGTGCAATTGGGGTGGTCACCCTATCCGTTTCGGGCTCGCAAAGAGTGGCAGGCGCGACAGTTCCTCGACACCAGAGGGGGTGCGCAGGGGGTGGTCTCTCAGCGCGGCCTCTATGCGTGCCAGAGTTTGAGAGAGTGGCAGGCGTGGCAGTTTCTCGACACCAGAGGGGTTGCGCACGGGGTGGTCTCTCAGTGCGGCCTCCATGCGTGCCCGGGTCGGAGAACGTCGCAGGCGTTGCCGTTTCTCGACACCAGCGGGGGTGCGCAGGGGGTGTTCTTTCAGCGCGGCCCCTATGCGTGCCAGGGTCGGAGAACCCGGCAGGCGTGGCAGTTTCTCGACACCAGAGGGGGTTCACAGGGGGTGGTCTCTCAGCGCGGCTCCTGTGCATGTCAGGGTCTGAGAGCGTGGCAGGCGTGGCAGTTTCTCGACACCAGAAAGGGTGTGCAGGGGGTGGTCTCTCAGCGCGGCCGCTATGCGTGCCAGGGTTTGAGAGCGTGGCAGTCGTGACAGTTTTTCGACCTTAGAGAGGGTGCGCAGGGGGTGGTCTCTCAGCGCGGCCCCTAAGCGTGCCAGGGTCGGAGGGCGTGGCAGGCGTGGCAGTTTCTTGACACCAGCGGGGGTGATCAGGGGGTGGTCTCTCAGCGCGGTCTCTATGCGTGCCAGGGTTGGAGAACGTGGCAGTCGTGGCAGTTCCTCGACACCAGAGGGGGTGCGAAGGGGGTGGTCTCTCAGCGCGGTCTCTATGCGTGCCAGGGTTGGAGAACGTGGCAGTCGTGGCAGTTCCTCGACACCAGAGGGGGTGCGAAGGGGGTGGTGTCTCAGCGCGGCCTCTATGCGTGCCAAGGTCGGGGAGCGTGGCAGGCGAGGCATTTTCTCGACACCAGAGGGGGTGCGCAGGGGATGGTGTCTCAGCGCGGCCTCTATGCGTGCCAAGGTCGGGGAGCGTGGCAGGCGAGGCATTTTCTCGGCACCAGAGGGGGTGCACAGGGCGTGGTCTCTCAGCGCGGCCCCTGTGCATGTCAGGGTCTAAGAGCGTGGCAGGCGAGGCATTTTCTCGACACCAGCGGGGGTGCGCAGGGGGTGTTCTTTCAGCGCGGCCCCTATGCGTGCCAGGGTCGGAGAGCGTGGCAGGCGTGGCACTTTCTCGACACCAGAGGGGGTGCGCACGGGGTGGCCTCTCACTGCGGCCCCAAAGCGTGCCAGGGTCGGAGAGCGTGGCAGGCGTGGAACTTTCTCGACACCAGAGTGGGGTGCGCAGGGGGTGGTCTCTCAGCGCGGCCCCTGTGCATGTCAGGGTCTGAGAGAGTGGCAGGCGTGGCATTTTCTCGGCACCAGAGGGGGTGCGCAGGGGGTGGTCTCTCACCAAAAGTCAAAGTCAAGTCCGGTCGAGGGGCCTATGGAGGCACCTCGCTCCGCAAGCGGAGCCGGAGGGCGTGAGACACTACGGCAACAAAGCGCGCATGCAAGAGAATAGTAGTGGACAGGGCATCGTTAAATTACACATGATATACATCAGTCACTCTTCATGAAATCTAGAAAATGCTGTTCCACCCGCTGCCAACGGAACGGCTCCTGGTTGCGAACCACATTAAATATATTCGTGCCGTGCTCTTGTCGCAGAAATGAATCGACGGCATCTGTCCATCTTGAACGTGGCCGCCCTCGGCGTCTGACGCCGGCCGGACGCCACCGTAGAACTTGCTCGGGCCACTCTTGCGAGTCGCCGGTGGCGAATCGTGCCACGAGGCGCCACACTGAACGATCCAACACGACGAGCCAGTCCGACACAGGAAAAATCTTCAAAGCAGCGGTTACTTTCTGTTTGGTGCGTCGCCCCGCTTCCTCCCAACTTACGTGGGGAAGCTTGCTGAAACCAACTATCCGGCGGAGCATTTTTGAGCGCGTCGATGCAACTCGTGACCGCTGCTGTGCTGTCATGGCTGTTGTCGAAAGACCGTAAACAGCCGTGGGCGTAACAATCGCGTCGAAGAGCTTCAGACGAAGGCGCAAAGATATAGATCGGTTCAAAAGTACCGCCTTCTGGGAATGGAGCTTCCCCCATGCGCACTTCACGCGGTAGCTCATATTGCACTCTGATCTGTTGCGCAAGTCGCCCCCGAATTTCTTACCTAAGTATTTGTGAAACACCTGGGACGTCATAACCGGCAACTGGCAACCGGCAAGCTGCAGAACGGCGGGCTCTGCGGCATTGGAAACAGCTACGTCGTTAGTAGATATTCGCGTTTTGTCTGCATTGAATGAGAGGCCGCACGCTGACAATTCTTCCGAAAGGATGTCCAGCACGCGGCAAACCTCTGCTGCAGAACGCGCGTATATCAAAATATCGTCGGCGTAACGTATGTTGCTAAGCAAGCTGACGCCTCCAACGTCAAAGCCGCACTGCCGAGCACGCAACTTGAACCTCCGAATTGCGTGTTCCAAACTGGCGTTAAAGAG
>CAUYUJ010019496.1:80364-178764 GCA_963575745.1 Prorocentrum cordatum
GCCCGCCCGACGCATCGCCGAAGACAAGCAACGGGGCGTCCTCGGAACCACGCCCAAGGCAGCCAGCTTCGAGCTCCCCGACATGCCTCTTGCCTGCCACTGGTCCACGGCCGTCGGTGGCGTCACTCTCGTCCATGCTGACGGAATAATCACCCGCAACCAGAAGCATGTGAAAGTCTCGGGCTCCGCGGTGGCCTCGGGGACGAGGTCGCTGGAATCCAAGAAGCCCCACTTCTGCCGTTGCTGCTGCAGAGCCACGTGCCATGCAACGGCGTCCCAACCTGCAGACCGCACCTGCCGCGCACGCCGTTGTCGTACAAACCTGCTTCGAAAAGTCGCTGATTGGTCCATGGCCCGCCCACCGCGATGGCCACCATCAGCTCGGCGAGCTGGCGGCCTCGGTGAACGTGCTGCAGCTCTTCCAGAAACCTCTTCAGGCTGAGAATGTCGGACCCCTCCTCGGGCCCCCCGCCGCAAAAATGCTCCGCGGCGCCGCGCCAGTACCTGCGCGCCAGCGACTCCACGAACTCCGAGATGAGGGGTCCGGCCTGGTCCATCGCGCAAGCATCAGCTGCGCTGACACTCCAGGCATGCCTATCATGTGCAATTCCATTCGTCGTATCCCATTCAGTCGCTGAGATCGGGTTCCATCCTGTATGCAGAAGATATGCGATCACCGCGGAAACAGGGCCGCGGATGTGACGGGGTCGATCGACTTCAGCGATATTGGAAAGCTGCTCGACAATTCTTGGCCACACATGAACGACTCCTGGTCTGATCCGAGGTCCTAAAAGCCAAACTTGAAACCGCTGCTCGAGACACTGCCTGGGCAGGGCCAGCCCTGGGTCTCCACCAGGCAGACGCAGGGCCAGCAGCGTCGTGGTGCAGCGCCCCCGACGTAGAGAGCCTGCTGCGGCCGCGGGGCGCTGCCGCTGGATGGCCACGCCGCTGCCGTGGGCCCCGTGAACCTGGTGCCCGTAGGTCGCGGCTGCCCGCGGGCCCGCGCGCTGAAACTTCGCCGCGGAGGCAAAGCGCGGCGACGCTTAGGCAAAGCGCCTCGCCATGTCGCGCTGAGAGCCGCCCTTCACCGCCCGCTTACGCGCCGTCTCCTTCGACTGCCTCATGCCGCTGCCGAGGTCGACGCCGAGGTGGGCGGTCTGCAGGGCGGCCTTGACGTGGGCCGACTTCCTGCGGAGCGCCTTCACGATGAAATGAGCGTCTGCTGGGGGTGAACAGGTGGCCGCGCTCTTCGGCGGGAGACTCAGCTGCTGCTGCTTCAAGTGTTCCGCCGTCGCTGCGATGCCTTTGACCGAGGTGGTCCTCGCATGCCGACGCGACCCCGAAAATCTCTGTGACACGTCGTCGATCCAGTGGCGCTCCGAAAGCGTCGGGCACGCGATGCGTAATTTCTGAGCCACCCAGTCTGTCATGCATCTCGCGAAACGCGCGTCGTTGCGGAGGCCTTGGTCCGCCGACCTCGTCGGCTGAAACAGCTCGGACAACGGTTCCAATTTAGCGAGCGTCCCCGGTCGCAGGCGGGGCTGGAACTCGCGAAACAACACCAGTGGGGGGAGTCCTAACTTGATGGCCCCCTTGGCTAGGGGCTCGAACTCAGTGCCTGTCATAGAACGATTCGATATTGGCCCAAAAGTGCGCGTGTGGGATAGCCATCCTGCTCGTCGCCTCATCGTCGATGGCCCGCGCGAAGGCCTCGCGCAGTGCGTTGTTGTCGGCCGCCGCCGCGCCCCGCGCAGGCCCCCGCTCGATGGCCCGCTGCCATATCGAACGTTCGCGACGCATCGACCGAATCCGACGAGACATCGCCAAAGGACCAATCATTCTGTCGCCGCCGTTCCTTTCTCCCAAGAGTGCGGCTTATCGCCGTCGTGACTCGCCGCGGCCGAGGCAGGCCTTCCTCGATCATCTGGTGCAGTTGACGTAGCTCCTCAAGCGCGACGTCGGGGAGTCTCTCCGCGTCGGCTGGGGGTGGCTGGTCTATCCCTGATCCAGACTTGCTCTTCGTCCAGCACGCGGGCCGCCCGCGGTGATGGGGGCCGGGGGCTCAGTGACAGCGCGCCCCCGGATTTAATTGCATGTATCCTCATCCTCAACCATGCTGAAAGACGAACCCGAACGCCAAGGGCCGTGATACTTCTGCGCCTTCGCGTCAATGATGCCCAGCGGGTGATCGATGCGCTGCTAGCCGAGATGCAGTTCGTCAGAGACAGTCTGGGGCCCCCTCAGACTTTCGTAAACATGTCGAACGGCTGGTGTTGATGCAATCCATTCTTGTGAAGTTCCCTCAGGGAAGCCAAGGCCGCGGGAGACTTCGCCGCCCGAGTCCAGCTAACAGCCCAGGCCTCCAGGGTCTCGGTCCGATCCGCACTCGCACGCGCCGCGGCCAACGTATCGCGCTGTCGCTCCTTCCACGAACCAAGACTGCGCAATCTGATGGCGCGCGCTCTGTCTGGGGCGCTGCTGCCAGTCCGTGCCGCTGCCGTGCAGCGATGCCGTGTCTGAACTGCCGCGTTTTTCCGAATTCGGTGTCGGCGAAGCTTCTGGATCGCCGAATGAGCACTGGGCCGCCAAGTCGCCGCCAAGTCGCGCAGCGGCTGCTCTCGCACATGCGCGGCCTGGCGAACGGGCACCACGACCAGCCGAAGGCCTCGCGCCCGTGACTGCCGAGGAGGGCCCTGCTCATGATGCGTAGCAATCGCGCGCTCCGCAGACTCCATGCCCCGCACCTATGGCTGATCGAGGGTGGGTGCTGCTGAGCGATCTGGTAGGTCGGAAACTGACGGGCAGCAGGCAAGACATCATTCAGAGAGTGTTGAGGCCAGCCGATTTGAGCCGACACTACATGCCAGATCGAAGCAGGAATGGGGGAAATGCGGAGAGGCACCAGCAGCGGGAGGAAAGTGGGAAGTGCCTTTACCAGCTCCGCTTGGCTCAACCTCGGAACCATCGCTGGGTTGGGTCTTACTTTCCCCCGCTGAGACCGCAGGTGGAACTGCTGATGCATTGGCTGGCGGCTGGAACCTAGACTCGTGGGCCCATGGGCCCTTCCCCCTCGGGTCCGAAACAAAACTCTCCAAGGCCCTCGAACGGCTCCTCGCCGAGGGCGGGCGCGGACGTAGCGGGGGCGCCCGCGTCGCCCGCGCTGCCTCGGCAGGCCGCCCCAGAGCGTCAGAGATACGTTCGTCGCGCAACGACCTGTTCATCTCTCGAGTGAGCTCGCGTTGGGCAAGGCGGGCGCTGCGAGCCCTGCTGGACTTGGAGCCCGCCGTGGGGCCCGCCTTAGGGCTCCCCGCGCGAGGCAGGCGGGGTGCTGAGACAAGCGTGCGCATCATTAATTGTTGGCCTGGGCCCTGCAGGCAAATCGGCAAACCGAATGGGGCTTCCATGGGGCGTGCGACGCGGCTTCCGCACTACTAATATACGGCGCGCAGGCAGCGCCTGTGATGATTCCAGGCGGGAATTCCCAGAGCCACCCGTGCACGTATACTCCGCGGGCGACCTCATGATATGCCCGCGCATCTTGCGCAAAACTTAGACTTGGCCATGGCATGGTTATCTATGTTGCAATCGCCGATGATACACCAGGGAAGTTGTAGGCTGCGCACGAAGGCTCCGACCTTGCCGAACCTCGCCACGAAAGAGTACCTCTTCTGATGAATCAGCGCGGGCTGGAACCCGCCGAAAAGGGTCGCTCCCTTGGCGTTATAGGCGGCCATGTCCCGCGCCTTCTCGGAAAAACGTTGGACGTGCCTGTAGTTCTGGCGAAGAAGGCCTCGCCGCCCCCGTCGCCCTGTCGCGGGCAGCCTCGGACCCCCCCCTTGCCCGTTCCAGTGGGGGGGGGGTCGGGGAACATGGAAAAACACACATGAAGCCCGCCCCCCCCCCCCCAAACCCGAAACTCGGGTCTTCGGGTTGGCTTGGGGTGGTCTGGTAGGTTGTCATTTGAAGACTGGGCGCTGGCGCTGCACGGCCGCTCCCACGGCCAGCGTCCGCCTGCTCCGGCCTCCGCCTCTTGCTCTCGCCGTCGTAAGTCTGGTGCATCGCCAGGTCGTCCTCCCGCTTCTGCAGCTGCCGCCACGATGCTCCGGCGGCGGCAGGCTCCCGGGCGCCGTCCCGCGTGCCGCCATCGCCAAGCCGCAATGCCGCCATGGCCGCGGTGGCAGCAGTGGCCGCGGCAAGCGCGGCCGCTGCGGCGGTCCGGCGCGAGGCGCCTGCCTATACAGCAGCGCGGGCTCTCCCCTCCACCAGTCGAAAAACAACTGCATACACATAAGCTGTTGGCGCTCCGCGCTGATTTCTCGGATCCGCGCTGGGCCAACCCCCCCAGAGGCGCCTCCGGCGCCGCCCGTGGCGCGCTCCGGGCGCCAGGGAGGGGGGTCCAGCGCAGATCCAAGAAATCCGCGCGGAGCGCCTCAAGCTCATGTTTATGCCCTTGACTTGTGCTGCGAGAGGATGCTGGACCTCTAACTGCACGCGTTCACTCTGGGGCTCAGTGCTCGCGGTGATGGCATGCTGGTACCTCATGGTGAGTTTGTCGAGCAGTATCTCGGCTATCTGCCGCTTGGATGTGGGGCACATCATGTGCTGTTGGATCTGCCTCGCCAAACATTGCGACTTATTATCGAATGACTTCGGCGCGAATGCCTCCATTCTAGCTTGCTTGAGCTCCGCGATCGGGGTCGAGCAGTGTTCGCATTGAGTGCCGTCGAGGCAACTTCCTGAACCGATCTGCATTTTCACTTGTTGATGCTGTTGTGCGATGCCTGGTCACCAGGGCCAACGGCGGGCTGCTGAGGGTCAGCCTGGGCCGATGCCACATTGCGTGCACCAGCTGCTCCACCAGATGTTCGCTCTGCTCCAGCCAGTGCAGATGAGGAGAGGATAGGACGAGGAGGGGAGGGAATTCGGGGGCGCCAGTGGCGCCCAACAAACCCGCTGAACACCTTGGACCGGCGTTGCTGCTCGCTCGAGCTCTCATCCCTCACCACGGATAGCTAACGGCATCAGTCAACATGGCCGTTAGAGGACGATGATGAGGATGATGAGCAGGGGTAGCGGAGGAGGAGGAGTAGGAGGAGGAAGAGGAGGAGGAAGAGGAGGAGGAGGAGGAGGAGGAGGAGGAGAGGAGGAGGAGGAGGAGGAGGAGAGGAGGAGAGGAGGAGGAGGAGGAGGAGGAGGAGGAGGAGGAGGAGGAGGAGGAGGAGGCGGAGGCGGAGGCGGAGGAGGAGGAGGAGGAGGGAGGAGGAGGAGGAGGAGGGAGGAGGAGGAGGAGGAGGAGGAGGAGGAGGAGGAGGAGGAGGAGGAGGAGAAGGCGAGGCGGAGGTGGATGAGGACGAGAAAGTCGTGGGGGAGATGAGGGAGGGAGAGTAGGAGCTGGAGCGTCCAGCACGACAGGTTCCATGATATGCAGTCCTTGCTCGATGATCTGGGCAGCGGCGGCAAGCTCTCGGGCTGCCCAGCCTCCTAGCCCGCGCTCCCAGGCAATGTGGCGGCAGGCGGCATGCGCCGCTGCCCCTTACTCTGTGATGCGAGCTGGCGGGGCAGTGGCAGATTGTTCTGTACTTCCTTTGTCTCGCATGACGCCGACTGTGCACCATCTTGATCTGGGCCAGAATCTGTTTCTGGCCATCGCATCAGCAGAACGGAAGCCATTTGGGACCGTTTCGAGAGCCTTTCGAGAGCATGTTTGGTTTCGACCGGCCGCGCTGCGCGACGCCGCGATTCTAGCAGTGTTGGGACGACCCCGATCGCGATCGAAAAAACGAACGTTTTTTTGTCTAGCCGCCGCAGTCAAAATCCACCTCGCCACTGCACGGCCTGAACGAGGCCAGTCTTGAACGACCTCCGCTATCGGATAGCGGAGGTCGCTCAAGGTCGAGACATCTACGCGATGTCAGAAACCAACGTCGCGTCATCACGACAGTAACCTGAGGAGGATGAGGAGGAGGAGGAGGCAGAGGCGGAGGCGGAGGAGGAGGAGGTGGAGGAGGAGGAGGATGAGGAGGAGATGGAGGATGATGGCGACGCCGAAGCCGGTGACGCTGACGGCGATGCCGACGAGCGCAGCGAGGACAGGAGGGTGGGGCAGCGAGGCCCGCCCGACTCCGCCTACAGCACGGGCATCTGGAGGGTCGAGGTGGCGGTCCCCGGGGACTACCCCATGAGTCCGCCGAAGCTGAGATTTCTGACCGAGATCTGGAGGGGCGCCGGGAAACCCAAGGATGTGGCTCCGCCTGCCCTGGTGCGGAGAAGATGACGATGATGATGATGATGATGATGATGATGATGATGATGATGATGATGATGATGATGATGATGATGATGATGATGATGATTCTGATTATGATGCTGATGCTGATGCTGACGGTGATGATGCTGATGATGACGATGATGATGCTGATGATGCCGATAGTGATGCTGCTGATGGTAATGATGATGTTGCTGCTGATGATGATGATAGGATGATGCTGATGATGATGCTGTGTTTGATGATGGTCATGACGATGATGATGCTGCTGATGATGATGATGATGATGTTAATGTTGATGATGCTGCTGATGATGATGCTGATGATGGTGATGATGCTGATGATGCTTCTTATTATGGTGATGCTGATGATGATACTGCTGCTACTGATGACGATTATGATGATAATACTGATGATGATGCCGATGATTATTAGGACGCTTGTGCTGCTGATGCTGCTGATGCTGATGATACTGCTGCTAATTCTGATGCTGATGCTGATTATGATGATGATGCTGATGATACTGATGATGATGATGGTGGTGGTGTTGATGGTGATGCTGATGATGATGATGATGATGATGATGCATGATGATGATGATGATGATGATGATGATGATGATGATGATGATGATGATGATGATGATGATGATGATGATGATGATGATGATGATGATGATGATGATGATGATGATGATGATGATGATGATGATGATGATGATGATGATGATGATGATGATGATGATGATGATGATGATGCCGATGATGCTGATGATGATGATGATGATGATGGTGATGGTGGTGGTGATGATGATGATGATGATGATGATGATGATGATGATGATGATGATGGTGAGAACGATGCTGCTGCTGATGATGGTGATGATGAGGAGGAGGAGGCAGAGGAGGAGGAGGAGGAAGAGGAGGAGCAATATGATGATGCTGATGAGGATGATGATGGGGATGATGAAGATGATGATGAAGATGATGATGATATTGATGATGATGATGATGATGATGATGATGATGATGATGATGATGATGATGATGCTGATGCTGATGCTGATGCTGATGCTGATGCCGATGATGATGATGATGATGATGATGATGATGATGATGATGATGATGATGATGATGATGACACTGCTGGTGATAATGCTGATGATGCTGATGATGACGTTGATGATGCTGATACTGATGCTGATGCTGATGGCGTTGATGCTGATGATGATGGTACTGCTGCTGCTGCTGATGATGATGCTGATGATAATCAGGATGCTTTTGATGATAATGATGTTGATGCTGATACTGCTGCTGATGATGATGCTGATAATGACGCTGATGCTGCTGCTGATGATGATGCCGATGATGGTGATGATGACAATGATGATGCTGCTGCTGATTATGATGATGATGCTGATGATGATGATACTGATGATGTTGATGCTGATGATGATGATGCCGATGATGCTGATGATGCTGATGATGTTGATGATGCTGATGACGATGCCGATGACGATGATGATGATGAAGCTGCTGATGCTGATGCTGATGACGATGCTGCTTCTGATGATAATGATGATCATGATGATGCTGCTGACGATGATGATGATGATGCTGATGATGATGATGATGATGATGATGATGACGATGATGATGATCATGATGATGCGGAGGAGGAGGAGGAGGAGGAGGAGGAGGAGGAGACGGAAGAGATGGAGGAGGAGGAGGCGGAAGAGGAGGACGAGGAGGAAGAAGACGAGGAGGAGGAGGATGAGGAGGAGGAGGGGGGTTGATGATGATGATGCTGATGATGATAATGATGCTGATGAGGATGACGATGATGATGATGAGGATAATGAGGATGATGAGGATGGTGATGATGGTGATGATGATGACGATGATGATGATGATGATGATGCTGATGATGATGATGATGATGATGGTGATGATGATCATGCTGATGATGATGATGATGATGAGGATGACGATGATGATGATGAGGATAATGAGGATGATGAGGATGATGATGATGATGGTGATGATGATGACGATGATGATGATGCTTATGATGATGATGATGATGATGATGATGATGATGATGATGATGATGGTTATTATGATGATGATGATGATGATGATGATGATGATGATGATGATGATGACGATGATGATGATGATGGTGATGATATGATGATGGTTATGATGATATGATGATGACGATGATGATGATGATGATGATGATGATGATGCTGATGCCGATGATGATGATGATGATGATGATGATGCTGATGATGATGATGATGCTGATGATGATGATGATGATGATGATGATGATGATGATGATGATGATGATGATGATGATGATGATGATGATGATGATGATGATGATGATGATGATGGTGGTGGTGGTGGTGGTGGTGGTGAGGGGAGGAGGAGGAGGAGGAGGAGGAGGAGGAGGAGTGAGTTCTTTGTGCTGGCAACTGGGGGCGATCAAAGGCTGGGAACTCTGGATCAACGCTGAGGTGCCCTACGGATGCTATCGTTTTTTTTCCGCCCGCGCCGGCCCCCTTCTCGTGGGCCCTAGGCGGCTGGGCGTCCGCATTTCGGCCCCCTCGTTTACCGAGGTTGTTTGGGTCCTGCGCGCCCCCCGCAGCAAGGCCTCCCGCCGGCCCGTAGAGCCTGGTGGGAGAAAACGAAAAGCTGTTTCGCCCGTTGACCTGCCAACATCCTCATGATCGATGCTGGCGGACGGGTTGGTCTCGGGCCCGACTTGCCTTGAGACGGCAGTTTCCGTTTCCTTCAGCAAGTGGGCCGAAACGGTTCCGAGCTCTGTGACGCGGTGGCGGAGCATAGTGTGTATGCCACCACCGCTTTAAAGGATCCCGAGACCACGTCCCCTACTGAGACTTCTGATGCCCCGCCCAACCACAGGATCGATCATCTGCTCTTGTCTGAGGAGCTGGATCAATCTTTTGCCAGACACGGAGCGTGGCACGATTTTGACTCCATGAATGCTGAGCTGAATCACTTCCCAATTTACGTCTAACTCGCCTGGGAGGCCAAGCGGAAACACCGCCGCCCTCTCGGTTTCGACCCCAAGGCTTTGGTCGACCCGCCTGTCGCCAGGCGTATGCTGCCGCTCTGCTTCGTTCCCACCTGATCCCTTTCGGGGTCGACCCCGGCGCCCGCTCTGATGCGGTCAGCGGCCCAAATCCTGGGTGCTGCCATGCAGGCGTTTCCCCCATCCGCGCGGCGCCCATCGGATTTTTTTCGTGTCTAGCGGTTCCCAGGCTCTCATCCAAGTTAGGTGTCGCACCCGGAATGTTTCGAACAGCGCCTCGGCCTCTCAGCTGCAAGCCCTTCGGAGCCTGGCCTCTCATCTCTGGGCCTCGGACCCCTTCGTCGAAGATCCGCGCTCGGAGAATTTGGTGCGCTTCAGCCGTGTCCGCCTCGGACCCCGAAGCTTCCTGGACCAGGCCCTAGGCAATGATGGGTTGCTGCAGGAATTTGTGATTGTCCTCAGAGCTAGCAAACGCTGGAACTCGACCGCGTCGCGCAGCTCGACTGTCTGGCCGGGGAATTTTGCGTACGAGCTAAAGCGGGCGACCAAGCTGCCCAGGGGCAGTGCATCAAGGCGTTGCTGGTTTTCGGGGGGAGGAGAGGGAAATGCAACCAGCCTCGCCTTGCCCCCCCTCTGGATGATCAGGGCTTTGTTTTGGATGCCCACGCGGCTGTGGCGGCGGACGTTCACGAGCTCCTTGCTTCCCAGGAGTGTGCCAGCACGGTTGATGGCACGACCCTAAGAGCGAATTACATCGCGTTCCCCCCTACCGCTGTCCTTTCGAAGCGTCAGGATAACCTGGTTCCGCTGGATTACCTGACCCAGAGCTTTGCTTCCCAGACGAGGGGTGAGGCGGGGGGGCCTGACCTGATCGCAGGAGACCTCCTTAAGGCCGCTCCTTGCCCTTGTGCCCGTTTGGTCTCCTCCCCCCCCGCCAAGTCGTCTCTCTTGGATAGGGGGCCCGTCTCCTTCAAGGGCGGATGGGCCCATCCCCTCTACAAAGGATCTGGCGCGCCATCTTTGTCAGTTACGACGGGCAGATTCCCTTCGTGTGCGATAGCGAAAGTTATGAAAAATCGTGGCGTCTGTTTATTTTCGGCCTTTCGACGGCCCAAGAGGCCTCCAACATGGCCCCACGACGGCCAGAAGAGAGCAACTAAACTGCCCAAAAGGCTTCCAAGACGCCCAACATTGCTTCAAAAACGGCTCTGAGTCGGCTTCGAAATGACCCCAGTCAGACGTGCCAGGATAAGACGGCCAAAGAGGCTGCCAAGAAGCCCGCAGGAGCTCCCAAGAGGTCTCCAAGAGGCCCCCAAGGAAGCCCGAGATGCCCCAAGGATGCCCCAAGAGGCCCCGCTCCCAAGAGGCCTCCTCCTCCTCCTCCTCCCTCCCTATCCTTCTCTCCTCCTTTCTCACCCTGGCGGGACTCAACGGGTGGCGGGGGCACGTCTTCCGATAGTTTGGCCGAGCTCTGGCCGCAAAAGTTTGGCCACAGAGACGCTTTTCAAGACGACAGGGGCGGCGGTGATTCGCCGTGAGCGGCTTCGATCTCAATTTTCAAAACCGTTGTTTTAACTGAGTCTCAAGCGGAGCGCCAGGTCCGCCCCGCCCAGATGCCTGGCGGTGCGGTAACAAGGATCTATGTAGCAGGATGCGGGGTGGAGGATGACGAGGAGGTAATAGGGGGGTGGGGGCGGGAAAGCATGAGCACTGGGAGAAGGCGGCGCGGAGGGGGGCGCGGGAGAGGAGGAAAAGGAGGAGGAAGACGACGACAACGAGGACGAGGACGAGGACGAGGACGACGACGACGAGGACGACGACGACGACGACGACGACGACGACGACGACGACGACGACGACGACGACGACGAGGGAGGAGGGGCGGCTGCGATGCGTGAACAACCATTATTTGATGGCGCAGCGAAAGAAAGACGCATCAATGCAATCCGGCCTCGTTGGCTGCACAATCCGCCGCCGCGCCTCGAAGCACGAATTGGAACTCCCGTGTGCATGCATGGGAAAACCTCGCTTGGGGGCCGAGAGCCCCGAGGCCTGGATGCTCTAGTGCCGTTCGATTGCTTTCTCGGGATCCCCGGGTGACGTTTCGAAGTCGACGGGGGCCCAACGAAAAGCCCATAGGGTCCCGACAAGCTCCCAAGACGGCCCAAAAGAGACCCGAACCGACTAATCTCTCGACTTCTGCATCCTCGTCCTCGCCGCCCTCCTCCCCCTCAAGGATTCGCCAGCTCGGCCTCAAGACGGCGCAGGAGGCCCCGAAAGCTTCCGCCGCTCCAAAACAGCCACAAAAGGCCCCCGAGTTCGCCCCAAGACGACGCAAAAGGCCCCCAAGGGACCAAGAGGAGCAACACGAACTGTTATTATGAGTCCTCCGCCCCGGGAGAAAGCCCGAGATTGCCACAGGAACCCCCTAGAAAGCCAGCCATAGGAGGCTTCCCAAAAACCGCAATGGGCATTCAAGGGAACTGTGACCCACAACACAAACGCGGCGGCGGATTGAGCTGAAGGACAGTATATTCTTACTGTTCAATTGGAGCGCTGCTGTCGCCTTCTCGAACAGCACGCGATACCCGTGATCGTAGCCCAGTTGATATTGGCCAAGGCGGCGGGGTTGGCATAACTTCCTGGCCTCGCACCTGAAATGCTGGCCACATTGGGGGCACTTCAACCGAAGAGGGAATCGAGCTAATGCGGAGATGATATGAGACGGACCCATGCGAACCACGTGGGTCATCAGAGTACGCCACCCCCCTCCCAGGAGGCCAGGCCGTGAAGGTTTTTGTCCTGGTCTGTCATATTGTGTTCTCTGCGCTGTGCGCGGTCGTTTCCCCCCTGGTCCCTCCAGTCCTGCCGACATGCCGATGCTCCAATATGGTGCGCCCGCCCACCAGCCGATATGCCGATACGCTGGCGGGGATTGGGTCGGCGGCCGTTTCGACGCCATCGGCGCTCCATGGGCCCATACGCCGATATGCCGATATGAATTGGGTTGGCGTGTCGACCTATCCTGCGCCGATATGCCGATACGCCGATATGCCGATAAGAGTTGCCTCGGTATGTCGGCCCTCCCTGCGCCGATATGCCGATATGCCGATGTGAGTTGGGCTTCCATATCGGCACATCGGTTCACCAGCGCCGATATATCATATCGGTGTATCGGCGTATCGGCCCGGAGGCGCCGATATACCATATCGGCATATGGGCATATCGGCATATCGGCGCCGATCAACCGATATTGTAGATCGGTTTATCGGCGTATTGGCGCCACGGCAAGAGTGGTCCCAGGTTGCGGTCGCCTCGCTACTACTAGTGTAACCGATAAGAAGACTACGAATAAGAATCTTACAACTCGGAATGCAAATCGTAATACTATTAATAGGAATCACAAGAATGCGAAGACGAATGAGAATGGCACTAAACGTAATCATACGAAGAAGACTAAGACTATTGATAATGATAGGAAGTAGAGTAATACTACTACGGATAAGGAGCATGACAATACGGACCATAACAAATACGAGGATGAGGAGGGCATGGAGGAGGAGGAGGAGGATCAGGATGAGGAGGAGGAGGGAAGAGGAGGAGGATGAGGAGGAGGATGAGGAGGAGGAGGAGGAGGAGGAGGAGGAGGGGGAGGAGGACGAGTTGGAGGAGGAGGAGGAGGACCAGTGTAAACCAAATAGTCATCAACGATGTTGGAATTCACCCTCCCTCCAAGCTCCCTCTTCATAGGCCCCGACAGCGGTTCACTTCCCTTGAGGGAACTGCCTCGTTGGAAGACAACCGTTTGAAGACCTTGACGCATGTCGAAACATTGTTCTTGAGATGTCCACGTCACTGATCAACCTGACTGCTGCGTCCTGACGATCTAGAATCGTGCCAGAACGCCATTCTTGGGTTTTCAACACCGCGAACCAACATACTTGCTGCACCCGCATAATCCTGAATCCTTCCAAACAGCCATTTCTGGTATGTTGGTCATGTGACTCCGTGAAACTTTTTTTTTTGTTAAACGATTGTGCGCGGCGCGAAGGTGATAGCCACATTGTGAAAAGGACCCGCCCTCAATCCGCGAAGCGCTTGCAAATTTTTGAAACGACTGTACGCGGCGCCAAGGCGAGAACCACATTTTGCAAAGGAGCCGCCCTCAATCTGTGAAAGTGTTGCACATCGATGAGACGAGTTGGTGCGGCGCCAAGGCGAGAGCCACATTTTGAAAACGACCCACCCTCAATGCATGAAGTTCTTGCATTTTTTGACACGAATGTGGGAGGCGCTAAGGCGAGAGACACATTCTGAAAACCGCCCGGCCTCAATCCGTGAAGCTCTTGTACATTCTTTGAAACGAATATGCGCGGCGCTCAGGCGAGAGCCACAATTTGAAAACCACCCGCCCTCTATCCGTGAAACTCTTGCAAAGTTTTCAAACGAGTGTGCGCGGCGCTCAGGCGAGAGCCACACTTTGAAAACGACTGCTGTCTTTTTTAAGCTCAAAGTCATAAGTGGTGAGGAAGTCTCAGTCGAGACGCCCGGCCCGCTCAAATAACTGGCCTCGGGGTGAGAAGGCCTTCTCCTTCTCACTGTCCCCCGTCGCTCGCCGCCGAACCTCTCTCATCCCTCATCCGTCCTCCCTTCCGCCTTCCCTCCCGTCCCTCGTCCCTTCCTCCCCATTCCCCTTTCCCCCCTCACTCTCCCTCGGCGTGGCTGGTGGGGTAGGCACCCGAACATATCGGAGAGCGGCCACATCTGCCTAGACACGCTGAAGTCGCAGTGGAGCCCCGCGCTGACGCTTGAGAACACACTGCTGTCAGTGATCTCGGATGGGGCACCTTGCTCCTTCTTCCTCCTCTTCGTTCTCCTCCTCCTCCTCCTCCTCCTCCTCCTCCTCCTCCTCCTCCGTCTCATTTTTTTCCCCTCTCCCTCTCTCCCTATTTTTTGGGAAGAAACATATCTATCTCCCGGGGGGGGGCAGGCCTGGGGGCCCGCAAACAGTGCCTCGACCCTCCATGGGGGACCTGGGCACCGGTCTGCTTCCAGGGCCCCCTTGTGGCGGTCCCGACCGGCCCCTGAGCGGGCGGAAACGGCCCCTGGAGGGCGCAAAGAGGCCCAGCCCAAGAGGGCCCCAGAGTTGTCGAACGAGGCATTCAAGACGCCCAAGATGGCCTCCAGACGGCTCAAGAAGCCTTGGAAACCCTCCGAGAGAGCCCCAAGGCTGTTCCCAAGAGGGCTCCAACAGCCAGAAAACATTGATTTTCCGTCGGCTTTCCAATGTTTTTTGTTTTTCGTTTGTTCGAGTCTCCGACGTTCCAAGACGATCCGAGAGGCCCCCAAGACAGTCCCAAGACAGCCCCAGAGGCCCCCAAGACCGCCCCACGCCAGCCCAAGAGGGCCCCACCTGATCTTGGTCTGCCCCCGAGGAGCAGCTGGGCGTCAGATGAGCATGAGACTCTGAGAGTATCGGCGTCGGCTCCCTGTTCGGGCTCCCAGCTCTCAGAGCACGCTTTTTCTTCTTCTGTGGCCTTTCTACAATTATTCAATATGAATACTACTCTCCCTCTTCCCCTGATGACGGCCTGAAAGTGTCCGACCCCCCCTGCGTATTGTTTTTTTTACACAGGTTTCCCCGGAGTTGGGTTTTCGCCTGCATTTTTTTTCAAAATGCTGCTCTCGCTGAGGCGCCGGCCTCATTGTCGGGCCCCGCTCGTTCCGAATCGTGCTCCCGCTGCAGCGCTGGCCTCATTTCCGTGCTTCCGCTCGTTCCGAATCGATCTCCCGCTGCAGCGTTAGCCTCATTTCTGCGCTTCCGCTCGTTTCGACTCGTGCTCCCGCTGCAGCGCTGGCGTCATTTCCCGTGCCATGCCACGGCATGCAATGCAATGCTAGGTTGATACTACGCTTTGCGGTGCTCTTCTACGCCATGCCATGCCGTGCTCTACAATGCATCGCGTACCCTTTCGGGATCATTGCCCTGCTCGACATCCGACTGCGAGTAGAGAGGGGATCTGCGCCATGGTAAGGGATGGGAGGGAGGGGTAGGATGTCAGATATGACACGAGCGCACCTAGCTTGCCCTTCCCCCCTCCTCCTCCTCCTCCTCCTGCTCCTCCTCCTCCTCCTTCTTATTTTCCTTCGCAACCATCAGCCCGCGCCTGCTTGCTTGCTTGCTGCCTGGCCAGTTTAGACGGCAGGGCCATTCGAAGTCAGTGGCCCTGCTCCACGCGATGTGGCCAGCATTCCGCCCCACGTGCCAGCTCTCTCGGAGCTCCCGGCAGAGCCTCGCCGAGATCTCGGGCTCTCGGTCGGCCCCAGGCTGCGAAGCCGGCCGTCGACCTACCACACATCCCAGCAGCACGGCCGCTCAGGGGCATCCGGGCCGCTTTGGCCCTCATCCTACTCCTATCCCTCAGGAGGGTAAAAAAGCACAGACGCAATTGATCGTCGGCTCCCAGGAAAGTATGCCGCCTGCATCTCTGTGTTTCTGCGCTTGGCCCCTCCTCACTGGGCGCGTTCCACTACTCGCAAAGTGCCTACTCGAAAGCGCCCGAAAAACACATGCTACCCTCGATGTAATGTATCGTACATCGCCCGCGGCGGATCCAGGCCATTTGGGAGTAGCTACCTTGCGAGTAGTGGAACGCGCTCGTCTACCTCCGCTCCCTTCGTGCGCCCCCTACTCTTCTTCCCGCAGTTCCACAAAGACATGCATGCACATCCATCGCTGCGTCGTGCAAGGGCGAAGGCTCCGTTCCTGCTCTGCTTTGTCACGCCGTTCTCTTTCGGCAGGATTCTCCGGCGCGCTCGGGCCCGATGCCGCCGTTACAGGTGATTCCCTAGAGGTTCGGGGAGCCGTCAGCGCCGACACTCCAAGAGCGTCCCCCAAGGGCATCCAGAGAGACTCCCAGCATGGGTTTCCAGCTTCTCAGGGGCTCTCGGGCATCCCCCCTAGGCTGCCCTGTGTCTGCGTCCTCCTTGTGGCTGCCTTGTGCGCTTTCCTGGGTGCTTTCCAAAAACAGCTAGGGGATCCGCCCTGCATGCATACCTCTGGCGCGAAGTCTTGCTGGACTTCGCCTCCATTTTGAAGAGTGATCGGCGTCATCTGTCTGGTGCCGTGCGTCGTGCAGGATCTTGACGCTTCCCAGCAAGGCACAACACGGCCTAAGCCGCGCCCAAGAGGGCTTCGACTGACCCTTGCAGCCCTTTGATGACCTTCCTTTCTTCCTTTCTTCCCACACAGGCTGACACGACCGACCCCAAGGACCATCCTCCATCCGTCCCTCCTCATTTTTTGCGCAGTTGTCTCGCATTGCATGCTGTCCAGACGCGCCAGATTCCCGAGGCCACGGCCTCGCCTGCCCGGTCTTGAGTCGGCCCAGACGCTGTCCGCAACGGTGGTCGCATAGCATCCCAACAACGGCCTTCTCGGACGCGGGACTCCCCATGAGCCCTCGCGCCTTCGGAGAAGTTTTTTCTGTCTCCGGGGAAGCCTCCGAAAACTTCTCAGAAGGCCGGGAGACCTTCACCGCCCACCAAACCACCCCAACCCAACCCGAAGGCCCCAGTTTGCCCTCCATTTCCAGTTGGGGGGGGTCGGGGAACATCGAAAAAACACGTATGGAACCCATAACCCCTCCCAACCCGAAATCCGGGTCTTCGGGTTGGGTTGGGGTGGTCTGGTAGGTAGTCAGACCTTCCGAGCTTCCTGAGACGGCCCACCTCTTCTCGTTTCCCCCCGGGCGCGCCGCCCACTCTCAGGGCCCGCCCGTACGGGGCCTCGGGACCGTCAACAAACGACTGAGGATGAAAGACCGGTCCCAGACAAGGAGTCGGGACCTCTGAGGGCCACGCGTCGAACAGGTTGGAGAGCCAGATGTCTTGGAAGGCTCTAGCCCCCACGCAGTCGTGGTGCGATCGGGCTCGACTCTCGGCCGAGTCGCCCTGTGGGGTGGGCCCTGGGGTGCTCCATCCTGGCCTTCATATGCGGGGCACCGGGGGGCGCCCTCTCCGCGCGCCGCCGACTCGAGACGCCCAGGAGATCTTCAGAGGCCGCGGAAGACGGTCCGCAGGCCACGAGGCTCCCGCGGGCCCGACGGAAGCCACACTTTCGGGCCAGCTGCTCGGCGCATCTGCCCAGAGCAGCAGGATCTCCTTGGGGCCTGCCCGGGCCGCCTGCGGTCCGGTTCGATGCGCCTCGGTTCGCCAGTCGGGGCCGCGATTCCGAGCGATTCGAATCGATTCGGCTCGGTTCACCGACCCAGGGCCAGCCAGAGCCAGGCGCAGCGATCCGATCTCGATTCGGTTCGGGACGATTCGCTGGCGATGCGACCCGTTTCCGATTCGATCCGTCATAGCGATTCGATCCAGCGCAGGCCTGCCTGCTTCTTCGGCGACTCCTCAAGCGTCCATCAGGAAGTACGCTCTCATATGGTGATCCTTGGGGGATGACGTCTATCCTCATACAGTCCTGTGATGTTCGCTTGGGCTGCGCTAGAACCTAAGCGCGCGCGAAGCGCGCGCGTGTTTCTAGTATAATCATATATACACACACGAGTATAGATAGCACATCTCCCTCTCGCTCTTGCTTTCTCTCACTCTCCCTTTCTTCATCTCTCCCTCTCTCACTCTCTTTCATGTCCCTCTCTATGAATCTTGTTCTTCTCTCTCTCTCTCTCTCCTGACTCCGTCCGGAAGATAGCCAGTTCTCCCCGCGTGCAGTTTTTTTGCACAGGGTCGGGTAAAGGTGGTCATTCCCACGGCCACCTCCCGCACCCCCCTCGTCGACGACGGCCCCAAGCGGCGCTCCCGCCGAAGCGGGGGCCCAACCCCCGGACCGGCGCCCCGCCCCCGCCGCCCAGAGCGGCGCCGCCGCCACAGCACGGGCCCCCCCCCCAGACCCGAGCCCCGCCCCCCCGCCCCCCCCCCCCCAGTTCCCCTTCTCCGCCTCCCCCCGGCCCTCCTGGTCCTCCCGCTCCTTCCACTCAAGCTCCTGCTGCTGCTGTTCGCCCCCATGGAAATTGCGCAGCCTTCCTTATCCAATTGTGCATAACCCCTTTTTTTGTTTGAGTTCCATGCCGGCTATTACACGCGTCCGCGGCTAGAGAAGCACTCAGCGCAATGGGAAGGGATGGGAGGAAGGGATATGATGTCACATGGGCTCGAGCGCACCTGGCATGCCCTCTTCCTCTGCCTCTCTTCCTCGCCTTCTCCCTCTTCCTCTCCCTCTCCCTCTCCTTCTCCCTTCCTCACTCTCCCTGCCTCCCTCTCCCTCTCCTCCCTCCCTCCCCCCCCCTGGGGAAACCGGAGAAGGGGAAGGGCGAAAGGAAATGGGTGGAGCGAGAGGGTGGGGGGAGGGCGGGTGTAGGTTGAGGGGAACGGGGGGGCGGAGCGGGTGGATTCAGGTCTCCCAGTTTGGGCCAGATCATCCCCAAGGGCTGGACGGTTTTTCGCCAATCGTCTTGTGGGGGTCAATCTGGATAAATCACGGTAGCTTTATATACATCGAGATGTATCCACATACATATATATATATATATAACAACTATATATCTATATATGTATGTATGTATTTCCTGGTGCGCACAAGTATTTCCAGAGACCTCCAGGGAAATTCAGGGCAAACCGTTTTCGCTTCAGCGCGAGTCGAGGGATTGCAGAAGCCGTTGAGACCTCGACGAGAACGGACAAGGTCGTGGGATCGCGCCCGATTCGCCAGGGGGGGGTCGGCGTAGCTCGGCTTGGGTCCCGGGGTCGGCGTGATTCGGGGCCCGGAGTTCTCCATGCTGGCGTCGCCGATGCACCGTCGCCGCGGTGCGATCCTCCGACCCCGTCTGATCCGGCCCCGCTCGGCGGCCTCCAGGGACGCAGTGGAGTGGGAGGGGAAGGGCATTGGACGTCCTGGTGTAGCTCTTTGGTCATTTCGGGGGTGGATCGACCTCCTGCCCTGACACGTCGATGAAGGAATTGGCCGTTTTCGCTTCGCGAGAGGGCGTCGCGGCCGTCATTTTTGCGGGTCCAGGTCCGTCGGTTTCGGTCCTAGGCCGTTTTCACTAACGGGAGGTTTACTAAAGGGAGGTTTGTCCACCGCCGGTCATCCTGGTCCTCTCCATGTCCACGTTTTTCCTCAAGGTTCGAGCGTTCGTGCAGCCGTTCAGCTGTTCACTTGGGGAAGGGTATTGGGAGGTGATATCCCTGCTGACGGATCCCAATCCCGACCACGGCCTGAACCAGCAGGCCGCCGCTGCTGCCGCCGCCCCCTTCTTTCCCTCCCGCCCTCCATCCTCGTCTTCCCCCTTCGTCCATTCCCTTTTCCCTCTTCCTCCTGCTCCCTATCCCCCCTCGCGACCCGCTCCCTTGCGCGGAGGCCCGTGCGGCGGGCCCCTGGCTCCTCCTGCGAGCCTGGACCCCCTCTGCCGCGCGCGCACGGCCGGTGCTGGGGGCAGGGGAGCCAGAAAGAGAGAGAGAGAGAGAGACAACAACAGAAAAGCTCTGCTCCTCCTTCATCCTCCGCCCCCCATCTTCTTTCGGTGGTGAGCGAGGGGGGCAAGCGAGAAGGAGAATGTCTTCTCAGAAGGTTCGGAAGTCCCCCGGCCTTCTGAGAAGTTTTCTAAGCCTTCCCCGAAGACAGGAGAAACTTCTCGGAATGCGCGAGGGCTTCTGAGAAGTCCCGCCGCCTTCTGAGAAGGCCTTCTCCATCTCATTTCCCCCCCCCTCGCTGCTCGCCGCCAAAACAAAAAAGCTTTGCTCCTCCTTCATCCTCCGCCCCGCCCCCCCTCCCTTCGTCATCAGTAGCGCTGCCCTGCAGCTCAGACGCTTCGCGTCACTCGCGCGCGCTTGACACACATCTCACGTCGGGCACCTCCGTGCCGCGGGGCTGCTCGTGCAGTGGAGACCCATGCGAAGGAACACCCTGCTTGCCTCCAGGGTGCCCTTGTGGGTTGCGAGGGTTTTGTTTTGGAGAGCGTAACGCTCACACACCAAAGATCAATGGACGTCCTGGAGTCTTAGGGTTGAGTTTCTTGTGGAAGGTTTCTTGTGGACTGGCCCCCACTGTATGTCTCGCCCTGGCTCAACTCCGCTGCGGTGCATATCGGCCACGCGGAGAGGGAGGTTGGGGGAGCAGAGAGGGCTTCTTAGAAGCACCTCTTCTTCTTAGAGTGCGCTGGCCTAATACAGAAGTGCAGGGCCGGCGCCTTCTAAGAAGCAGCCTCCTTCTACGAAGCCTTCCCCCCTCCCTCCACTCCCTCGTGCGCGCCGCCAAGCCTACGGCCCCCTTGTCGACGGTGGTCTCCTTCGGCTGCACCTTGACCTAAGGGAAGCCATGGAATTTCGACACCTTGGCGCGTGAGCGACTGCCGCACCATCTACCGGCGGCGCGGCCGGGGGGGAAGCGGGAAAGAGCAGGCCGTCTCACAAGGCGGCGGGGCTTGTCAGAAGCCGTCACGCCTTCGAGAGTTTTTCCGCGCCTTCGGGGAAGGCTTGTGCCGACGACTTCTCGGAAGGCTGGAGGCTTTCCGAGCCTTTGAGAAGGCCTGCCCCCTCTCGCTTCGCTCTTGGGCGCTTTGCCGAGTCCTCGGTCGCAGGCTCGCGCCGCCGGCATTCGGGGCTGCTTCGAGTGCGGAGCGCCTCCTCCAGCCGTCTGGTCGTGCGTGGCGTTGCCAACTGCGGTGAGGCGGCGTGACGGCAGTGAGAACGTGAGAACACATGTGACGCTCCCAGGGGAAGCCACGGTCGAGGGCTTGTGACGAACACTCGCGAGGGGATTGGGATTTGTACCGGCCCCCGGTTCGGTAAGCGATGCGCGGCCGGTGGGTCAACACCTCCTCACGGCTATTCAATGGAAGACGAGGCGGGAGAGGAGAGGGAGGAGATAGACCAAGACGGCTGGGAGAATCTGGAAGAGGACCAGCAGGAGTGGGGGGGTTGCGTACATCTATGCCAGTGCCGGCTGATTTCTGTGCCTCTTTCGTTCTGGCTCGCAGGCACCGTCGCCCGTCCCGGTCCGTCCAAAGACAGATGGACTATGTGGAAGTGGAAGGGCAAGCTGGCCCTCAACTCCGCTTGGTCCGAACCCCATCTCCCACTCCCCTTGCCCTCCTGCTTGCCCCCTGCCCGTTCCCGTCTTCCTCCGTTTCTCCCTCCCCTTTCTCCCCTTCCCGCCTGCCTCGCGTTCGCGCCTGGGGTCGCCGATGCGAGTGATGAGGAAAAGGGGTGGAGCAGGAGGACAGCAGGAGGAGGAGGAGGAGGAGGAGGAGGAGAAGGAGGAGGAGGAGGAAGAAACGGATGAGGACGATGCTGCAATGCGCCATTCTGTCCCAAGTCCTGCCCACAGAGGTCCCGTCAAGCTCAGGAAGCGCGCCATTGAGAATCGAGCTCCCGATTTGTGTGCCCTTCAGGTAAGAGCCTCGTTTTGATAAAGGACCGCCTCATCCCTCGCGCTGCAAAATGCGCAGTGGTAGGATCTCATACAGTCCAGCAATGAAGTGTACAGAACCGACCAACATCCGTGCACGAGCTTAGCCTGGTAATATGTTGCAGGAAGTTGCAAGTGGGATCCTCATTCTGGAAAGGTACTGCCGTGCATCCGTGTGAATGTTGCAGATTCTTGAGACGGATGTGTGCGGCGCATGGGCGACAGCCACATTTTGAGTGCACCCCTCCTTCCGCAAAGTGATCTGGAGCTTCTATGACGAATGTGCGCGGCGCTGAGGTGAGAGCCGCGTTTTGAGATGTACCCGCTTTCCACTGGCGTATTGCTTGAGCGTTTCAATATCATGGACCGTATATCTGAGGAGCTTTCAGGACAACAACCTCGACCGCTCTGACGACACGTTCGGTGGTGCGACACGGAGGAGTCACTGACAAAGAGGGATGTGGGATGAGGAGGTGGAGGCGGAGAAGGAGGCGCAGGAGGAGGAGGAGGTGGAGGAGGAGGACGAGGACGAGGACGAGGAAAAGGAAGAGGAGGAGGAGGAGGAGGAGGAGGAGGAGGAGGAGGAGGAGGAGGAGGAGGAGGAGGAGGAGGAGGAGGAGGAGGAGGAGGAGGAGGAGGAGGAGGAGGAGGAGGAGGAGGAGGAGGAGGAGGAGGAGGAGGAGGAGGAGGAGGAGGAGGAGGAGGAGGAGGAGGAGGAGGAGGAGGAGGAGGAGGAGGAGGAGGAGGAGGAGGAGAGGAGGAGGAGGATGGATGAGGAGGAGGAGGTGGAGGAGGAGGAGGAGGAGGAGGAGGAGGAGGAGAGGAGGAGGAGGAGGAGGAGGAAAGGAGGGTGAAGAGGAGGAGGAGGAGGAGGAGGAGGAGGAGGAGGAGGGTGAAGAGGAGGAGGAGGAGGAGGAGGCCTCCTCTGCCCCTTCCTCCACCCCGCTCCTCGCTCTTCTCCTCGGTCCCCCCTCTCGCCGAGGCACTCTCCCAGTTCCGGCGGGACAGGCCGGCCTTCTACGCTGCCGTGCGGCGTCACACTGCAGAGCACTGTGGCCAGCTCGTGCGGCACGGCGGCGGCGGCAGCGAGGACCCCGACGGCGCCGGGTTCCCCTTGCGGGGCCCTTGCAGCACGGGGTCCTCCTCCCCTCCTGCCTCCTCCGCTTCCTCCTCCCTCCTCCCTCTCTCTTCCTCCGCCCGGCATGCAGTCATCGAGCACAGACAAGACCCATGCCGACGTTGCGCGCGCGCCTCCTCCTCCGCATAGTGCCCTCTACCCATCCTCCTTCTCCCCCTTCTCCTCCATTCCTCTCCTGCGGGGCCCAGAACACCATAGGGTCCTGCCTTCTGCTCACGCTGGGCTCCCCGGGCTCCCCAGAGGAGCGCGCACGATTCTGGCGGTCGCTTTGCTGCGCTCTCCTACTCTTCTCACGGCAGGTTCAAAGGATTGTGGGAGAAGTGTATGCGCACTCCGACCCGTTTCGGTAAGAGAGTTTGGTCGGCAGTTGCCCGTGGCCAACACCCCAAGAGGGCAGGAGTGGCGGTGTAATGCCCCCTCGACCCCAGGGACTTGAACCATCTCGTCAGAGGCCCATGCAAGCACCTCCCTGACCCCTTGGGCCCTCCCGTGGACACCGACTCTGAGGAATATGCCCGTCAGAGGACGGTTGCCGCGGGCCTGGCCAGAGCGGTGCTGAGGCAGGCGGAAGCCTCTCGCGGGGAGCTCTCGGAGAGGCCTCAGCACTCAGGCTATGAGTCGGGATCTTCAGACTAAGTTTGTCTTTCGTTTTCAGCCTGTGTGGGAGCCCACCTCGCTCCCACACAGGCCCCTCAGCCCAGGCCCTGGATGATCCCAGGAACCTCTGGGGTTGAACAGAAAACAAAATCAAGACGGCACGCCCTCAATGCGTGAAGCACCTGCAAGTTTTAAAACGAATGTGCGCGGCGCTGTATTGTGGACCACATTTTGAAAACGACCTGCCCTCCATTTGTGAAACTGGTGTCGATCTGTAAGCATCAGGGCCTTCAGTGGTGAGGAAGTCTCGGGAGACACGCCTGGCCCGCCGTTTCGACTGGCGTCGGGGTGCGACAGGGAAGAGTTATTTGTAAGGACAACGAATTGAGGAGGAGGAGGGAGGAGGAGGATGAGGAGGAGGAGGAGGAGGAGGAGGGAGGAAGAGGAGGAGGAGGAGGAGGAGGAGGAGGAGGAGGAGGAGGAGGAGGAGGAGGAGGAGGAGGAGGAGAGGAGGAGGAGGAGGAGGAGGAGGAGGAGGGAGGAGGAGGAGGAGGAGGAGGAGGAGGGAGGAGGAGGAGGAGGAGGAGGAGGAGGGAGGAGGAGGAGGAGGAGGAGAGGAGGAGGAGGAGGAGGAGGAGGAGGAGTGGGGGGAGGAGGAGGAGGAGGAGGAGGAGGAGGAGGAGGAGGAGGAGGAGGAGGAGGAGGAGGAGGAGGGAGGAGGAGGAGGAGGGAGGAGGAGGAGGAGGAGGAGGAGGAGGAGGAGGAGGAGGATGGAGGAGGAGGAGGAGGAGGAGGAGGAGGAGGAGGAGGAGGAGGGAGGGAGGAGGAGGAGGAGGAGGAGGAGGGAGGAGAGGAGAGGAGGAGGAGGAGGGAGGAGGAGGAGGAGGAGGAGGAGGAGGAGGAGGAGAGGGAGGAGTAGGAGGAGGGGGAGGAGGAGGAGAGGGAGGAGTGAGCTGCCAGAGATCATGGAGCTGTTGTGGGCCCCTTCTGGAGCTATCCGACGGCCTGGCTCTGAAGGGTGCGATAGCGTCTTGGTCGTGCTGCAGACGTTTATTTCTGGGAACACAGGGTGGAGGCTTCTTCGGAAAGGCTTTCACATATCTTTCGGGGGGCCTCTTTGAACCATACTGGGGCCGTCGTGAGGCCAGTTTGGGAATCTTCGGAAGCCTCTCGGACCATTCTTGGCATTCTGGGACCGCAGTCCCTTGGGAAAGGTTTGGAGGTCTGGGGGGTTTCTCTGGGGAGGGGCTCTCAGCGCTTCTTCGAGCTCCCCCTCGGAGGCCCCTCCGGGGGCCCTCTTGATGTTCTCTTCGGCTGTCTTGGGCCGCACTGGGGGCCTGTCGGGGCCGTCCCAGGGCCCTCTGCGGCCGTCGCGGGGGCTCTCTTGAGAGCTCCTCGTGGACCGCCTGCGGCCGGTCTGGCGTCCTGGGCTTTCGTAAGCCTGAAAAACGAAGACACGCAATTCTGTCAATACGGGGCCCAAACATAGACACCACCACCGCCTCCCTCGCCCCCCCCCCCCCTCTCCCAGGAAGGAGGAGAGAAAGAGGAGGGCGGAGGAGGGAGGGGGAACGGTGGTGGTGGTGGTGTAATTCTTGGGGCCCGCAGTGAACAATCCTTCACGCTTCGCTTCACGCCACGCGACGCTTCGCGCGCAGTAGGGTGGGAGTGCTCTGGGCACGGCTGGGAGGAGGAGCCGAGCAACCGAGAGCCCATGGACCGAGAAACGGTTCGACAGTAGCACCGAGTGTGGGGCACCACCCAGTTTCGGTGAGATGCGGTTTTGAAAACACACCGGGTATGTGGACTGGCAACCCACCGTGATTGTCCCTGTCAGCATCAACTGCTCGAGTCTAAATTTCTGCCCCCCTTCCTCTTACACCGTGTGCCTGGCGTGCACTTCCTTCCCTCCCCTCCTGCATCCTAATGCTGCAGCGGTTAGCTGCCACACTGGGGTGCCTTCCGTGCCTGGCGTGCACTTCCCCTCCTCTCCTCCTGCTTCCTTCGTGTCTCTTTGTCCCTTCCTCCCTCCCTGCATCCTGATGCTGCAGCGGTTAGCGGCCACACCAGGGTGCCTACCGTGCCTGGCGTGCACTTCCCCTCCTCTCCTTTGTTTCACCGGGTTTATCCCGCGCGGTTGGGGTTGCCGCCAATACTGCTGTCTGGTGGTGCTCTGACAGCCTGAATTCCATGCGAGGATCACACTGGGAATGGGCGGTCAGGTGGCCCCTGGCCTGCTCCTGGCTGGTGTCGGCCTCCACTTGTGACCGAAAGGGTTCAGTGGGGTCTCGCTACGAGTTCCATGCATGGATCACAATGGGAAAGGGCGGTCAGGTGGCCCCTGGCCTGCTCCTGGCTGGTGTGGGCCTCCGCTGGTGACCGAAAGGGTTCAGTGGGGTCTCGCACGCTGCCGACCCCCACGGTGCTTGGGCTTCGGCATGTGTGGCTCGGTGCGCCCGTCGGCTGCTTTCTCCTGCGAGGACTTCGCTTTCGACGTGTGCCACTGCTGTACAAACAAGAGGTACTGCCGTTTGCAGTCCTATCTGTGACGAGGTTGCCCCTCTTCATTCTTGCGCTGACACGATGCAGTTGTGTCGCCTACGGCGCGGACGTCGTCCGGGTGTGCCTGTCAGTCCTGCTCGTCTCTGACGGTGCCCCGTGCCGGCTCACACCGAGTGATTGACCTCTGCGTGCTCATGGTCGCGCCGCCGCGCCATTTTGGCTGCGCTTACTTGCTGGTCGCCACCGGGATCTCCACGCCACCGGGTTGGGTGTTTCGTTTCTGGCTCTTCCTCTGAGTGGCTGCCCGCGCGATCGCTTCGCTTGCCTTTCTTTTCTTGCTGCCTAGTTGCGGCCCGACTAGAGTTCGGAAGGCTTTCGACCTGCTTCGCGAGCCCGCAGACAAAAAAGTATCCCCACCAGTCCCTCCTGTGGCGCAAGTCGTTCGTAGCCCGCTAGCTACGATTCTTGGACGGCGTCCGGCGTCTCCGAGTGCGGTATCCCCACCAGCCCATTCAGAAACCCTGCCCACGAGAGTTGCTGGGAAAATTCACGAAGGGACACATAGGGAAGCAGAACGAGCAACCAGGATGAACCGAGAAGTCTCTGGGAGCAACGGGGTGGTCATGGAAGGCCTCTTCGGGCCATCCCTGGGGGCCGCGTGGGGGCGATGGGGAGATGAGGAGGAAGAGGAGGAGGATGAGGAGGTCGATCAAAAGACGGGGGGTCCTCGATTTCGGCCCCTTCCCTTGGAGCCTTCAAAATCGCCTCTTAGGGGTCTTGGGGCCCTCTTGGGCGTCCTGGCGCGGTGCCAAGACGGTGTCTTGTGTAGGGCGCGTGCCCCCACCCAAAGAAAACACTGACGCCCCTCAGGCGGACGGCGTGGAGCAGGAAACCGCGGCCCACGCCGCGGCGGCAGCGGCGGCGGGCGGACTTTCCCCACCCCCTCTTTGATCCTTCCGCCTGGCTCCGACGGTGGCGGCGGCGGCGGCGCAAGCGGCGGCCCGGTCGACGCCCGTCCTTCCTCATGGGTGGGTGGGCGGGGTGATTGTGGCTCAGCTAAGGCGCCGGCACGCACTGCAAAACTGCCGCGGCGGCCTCTGAGCAGGCTGACCACGCACGCCCGGCCAAAGGCCGGGGAGCATGCGGCAAGGCCAAAGGATGCCAATCGCATTTTCATGTTTCTCTCTCGCCCTCTTGGGGCCCTCATGGTGCTCTCTTGGGGCCCCCTTGGGAGCCCTGGAAGGCCTCTTGGGGCCATCTTGAAGGCCATCGATCAAAGGAGGAGGTGGTGGTATAACGTTCGCCCCCCCCCCCCCAAACAGGCCAGCATGGGGCCAAAACCGTGGTAAAACCAATGATTTTGGCTTCCTCGCCGAGGCCTTTTTAGACGCCCTGACACTTCGCGGACCCCCCCAAACAAAAAAAATTAGGGAAGGGGTAAGGGGAGGGGTCAAGCTAGCCAGCTCGAGCGAGTTAAGCATGGCATGCCCATTCCCACCCGCCCTCCCACAACATGAGAAACAGTGGTGGCACAACTGGGGGTTGCGCGGGCATTTCAGTGCGAGTGGAGGATACCCCAGGACACCGCATTGACGTCCGCGCGGGATGGGCGCTGCGTCCCATTCCCGCCACGCATTTCGCATTGTCGACGACAAGACTGGCCATGTTGAAAGGAACAACGGACACGTTCCGCCCTCCCACAACATAAGAAACAATGCTGGCGCAACCGGGTGCTGGCGCGTGGTGGTAGTAGTAGTAGTAGTAGTAGTAGTAGTAGTAGTAGTAGTAGTAGTAGTAGTAGTAGTAGTAGTAGTAGTAGTAGTAGTAGTAGTAGTAGTAGTAGTAGTAGTAGTAGTAGTAGTAGTAGTAGTAGTAGTAGTAGTAGTAGTAGTAGTAGTAGTAGTAGTAGTAGTAGTAGTAGTAGTAGTAGTGTAGTAGTAGTTAGTAGTAGTAGTAGTAGTAGTAGTAGTAGTAGTAGTAGTAGCAGTAGTAGTAGTAGTAGTAGTGGTTGTGGTAGTGGTAGTGGTAGTGTTACTTTGTATTGTTTTTTACAGTCAGGATGGGAGGGCCCGCAGCCCGCATGGACGTCCGCGCGCGATGTGCGCCGCGCCCCATTCCTGCCGCATATTTCGCACCGTCGGCGACAAGGCAAGCCATGCTGAGTGCAAAAATGGAGGCTTTGTATTGATGTTTTTCAGTCAGGATGGGCGGGCCCAGATTGACGGCCGCGCGCGATGTGCGCCGCGTCCCATATGTGCGCCGCGTCCCATTGCTGCCACATCTTTCGCACCGTCGGCGACAAGGCAGGCTATGCTGAGAGGAAAAAGCGAAGACTTTGTATTGATTCTTCAGGCTTGCGCCACACCCGCCGGCCCCTTAAATGCGTTCGAGCAAGACATGTCTGACGCTGTTGAAAGAGCAGGCGGAAATGTCGGGTGCACAGAAGAAGCACAATTCATCGGGGGAGATGCTTTGTCGGAAATGCGCGGAGGGGCGAGAGAACGAGGTGCGACGTGACGTGCGCGGCGTGCGGAGGAACGTTCAAGGAACGTTCTCGGACACGAAACATTTGCAGCAGCAGCAGGTGGGGAATCATCAAAAAGCCGACAGGAGCGGCGCGTGCAAGAAAAGACTACCGAAGTTGGAGAGGTCGTTTGGCGTCTCGGAGCTCTCGTGGGCCGTCTTGGAGGCTTCTGGGGATCCTTCTTGGCCCGTGTTTAGGCCCTCTTGGGATCTCTGGGGAGGCATCTCGCAGGCTTCGTGGAGGTAGTTTCGAAGTTCACTGATAGCCGTTTTGGGACCTCTTGGGGCCTCTTTTGGGCTTGTCGGACGCTTTTTGGAAGTCTTTTGGGGGTCTCTTGGGACCTTCTGGGCGGCTCGTGGGGTGTCCCAGGGCCAGGTGGGAGCGGAGGGCTCCGATTTTCGGTT
The DNA here is from genome assembly GCA_963575745.1 of Prorocentrum cordatum. Classification (NCBI taxonomy): domain Eukaryota; class Dinophyceae; order Prorocentrales; family Prorocentraceae; genus Prorocentrum; species Prorocentrum cordatum. The sequence goes on from CAUYUJ010019496.1 coordinate 109,282, forward strand.
CGGGCTCCGCCGCTGGGGCCCCTCTAGGAGCCGTCTTGGGACTCTTTTGGGCCGATTCGGGAGCCTCTGGGGCCGTCTTGGCGCCGCTTTGGGCCGTCTTGGGCGCCTTTTGGGACCCTTTTGGGACGTCATGGGGTGGCCTTGGGGGCCTCTTAGACTGGCTGGAACTCCGCGCAGGCTGAAAAGTCGTCGATGCTAAAAATGTACGTTTCCCAACGGAAAATCGATGATTTCCGCTGCTTTGGACCTTCTTGGAGCGCCCCTTCGGGGCCTCTTGGAGCGTCTTCGAGGCATCGTGGGCTGTTTTGAGCCCATATTGGGGAATCTTGGAGCCATCGAAGGCCACGTGGATGTCCTCTTGAGCCGTCGTGGTGCGTCCTGGGGCCATTTCGAGGCCACCGGAGGAGTCCCTGCAGGATTTTCGGGAGCGGATGACCCCCCGGGAGGAATCGGGGGAATCGGGGGAATCGGGGAATTTGGCCGGACCCCCCCCCCCTCCAAATCGACCGGACCGGGCTCCCGGGGGAGGGGTTTGGGGAGGGGGAAGATCTCACACGCCGATGATCCCCAAGGGGTCGGCGGATTTTTTGCAGTCAGGATGGGCGGGCCCAGATTGACTGCCGCGCGCGATGTGCGCCGCGTCCCATTCCTGCCACGCTTTTCGCATCGCCGACGACAAGAAAGACGATGCTGAGAAGAAAAACGGCCACTTTGTATTTTTTTTTACAGTCCGGATGGGAGGTCCCGGATTGGGTCGCTATCGGCCGGAGTACGAGGTAGGTGGGGGTATATAGTGATAAGGAACAAGGATAAACCTCTTCCTGGGGGAAGAGGGAAGAGGAATCTCATTAGACGACCTGCGCCCGCAGGGCAGGTGGGACTTATGGTTTCTGTGGGGGATTCTCCTGGCGTTCTCTCGGGGCGTCTCGGGGGCCTCCCTGGCCGTCTCGAAGCCATCTTGGGTATGCTTCAGGGCTCTTCGGCGTGCTGGAGTCCACCTTTGCCTGGGCAGCTTCTCAGGCGTCGACGGGTGCAGTTGGAAGCCCTGGGAACCCAAGAGTTTCGTTGATGGGCTCGCCCCTCTCTCTCAAACGGGATTTTTTTTGGGGGGGGGTGGAGCGGGAAGCAGGGGGAAGGGGACAGCCGCGTGCCTTACAGTGGAGGCCCTTGCCAAGAAGAACCACCCTGCTTGCCTCCAGGGCGCCCTGGGCTTCTTGGGTTGCGATGGTTTTGCTATGTAGGGCGTGACGTTCCAACGCCAAAAACCAATGGACGTCCTGGGGACTCAGGGTTGGGTTTCTTGTGGAATGTTTCTTGTGGACTGGCCTCCACTGTGCACGCCTTTTCACTTCGGGCACGCGGGGGTCGCCGGTCTCTTGCCTGTTAGGTCCCTTGGGGCGTCCTGTGGAGCCTCTTGGGCCGTCTTGGGGGCCCCCGGGGACGCCCTGGGGCCATCCTTTTGGGAGCGCTCCTGGGCGACCGCTGGTGTCTCTCAGGCTGCCTCGGAGCTCCCTTGGGGCGCTCCTGGGGCTGCAGAGGGGAACGGGAGCCCGCGCCCAGGAGCTCGAGCACCCCTGACGGGTACTTGCCGGGCCCTTGCAGGGACCGTGGCGGGGTATTTGTCTCCCAGAGTCCCCCGAAGGCCGCTGCGCGGTCGCGGTCTGGTAATATGCAGTGATTCAGAACCTCTGACAGGCGATTCTAACACGCATTTGGCCCGCGAGCTCTTTCTCCTTTGTTTTTGTTTGCGTCGAAGTGCGCGCACGCACCCGTTTCATCATTTTACGGATGCTGCTAAGATTCATCCATTTTTGCTCGTTTCCACCTCCACCCCGTTGATCCGAAGCGCAGGAGTGTGGTGGCACAGAGGGGGAGGACCGCGATGATGATGAAGACGTTCCGCCTTCCTTCGTTAGCTGTGCTGTGATTGCAGTATCCTATCTTGCGTTCCTCTCGATGTCAAGGACGTTCGGTCCCTTGTGCTGGTCCCTCATCGTGATTGTCATCATCTGCCCTCGCTTCTCCTCGCCATCATTCTACATCTCTTGACTCCTCCCCCCTCCTTCGCGGCAAGTAGTAATCTAGTACGCGTAATGTGAAGGGATGGGCGGACGAGACAGAACGCCAGCTGCGATGCGATCGCACCCCGGTCCACTGTCCCCTTCTCCCCGCTCCCTTCCCTCCCTTGGCCTGTTCTGCCCCGTCCTCGTCTCGCCTCCCCTCCGCGTCCGTCCCCTCCCCATCCCCCCCATCCCCCTCCCCATCCTCCTGCAGCCCCCCTCCCCACCCCTTCCCTTCCTCCACAATTTCCATATATACACACATAAGTATACATATGTATACATATACATGTAAATGTAGATGTGTGTATATGTATATGTGTGTATATATATATATATATATATATTCCAAATGCTGCTCTCGCAGAAGCGCTGGCCTCATTTTCGGGCTACCGCTCGTTCCGAATCGTGCTCCCGCTGCGGCGCTGGCCTCATTTTCGCGCTTCCGTTCGTTCCGAATCGTGCTCCCGCTGCAGCGGTGGCCTCATTTCCGCGCTTCCGCTCGTTCCGACTCGTGCTCCCGCTGCAGCGCTGGCGTCATTTCCCGTGCCATGCCACGGCATGCAATGCTAGGTTGATACTACGCTTTGCGGTGCTCTTCTACGCCATGCCATGCCGTGCTCTACAATGCATCGCGTACCCATTCGGGATCATTGCCCTGCTCGACATCCGACTGTGCAAGTAGAGAGGGGATCTACGCCATGGTAAGGGATGGGAGGGAGGGGTAGGATGTCAGATATGACGCGAGCGCACCTAGCTTGTCCCCCCCCCCTCCCCCTCCTCCTACAGCCCCCCTCCCCACCCCTTTCCTTCCTCCACAGTTTCACGATAGGTACATACATACATATATATATATATATATATATATATATATGTGTATATATATATATATATATATTTGTTTCTTTTTTTCTTCAAAATGCTGCTCTCGCAGAAACGCTGGCCTCATTTCGGGCTACCGCTCGTTCCGAATCGTGCTCCCGCTGCGGCGCTGGCCTCATTTCCGCGCTTCCGTTCGTTCCGAATCGTGCTCCCGCTGCAGCGGTGGCGTCAATATTGTCAGCGCCATGCCACGGCATGATTTCCGGTCCTTCCAGATAGGCCCCAAAATCTAGAAAATGTCCCCGAACAGAAACATCGGAAGTGATTACACATTCGGTGACGAATCGTTGATTTTTTGGGTCGCAGAAGTCCCCCCCCACTTTGGGGCGTCGCCACGCCATGCTATGTCAGGCTACGCGTCCTCCGAATCGTGCTCCCGCTGCAGCGCTGGCGTCCTTCCCGCCGCGCTTCCGCTCGTTCCGATTCGTGCTCCCGTTGCAACTCTGGCGTCTTCATTTCCAGCGCCATGCTACGGCATGGTTTTCGGTCCTTCAAATAGGCCCCAAAGTCTAGAACATTTCCCACCGAAACAACCATCGGAAGTGATTCCACATTCGGTGTCGACTCTTTGTTTTTTTGGGCCGCAGACGCCCCCCCCCCACACTTTTGGGGCGTCGCCACGCCATGCTATGTCAGGCTACGCGTTGATCTTCAACACCATGCTATGCCATGTAATGCTGTGACCTGCTGCGACATCCGACACTGCGACTAGAGAGATCTACGCTAGACTAGTTGAGGGATGGGAGGGAGGAGTAGGACGTCAGATGTGACGCGAGCGCACCTACCTTGTCCCCGCCCCCTCCCCTCCCCCCCCTCCTTTCCCTCCTCCCCTCCCCTCTCCCTCCCCCCCCCTCCCCCCCCCCCCCCCGCCCCCTCGCCGCTCCCCCCCCCCCGTCTGACTCCCTCCCCTTAAAATACCTGGCCCTTTTTGCCGAGGAGGACAAGGGACCCATACCGCTACCCTTCGCCCGTTTTCCCCTTTTTCGGCCTCCTGGGCGGCCCTCGTCGCCGCTGCGGGCTCCGTCTCGAAATCGTGGTCAGAACGCGCCCAAGGAGAGGTCTGGGGAGTAGCTGTATCGGTGCGGTTTGGCCTCCCCACTGTTGGTCGGGATCAAGCGCGTTGCAGAAAGTCCGTGCACCGTGCCGGGCATCGTCGCTGGTCAGTGCAGGCTGTGCCCGAGCGGGGAGGTGAGGTCGACGGAATGTCTCGCCGCCACCGCCTCGGCGAGCCACTTTGGAAGTCAGCGACCCTGCTGGCTTCGAGTGGTCATTCGGCTAGTTGAGCTGAGTCAGGAGGGACAAACATTTCACAGACACGGATACTCGTCGATTCCCAGGGAAATCGATGGAACATATTGGAAATGGGGGGGAAGACGAACATCCAGAACATCTACAAAAGGTCGGTGAATCCTTGGAAATGTGTCTGTTTAGTTGTGTGCCTTTGGGCCCCAGCGCCACCTCGGGTTGCCCCCCGCTTGGCCCATCTGGCACACGCCGCTGAATCTTGTTCCTGCTTTATTGCAGCTGCGGCGGCGCTCGCCGCACGGTGAGCATCTGGTCCAGGCGTTTTGCTGCTGTTTTTTTTTTTTTTTTTTTTTGTTTTTTCCTCCGCGCGCTGGTCTGTTCGAGCGTTGAAGCCAGCAGTGACCCATAAGTTTGTCCGCGCCCCCCACTCTCGAGTATGAATTTTATCGGCGTGCGGCGGCGGAGTGCCTACACCTAGTAGACCTGCTTGCGGCTGGTAAGGAGGATGGGGGTCGGGGGATGGAGTGCGCATCAGTCGAGTAGGGGATCGACTACATAGTATATGTACTCCAGAGTTGTTTTGACGGACAAGTCTTTGGCTATATTTTTGTATGCGGATGACACTTTGTTGGTGCGCCGCAACCAAGATGAGCTTCAAGCCCAGCTCGCAGAGATCGCTCGCGCAGGAGCACGGGTGGGTACGGAGCTACACTGGAACAAGTTTCAACTTATGCCGGCTCGCTGCGACAGCAAGTCTGCACGCCTAGTGGTGATCGAGTCCAACCACGAGATTCGATGGTATATCTTGGAGCCACGTTGTCTAGCTCCGGCAATGATCTGGATAATTGAGCAGAGGATTGGGAACTGCCTGGGGTGAGTTCTGCAAATATGCGCGCGCCTGGAAACATTCGTCAATTACTGTTGTTAGAAGGCCAAGCGGTAGTAACAAGTAAAGTTATGTACTCGCTGAGTTCGGCGTGGCTCAACAAATCTGAACGCCGAAGGTTAGATGGCTTCCATGCGAGGTGCCTGCGTCGCATCTTGCAATACCCCACGTTTACCTTTCAAGCATTTGCCACGAACAGGTGCTGTTGCAATCAGGCCAGCAGCTCTACACAGTGCAGCTCGTAAGGTCTCAACTGTTGTGGTTTGGCAAATGATGCAGGGCGACAAATTCAGACTTTTTTGCGGCGCCTCACCTTCCAACCAGGAAGCGCGCGACCAGCCACAGACGCGCGCGGTCGTCCTAGAGGCTGGCCCAGACATGAATGGGCCAAGTGTTCATGCAAAGCCGTCGCTCCGCACCTCACGTCTGAACCAGCAGTAATGCAATGTGTCAGCGAACCAGCAGCGTGGCATCAATTTGTCACTGATTTTGTGTCTCTCCCTCCCCCTTCCCCCCTCTTCCTCCTCCTCCTCCTCCTCCTCCTCCTCCTCCTCCTCCTCCTCCTCCTCCTCCTCCTCCTCCTCCTCCTCCTCCTCCTCCTCCTCCCCCTCCTCCCACCGGGGTACCCGGGCGCCTGGACACCCGCGGGCACCCGGGCACCCGGGCCCGGGCCCAGGCCCGGTAAAAATGTCAGATGCCTTTCTCGTCCCGCCGCCATTCCTCCACGGCTCCCTTCCTGGGGCGGGGGGGTGACTTCGCCGCGGCGGGGCAGGCGAAGGGTCAGGGGCGTCCACGAGAGGGGGGTGGTGACCAGGGAGGGGGGGGGGACATCATTGCCGGTGCAATGATGTATTTCTTCGGATTTCATGGCCTCCTCGTTTTTGTTCCAACACGTCCCACGGTCTCCACCCTCGTCCGCGCATCCTCGGGCCACGATCTGCGAACTCCCCTTTGGGGACGCCCTCTTGGACGCTTCCGAGGGTGAAGTACTGTACGTAGGTTCGCGTCGTGTCGACCAGCGGCGATCCCGCCGCCGGCGTCAACGTTGAACGCCGCCGGCAACCCAGAATCGGTCGATGTTGAACGATCTGACGTTTCGGAAACGGCCGATCTTTCAAGGTTGAACGATCCCCGTGGTGTCTGGATCCACGACACGAACCTGCGGTACCGCCGTTGGGAAACCGTCGACTTGCTGCTCCTTCGTTTTTGTCTGATATCAGGTGGTTTGTTAGACGAAAGGACGCTGATGGGTTTCCCGCAGCAGCGTGTCAATGATACTGCTTTCGTTCCTCCCTCAACACTCGCCAGGCTCTCGCACCTCGGCGGAGGCGCTCATCGTGGCTTTCATGCTGCGCCATCGCGTGGTGAGTGGCCGCGCCCGTCGCCCAAGAGGAGGCGGGGGAGGGAGGGGGGAGGGAGCAAGGGGAGGATGGAGGAGGAGGGGGAGAATGGAGGAGGGAGGAGGGAAGAGGTGGTGGAGGAGAAGCAGCAGCAGCAGGAGGAGGAGGCAGCATGAGGAGGAGGAAAAGGAGGAGGAGGAGGAGGAGGAGGAGGAGGAGGAGGAGGAGGAGGAGGAGGAGAGGAGGAGGAGGAGGAGGAGGAGGAGGAGGAAGAGAAAACCTTGAAATCTATGAAACCGTACAGTAAACGGATTATTTCGCGCATGACGCAAAGTTCCACATTGGCGGGGAGACGTGTGGTGCCTCCCCTGAAGTGTCGGCCAGGCGTATGGCGTCGGGGCCTTGATGTTTGGGGGACCTACGGTGTCCCATCTTGCCCACCCCGTCCCGCACACAGAGACTTCGCACCCTCCCCTTATGCTGGGAGAGTGGGTGTGCGGGCCGCTCCCCCCTGACGCCGCACGTACCGCGTCAGGGGTGGTCGGGATTTTTTGGACGAAGTGCCAAGGTGTCCATCCCTTCCCTTCCCCTCCCGCGTCCAGCTCCGGACCTGTTCCTGGCAGGCGTCAAGCAAGCCTCAGGGGAACCACAAGAACCCCCCCCCCAACCCACACACCCCTCGCCCGGCGACCGCCGATGGGGATCACCGGATCGTCCCGAAGCGGCGCTGTTACGACAGCCTGCCGACCTGTCCCTGGCGGGGTGCTTCAGTCAGACCCCCCCCCCTGGAGGAAGAGGAGGCGAAGGAGGACGATAACTTGCACCACATCCGTGTGACCGGCACCGCGGGCATCACATAGAGATGGTAACATTTTTTCCACCACCGTCCATGTCCTCAGCGGGTCGCCTGAAACATGGGGTGGGAGGGATGGGGGAAGGGGGAGGGGCAGGAGGAGGAGGAGGAGGAGGAGGAGGAGGAGGAAGAGGAGGAGGAGGAGGAGGAGGAGGAGGAGGAGGAGGGAGGGACCGAAGGGGGAGCAGAAGAAGAAGGACGGAGGAGGGGGAAGAGGAGGAAAAGGGAGGGACTAAGGGGGGCCACCTCGTCGCAGGTGGCGAGACTACTGGCCTGGCGCGCTCACGCCCTCCCAGACCCACTTTTCCAGCAATTCCCGGGGGGTAGCCAGAGAAGCGACGGAGGTGGTCTGTGAAAGCGTGGAGGACCTCATCCTCCTCGTCCGTCGGCCTCGTGTGGGTCCAGACCCGTGCCACCGCACCCAGCACCAGGGCCCTCTTGACAGAGGGCGCGACGTAGCTGAAGTACGGCATGAAGCTTGCGTGGGACTCAGCTCCAGGAGCCTTTGTGGATCGGAGGTGGATAGACCTCCTGCCCTGACACGTCGATTAAGGAATTGGCCGTTTTCGGTTCGCGAGAGGGCGTCGCGGCCGTCATTTTTGCGGGTCCATGTCCGTCTGTTTCGGTCCCAGGCCGTTTTCTCTAAGGGGAGATTTACGAAAGGGAGGTTTGTCCACCGCCGAGTGGACGGCCTCGTGCGAACGGTGCCGTCAAGCATCGTGCCAATGTCGACCCCTGCGAAGGTGGAGGAGGTGTCCGGCTCGGGGGGGAGCCGGTGCCGAGCCTTCGCTTGGGCCCCAGACGCCTTCGCTACGATGCCGATTTCTGCGGACGTGAGCGCCGGAGGGCCCTTCCACAACATGAGGTAATCCTCCATGCGTCTCTCAGGAGGAGAAAAAAAAAACACACAGACACAACTAATCGTCGATTCCCTAAAAATTTGGAAAATATGGGCAGTGGGGGGGAAGGCAGAGACCCCAAAAATGGGGGAAAATATTGCGAATCCTTTTATTTGTGTGTATTTATTTGTTTGTGTGTGTGTGTGTGCCAGGGCCCCTTCAATCTCATCCCCAAAACGAGTATGCAGTGTGCGTTAGACCACTCCGGGTGCGGGCGGGGCCCCTGAAGGGAGTCATCAAGCCGTATACCGAGAAACATGACAACGGCATGCGTGTGAGGGCAGGCCCCAAAGGACTCTCCATCGCCAGACCTTCGATCTCCCTGCCAACGAGAATGCCCAGGAGGAAGACGCCTGTATCCAAGTGGTGGTGGATGAGGCAGTCGATGTCTTCAACGACACTGTGATGTCGGCCATGCACGCGAGACGAGAGCCGCCCGTTAAGGGGCACCTCACGCTTGCCCACACGTCCCCACCGGATCGCTTCAACCATACCAATACCGCCTGTCTCACAGGCACAGTCCTATGATTCTATGACAATTTTGATTTCAATTCCTAAGACCCTGGACACGGGCGCCGCCGCCAAGAGGTAACCCGTGACGTGCACACCCTGCCGATGCAGTGTATGGTTCGTTATCGCCGCTGCATCATCACTAACTCTTGGACCACACCAGGCAAGCAACTGTTCCTTGGCTGATTCATGCGGAAAAAAACACCGCACGAGAAAAGGACCACGACTCCTGGTCGAGGGCGTGGGGGATATTTGTGGAACAGCTTTTGACGTCACTGCCAGACCCCCGCACGGGAGTGGCCAGACCTGACTCGCAGCACTCGTCCAGAAGGGCCGTCACGGAGTCCATGCGGCTGGGGTCGATGTGCGCGAAAGAGGGCAGGAAGTTGGAGGTGAACTAGTCGAGGGCCCGTGCTGCCGGCGTATCCAGGCAAGCGGTGGTCCACCGGGAGCGGTGGACGATCGGACGCCGACCGTCCGGCTAGGACCGGTTCTTATTCGGCGCACGTGCGGCGGCCATCTTCCATGTAGACGGTCACCACCCACCAAACCACCCCAACCCAACCCGAAGGCTCAGATTTACCCTCGATTTCCAGTGGGGGGGGGTCGGGGAACATCGAAAAAGCACACGTGGAACCCTTACCCCCCCCAACCCGAAACTCGGGTCTTCGGGTTGGGTTGGGGTGGTCTGGTAGGTGGTCAGACGGGCGGCTGATCCTGGCTGGCTGAATGTCTGGGGTGAGGCCCGGAACCGCGGCGAGCCCGGACATAATGGTCGGCGGGTTGAGCTCTGGGTACTCCAGATTTCGTAATAAAGGGAGGGGGGTCTCATTTCGGGGGGGGTCTCTTCCAGGCTATCTTGGAGGGCCTGGGGGGTCTGGGGACGATGTTTTGGCGGGTTCTCCCACGGGGGAGGTCTGAAATGGCTTGTCTTGGAGGGTCCAGACCCCCTCCTTTTTATTACGAAATCTGGAGTAGTACTCGATGTGGTGATCCGCGCCGCCCGCCCCAAACAGGCTCCGGACGACCAGCTGGGCCCGCCGCGGGCACTGCCGCGAGAGTGTGGCGTGTGTTTTGGAACTCCTCGATGTCCAGTCCCTACAAATCAGGAGGGAAAGAAACACGCAGACACAATTAATCGTCGATTCCCAGGAAAATATGGGAAAATATGGGAAGTGGGGGGGAAGACGAAAACCCTAAAAATATGGAAAAATATGGAAAAATATGGAGTATCTTTTAATTTGTGTGTATTTATTTGTGTGTCCTGGGGCCCCTTCAGCAAAGCACGACCCATGTCCGCAATCTCCTGGTGACGCACCGGCATCTGGTCCAGCTCCGCACGCGCCGCGGCCGCCCAGAGGGCGTTCGCCGCCGGTGCCAGGACCCTTGTCCAGAGGGAAGCCATTCGTCTGTGCAACGGCCTTCACAGCCGCCACGCAGCGCTTTTCGATGATGCCCTGAGTGGGTTCGACCGCAGTGTGGCACGGGGGTCATCCGTAGACGATCCTGGTGCGCTGGCCACGGCCGCATGTCTTGAGGAGCGAAACCATGAAGTGAACCGTCAGTTGATGCGACACTTTTTTGGTCGCGGCCACCAGCGAGAGCGCAGGCGGCAAGAGAAGTTGTCCGGGCCTACGGGCAAACCTAATTAGCTGCAGGGCGCAACTCAGACAGGCCGGGCCAGCTCACAAGGCGGCCGCTGGGGCAGCAGGGCGAGGGCTGGCTGACTGATGGGCACCCAGGGAAGCTCGAGCATCGTGCAGCCCAGAGCAAAATGCCAGGGAATTCGGTGTTACGCGCTGCGGCGTCAGGCCACACGGATGGAGGCGCGGGAGCAGGTGAGTGACCTGCACTTGAGCCCCTCCCAAACAGGGTGGCGGGAAAGGCGAGGTAAACGATGGTCGAGTCGCCAGCGGGGCGCCAAGGGCCAAGACCGTGCCGACGGCGTATACCAGCCAGGTAAGCTGAGCAAGAACCGTGACGACGGCGTAGACCTGCTTGATCGGCTGGGACGAAGTCAGGATGGAATACTGCGTGCGACGGAAGGCTGAACCACTCCAGGTGATGCGACACGCGGAAGATCAGGAAACGAATCGCACATGCATGTCCACGGCTGGTCGTCGTGCAATCGCTTGTAACAGCTGGGGGCGTTCCGAAGGATGGACCGGATCGTGACCGCTGGGGATACGGCAATCTCCAGATGGAGGTCCCTCACTGCTGGAAGGAGTATCGCATAACGGGCGCCCCGGGAACGCTGAACGAGGCCCGACAGAAATTCTCGCGCAACAGCCCAGCTAGCACCTCCAGGGGTCCACGGCAAGGAGACGTGCACCATGACCCGGGGCACTGGCCAGCGGCGAAATCTTCGCACCGTGTCAACAAAAGAACATGCCCAACCTACGGGGCATGCCGTCGACTCGCTCGCGGACATGGTGCCAGACCGCGAAACATTTCCTGGGCGTCAGCTTGAGCAGTTGCTGTCGGCAGCGGCAGGATTCCGGCTTCCCCAGCGCGTTGCATGCCCCCGCCGCCCAGCTGGCGACCATCTCCGCCTTCGGAAGCGACTGCATCCTGAGTGCCAGGCGCTGCCGAGAAACCTCTTGGGCAAAGAGACGCTGCTGGGTAATGCGTGCTGGCGGCGTGGGGGGCCGGCAAGAGACGCGCGCGCGCGCCTGCGAACCCCCTTCCTCTGCCCCCAGACGCCGAAGAGCTGCATGGACGTAAGGCTCGTTCAGCGGCGGGTGGACTGCCGCAGTGACCCGCCTCTCCAACTCCAGAAGATGCCCCTCGGTCGCCGCGCGAGCGATCGGCACGAAGCATACAGACGAAGCTGCCGCAACCGCATCCCCCCGAATAGGGAAGTCAAACAATCCATAAACGGCTTCGGCCGTGACGTCCCAGGGCGAAGCAAGCCTTGCGTGTGCCTGCGCAGACGCTCCTGGAATGCCACCGCTTTTCCCATGTAGAAGAAGCTATGCACCAGGCTCCAAATGAGGTAGACGACGTACTCCGAGGAGAGGTCGACGTCACGGACGGGCCAGGTGGACGACTCTAGCGTGGAGGCAAGAACACGAAGCTTGCTGTGAGACCAAGTGGTAGACGCCATGAAAAAGTTGGGCGTCAGGGTGAGAATGGTCTGGTGCAGCTTGAAGATGCACTGCCAATCAAAGCTTGGAGCGGCGTATGCGCTCTGTATGGCGCCGCGGACCAACGCCAGTGTGGAGGTAACCGAAGAACGCATTTCCCGACGCCGGGAGACATGCGGCATCCCATCGTCGTGCATATCCCAGACACCCCCATTTGCGCAACAATCGGGCCGGACGAAAGGGGGGGATAGGGCAAGGGGGGCTTACGAAATCTGCTGCATGCAGCTGGTTTCGGCCCCACCGACGGGCCCATTCCTCGGTGCATGGCCGCCTCTGGCGCCGGGAGGCGCTTGGAAAATCAGCTACGTGAGCTGATTCTTGGCGGCGACGATATGGGCGAATAGCCCAGGGGCGGGCATTACACGTATTCGCCCCGGAGCCTTTTCGAAGACATGAATCATCGACGCCCCTGGATACATGTATTGGTCTCCCCTGGGCTATTCGCCTCCGAGATTCTCACCCCCCCCTTTGCTATCCCCCCCTTTCGCCCAGCCCGAAGCAACCTTGCGCCTGCAAGCGGGCTTCTAGTCAGAGCTCCTGCTCGGCAGCCCGCGCCTTGACGGCGGCCAGAAGCTGCGCGAGGTCACCGAGCTTGCTCTCGTCGAACTGCACGCCCAAAGCCTCGGCCTTCTCCCTAACGACTGCAAAGATGTTTGGCGGCATATGCTTTTTCCCCTTCCTGCCCCCCTTCCCACCCTTGCTCTTCGATGAACTGATCGCATCCAAGGCCTTCTGGTAAGCCCAGAAGCGGCTCCGCAGAGCCTGCGGGTCCTCTTCGGTCGGGATCTTCTCGCCTGCCGCCCACTCGATGGACCTGGGTCTGCTGGCCTGGCGCAGTCGTTGGGGGTGGAACGCCTGGAGGTCCTCAGTCGTGAAGTGGAGGGCCTCCTGGGGGCCCGCGGGGGCCTTCGGCGCCAGGGCCGCGACGGCCCGTGCGGGCGCTGGCTTCGATGCGGGGATCGCGGCATCCACCTCGACGTGCGCCTGGCCCGGGTCCGCGATGAAGAGGGCCACGCGGCGCATCGTGGCTGGGAGCGACTCGTTCCTGGGCCCCGTACTTCGGGGGCCAGATGCGAACCCTACCCCTACCCCCCACGATTTCTGAGGGGGAGGGTGGGGTTCACTTCGTTCGGGAGCTCCCGAGCGAAGTGACCCCCCCCCTCCCCCTCAGAAATCGATCGTGGGGGGTATGGGTAGGGTTCGCATCTGGCCCCTTAGTACTCGGCCCGCTGGTAGGGGCTATTCGTCTGGATCCAGTTGAGGAAGACCCAGAAGCTGAACGTATCCAGGTCCAGTGGCACGTGCGGAGTCAGCTTCCAGAGGTTCCGACGGGCATGAGCCCGCATGATGTACGGGGAGAAGTCCTCCGAGTTCTGAGCGATGTCTTGCCGCACCTTCGCGGTGCAGATGGGTGCGCATCTGCGCAGCATCTCTGCGTTGCACTTCTTCCTGGCCTCCACACCCTCAACTCCTCGGATCCGAAGGCGAGATCTGGCTGAAACCCAGGGGGGAGGCCGTAAGACGCCTCCCGAATTTTGGCCCCCGCCGTGTCGTCCGCGAAGATCAACTCCCTGAGCTCATGGTGCCCAATTTTTTCAATGGCCGCACGGGCCTCCTTGATGGGCATCGTGCGACCAGCAGATGCTTGGCCCTGGCCATCCCTGGGCGCGAGGCCGGAGCCCCTGGTTTGGTTGGCACGGGGTGCTTCAGCACACGGGGTGAGGATAGGCAGTGCGCGTCCTGGCGGTGACGACTTCGGCGTGGTAGCTGGCGCCCGTACGGCGACCGGCCAGTGCAGCGACGGGCAAGACGCAGCAAAGTGGCCTGGAACTCCACAGAGATCACACAAAGGGTCGTCGCGCGAGCCGGGTGGGTGTGTCAAGGGCGGGGCCAATTGGTGCCCCTCCCTCGGGCCGGGAGGCCTATGGTGGCTCCTCCCGCGGCGGGAGCGCTCAGCCCTGCGGTGGCTGTCCTCCCTCGGCCGGGTCTTCTGGTGACTCCGGTTCTGTGACCGCGGCCGCGCCCTGTGGTGGCTGGCGGCTCCTGCAGGGTCGGCGCGCATCGTCCCGTCGGCCCGGCATCGCGGCGGCAGCCAGATGTCCACGTCGGTGTCGGGGCGCGCCAGCACCTGGGAAACGAGCCTTGCACGTCTAGCGCGGGTGGGGGGAGGGGAGAAGGGAAGCAACAACAAGGGGGCGGGGCATGAAGGAGGGGGGGAAGAAAGAACAGAAGGGGGGAAAAGGAGGAAGAAGGGGGGGAAGAAAGAGCAGAAGGGTGGAAAAGGAGAAGGAAGAAACCGTCCCAAGAACGTACCCTCCCCCTCCCGTTGAAGTGTATGAATTCACTGAAGTTCATGCTGGGCACTAGACGACCGGCAGTGGATGCAAGTCCCGTTCACGGTCCAAGAGGATGAAATCTTCGAGTTCATGAATGCGCACAGTAAAGTAATGATTTCGCATATGACGCAAAGTTCCACATTGGCGGAGCCCCCCTCCCTGGCGCGCGGAGCGCGACAGTGGCAGCGCCAGGAGTGCCGCCAGGGGGCTCCAGCGCCGATCCGAGAAATCTGCGCGGACCTCCGAGATCTCTTGTGGATGCCATTCTTTGTCCCCCTATCTCTGCCGTTTTCGTCCTCTCCTCTCCCTCCCGAGGGTCCCAACTGCACCATGTGTGGACAAAGCCCCATGCCGTCCTTCTTTACCAGTTTGAAACATATGCCTATCCCTATGTTTGATATCATCTTACCTCGCTGCCGATCTTGAGGATTCCCTCAGTTTCTGAGGGCCTCTCCCTGAGATTGTCCTCGCTTTTTGCTCGGCCATCTTAGGGATAGGGATACGGTCGAGGCTGGTTCCTTCTTGCATCGGGAGAGCCAGCGTGCTTCCAGCGCCCCGGCGCCACCGCTGTGCTGTGCTCCTTCCGGGGCCGTCCTCCGAGCCGACTGTCGGCGTCCCGCCCGTGGCGGCGTGTTCGCACTCCTCCGCCAGGCCTTGGAGGCCTCCCTTCCCTCCTCCTCCTTCTCCTCCTCCTCCTCCTCCTCCTCCCCCTCCCCCTCCTCCTCCTCCCCCTCCCCCTCCTCCTCCTTCTCCTCCTCCTCCTCCTCCTCCTCGTCCTCCTCCTCCTGGTCCTTGGAGTCGTGGAGCTCGTTGAGAGCGTGGGTGAAGCCAGGAGTGGGCGCTAAGCCCAGGCAGCACGCGCCCTGGCCGGCACATTCCTGATCACTCCCGCTCTTGGCACCCCCGCGTGGAGCTCGTAGATCAGCTGCTCCACTTCGTCCTCGTCGGAGGCGGCCTCTCCGCTGCTGTCCCCGTCGTCCGACGGGCCACGTGCGGCAGCCGCCATCCTACTGTTCAGCTCCTCCGTGGCGCTCGTGGCCTCCTCCACGTCGGCTCGCGCGACTCCGCACACGCCGACGCCTTTGACGTGCTGCTGGGTGGCGTGCTCGCCGACGAGCTTCCCTGAAGCTTCCTCGTCACCACGGGCATACATGACACATCTCTTTCTCCTTCTCTCCTTCTCGCTCAGCTCAGCGAGACAGGCCACTCCTCCGCCGTCGCGACAGAATTTGGAGGCTCGAAGCCCTCGCCTCCGCCCCGAAAATTCTTCTCCGCGAATCCCCTTTCCATGCGGTGCTCAAGGTCGAAGATCGCGACGCTGTCGTCCTTGACCGCCTCGTCCTTCGCGCCAGCCCAGCTCACGCACAGCAGGAGGTGCCAAGCTCCCACCTGCTCGTCGCCCGTGTTCTTGACTTTGCCCTCAGTCTTGAGCAAAACACCAGCGGCGGCAGCTTCGCCTTGCTCTTGGTCTTCTCGCTCTGCTGCATGCACTCCGTCTTGCCCCTTTGGGCTGCCCAGGGAAGCGTCCTGGCATTAGGTCGGGCATGTCCTCCTACAGGCGGCTGTGCGAAGAAAAATGGGAAATTGTCAACAAATGCGCAAACGCAGTCAAACATAGTCGAAACATCGTCCCCATATTATTTTTACACACGCACACACATATATATATATGATATGATATGATATGATATGATATGATATGATATGATATGATATGATATGATATGATATGATATATATATATATATATATACCTCTTCCTATATTTTTGTAAGCCTGGGCGGGGGGAAAACCCGTCCCCCCCCCAAAAAAAAACCGGACTCCCGGGATCTGGGGCTTTGGGGCCCTTCGGACGGGCCTCGAAGCGGCCCCCCGGGCCTCGCAGGGCGTTTTGCCAAGCCTTCGCAGCACTCCTAGGGCGATCAGGGGGGTCATCGGAGACGTCCTGGAGAACCCGAGGACAGCACAAGAGCGCTCCAAGAAGCCGTCATACCCCGAAAGATCGCTCCAAAACGTACCAAGAGGCCTCCAAGAGCACCCCCAAGAAGGCCCCAAGAGGGACAAATAATTGATTTAATGTAGATTTTTCCCTACCTAGGCTCTGCCTAGAAGGGTTCTTACTCTCTTAGCTTAAAGGGGCCGGGCAGTGGAACACGCCCCAGGCGGTTCCCCCAGTCCCCTGGGAGCGGTTTCCCCCAGTCCCCTGGGAGCTTTAGCTTTAGCTTTAGCTTTAGCTTTAGCTTAGCTTTAGCTTAGCTTTAGCTTAGCTGTAGCTTAGCTTTACCTTGGCGTTTTGCATAGCTTTTCGCTTAGCGTTTAGCTTAGCTTTAGCTTAACTTTAGCTTAGCTTTAGCTTAGCTTGAGCTTAGCTGTAGCTTAGCATTAGCTTATTTTTAGCTTAGCTTTAGCTTAGCTTTAGCTTAGCTTTAGCTTTAGCTTTATCTTAGCTTTAGCTTAGCTTTAGCTTAGCTTTAGCTTAGCTGTAGCTTAGCTTTAGCTTAGCTTTAGCTTAGCTTTAGCTTAGCTTTAGCTTAGCTTTAGCTTAGCTTTAGCTTAGCATTAGCTTATTTTTAGCTTAGCTTTAGCTTAGCTGTGGCTTAGCTTTAGCTTTAGCTTAGCTTTAGCTTAGCTTTAGCTTATCGTTACTGTTACTACTAATGCTGCTTTCCTAGGGGTTCCAACTCCTAGGTAGGGTCGCACTGGGATAATTGGTGAATTTGGGGTTCTCATCTTTTCGGCTTCCCGACGCTCCAAGACAGCGGTCTTCTGGGCGTCTGAAGTCGCCTGGAAGGCTCCCAAACCGCCCCACAGCCATCCGAAAGGGCTTCAAGGCAGTCCAAGAGAGCCCCAAAACGGCGCACCAGGGGTCCAAAATGGCCCTAAGAGAGCCCCATGGCGGCCCAAGATGGCCCCAAGACACCCTCCGAAGCATTCCAAATCGTGACCGGGGCGTTCAGGGAGACCGCGGTTAAATGCATGTTGCCCTTAGGAAGCCCCAGAGGCCCCCAGAACACGCCCAGGAGGCCTCCAGAAGGCTTAGGAAAGCTTGAGAACTTTGGTGAGGCCCCCAAAGGCTCTCCAAGGAGGACCCTCCTCAAAAAGAGCTGAGGAGGATGGGGAGAATGCCCAGGGTATGGCGAGAATCAGGAAAAATAAGCATGGAGCCAGGATAACGAACAACATTATCATAATGGCGATGCCAGAAATGGCAGCAAGGAGTTATCGTTAAAGTGTCCGCTTGACCTTCCTGCCTTTTCCACCTGCGTAGCAATCTTCAAGGACCAAGGTGCATGGCGCGAAGCGCCACTGCAGTCTTGTGTATATATATATATATATATATTAGAACCATGGCGCGCGCTTCGCGCGCGCTCAGGTTCTAGCCCAGGCCAGGGGCGCGCTTGAGGATCTTGGACAGCGCTATCAAGCACAGGCGCGTGACATAGTCGTGCCTCCTGAGGGCCTCTTGGAAACCTCTTGGGTCTTCGTGGGGGCATCTGAAGGGCTTCTGGGGGGCCCTCCATGCTTCCTCAATTGGCTGTTGCAGGCACATCTTGGGTGCTTCTCGGGGGGCATCTTGGGGCTTCTTGGGGTCCCTTGGGGTATCGTCAGGGTTCTCCGGGCATTCGGAAAGTGATGTTCTGCAGCCTGAAGCATACAATTGGCCGTCTTGGCTGCGTAGAGGCCTGGCTTGAGGCCACATTGGGGCAATCCGGAAGCCTCCCGGGGCCTCCTTGAAGCAATTTTGATTGGCCCCGTGTACGTCTCCTGTGAGCCTTTTGTGGCCTGGTGGGGGGCTTTGGTGGGCCTCGTCGAACCACTTGGGGACTCTTGGGGCCTCCTGTGGGCCTCTTAGGGCGAAAGGCTCTGCTGTTGGGTTCGCGTTCACCTTCTTGGGGCTCTCTTGGGGCCCTCTTGGGGCCCTCTCGGGCCGTCTTGGGCGCCTCGGGCACCGTCTTGGGGCCCTCGTGGGCCGTCTTGGGGCCCTCTTGGAGGCCTCTGCGGTCTTGGGGGCCTCTTGGGCCGTCTTGGAGCGTCGGGAAGCCAAAAGGCTGGGAACTTTAAAATCCATCAAAAGCCGATGGGAAACCATTGCTTCTTGGAACCTCTTCGGCCTTCTGGGGAGCTTCTAGAGGGCCTCTTGGGTCCCATTTGGGGGCCTCTGGGGCTTCCTGAGAGCCTCTCGGGGTGGAAGGCTCGGATTTTCGGTTCGTCTTACCCCTCTTGGGCCCCCCTTGGGGCCGTATTGGTGCCCTCTCGGGCTGTCTTGGGCCCTGTTGGAGGCCTCGTGGGCTATCTTGGATTGGTCTTGGAGGCCTTTTGGGCCGTCTTGGAGCGTCAGGACGCCAAAAGGCTGAAAGCTCTAACATCAATCAAACACCTAATTACGGCAAGACATGGATTTGTGCCTCTTGGGGCCTTCGTGGGAGGCCTCTTGGATACGCTTCGGCCCCCTGGGGGGGCTTCTTGGGGCCTCTTGGAGCCTGTTAGGGCTTCTCGGGGCCTCCTGAGAGCCTCTCGGGATGGAAGGCTCGGATTTTCGGGTCGTGTCAACCCTCCATCTTGGGGCCGTGTTGGGGCCCTCTCGCTCCGCCTTGGACGCCTCTGGCGCCGTCTTGGGACCCCCGTGGGCTGTCTTGAGACCGTCTTCGAGGCCTCTGGGGATGCCTTGGAGCGGAAATTGAAGCCTCTTGGGCCGTCGTGGGGCGTCAGGAAACTCAAAAGGCGAGAACTCGAAAATCTATCAAAAACCAAAGGAAAACAAATCAGTTGTGCCTCCTGGGGCTCCTTGGGAGCCATCTTGGAGACCTCTTGGGGCGTCTTGGAAGCCTCTTGGACAGTCAGGGACCAATTCTGGGGTGATCTCGGGCGGTCATTGGTCGTGTTCGTTGTCTGGAAACGCCATTTCTGGCAATCCAGGGCCGTCTTCTGGCGACTTTACAAGGCCCCCAGCGCCACGGCAAGGCCCCCGGGCCTCCCGGCGCCAGGGCCCCATCCCGGGCCCCACCTCGTGCCCGCGGCAGGGCGTCCCTGGGCCGTCTCGGCGCCCTCGTGGGCCGTCTCGGCGCCCTCGTGGGGTGTCTGAAATCCATCAAAAATCGAAGGACAATCAATGATTTTTGCGTCCCTTTGGGCCGTGTTGGAAGCCTTGTGGGCCGTCTGGGGGCCATTTTGGGCGCGTTCGAGCGATATGTCCTTGTTTCGGGGCCTCCTGGGGGCCTCTTGCGGCCCTTTTCGTTTGTGTTGGGGCTTTCTTGGGCCGTGTGGGGGCGGCCCTGGGCTGTCTCGGCGCCCTCTTGGAAGCCTGTTTGGGAGATTTCTGGGTGTCCTGGACCGTCCTCCTTCAACGTCGGCGGCACTGACCGTAAGACTTCCTGGGAACATGATTTGTTGGGGTGTCGTTGGGCGCCTCGGGAGGCTTCGGAACCTGACGTGTTTCCGAGCATGACGGCAGGTAGCGCTGCTTGGGGCTCTCGTGTTTTTATCCTGGCGGGCGTTTAGGGAACATGGTTTGGGAAGGCGGCAACCCGAGAATCATGTTCCCGGGAAGCTTTCCGGGAACATGATTTGTTCGGCTCTCCTAACAAGGGGGCCTCTGGGGGCTTACCGAGGGGCCCTTTTTGGCCTTGTCGGCAAGCTATTGGAAACATGGTTGGGGCGGTGGACGGAAGCCCAAGGAATCATGTTCCCGGAAAGCTCTGGGAAATACGATTTACCGAAGTCTCTTGGGGGCCCGCAGGGGGCCTCCCTGGGGCCCCTTGGGAACTCATTGGGGCTTCCGGGGGGCCTCTTGGGAGCCTCACGGGGCTTCTTGGGAGCCTCTTGATGGCCTCCGGGGGCGTCCTAGGAGCCTCTCAGGCTGGAGACCTTGAAATGTCGCGCTCTTCGGGCCCTCTTGGGTCGCTCTTGGGGCTCTCTTGGGGCGCTCTCGAAGCCCTGTTGAATTATCTGGGGAGCCTCCTGGGCCGTCTCTGGTCTTTCTTGGGAGCCTCTTCGGCCGTCTTGGAGCGATCTGAACGGCCTCTGACGCCGTCCGGGACCGTGGGGAGGCGGAACATGCGATAGCGCAAAAATGCGGGGCCCTGTGGAGGGGCCTCTGGAGGCGCTCTTGGGGCGTATTGGCGGCATCGTCGGCCGTCCTGAGGCCATCTTCGGCGTGTCCGGGGCCTCTTGAGGCTGTCTTGGCAAGCTTAGGGCCCTCTTGGCGTGTCGTGGCGCGTTTGGGAGCGGACCTGGGCAGTCCCGGGAGCGCTGGGGGCTGTTGAATGCTAGGTGTTGTCTTGGAGGCGGAGGCTGTTGAGTGCAGGGTGGCGCGTGCTACGCGGAAGGCGGGCGAGCGGCCAGGCGGGCGGCGGGCGGGCGGGTGGCGGGCGGGCGGGCGGGTCGGGATTTGAATGAATTCCGTAAGGGTGCTCTCTTGCAGCAGGAGCTTGTTGAGCACAGGGTGTTGCCTTGAAGACGGGGGCTGTTGACTACAGGGTGTTGTCTTGGAGACTGAAGCTGTTGAGTACAGAGTGGCGCGTGCTACGCGGACGGCGAACGGGCGGCGGGTGCCCTAGGTGGTGGGTCAGAGGCCTCATGGGTGTTGGTTTGGATCTCGTGGTTGGCCTGTCGGAACGCAGTTTCGCATCTTCTCGGTGACCGTTCGGGGGCCGTAGTGGGGCCTCCTCGGGGCTGTTTTGTGGCCTTTTGAAGCCTCGTTTGGGCCTCCTGGGTGCCTTTCGGGGGCCTCCTGGGGCCTCTTGGGGGCTCCTTGGGGCCTCCTGGGGCACTCTTCAAGCGGGAGGGTCGAATTTTGGATTCGTGGTCACCTCTTGGGCGCATCTTGGGGCCGTCTTGGGGCTCTCTTGGACTGTCTTGGGCGCCTCTGGGGTCGTCTGGGGGCCCTCTTGGGCCGTCTTTGGGCGCTCTTGGGGGCCTATTGGGCCGTCTTGGAACGTCGGACAGCCGAAAAGGCTAAATCTCTCCAAAACCTTTGAACAATTACCGATTTCGGCCACTTGAAGCGCTCTGGAGAGGCCGGAGCACTGGACCCAGGACCCCCGGAGGATCCTCCGAAAGTCGAAGGGCGACAAGAACATCGTCGGGAGGCGAGCCGAGAAGTCGAAGGGGCGAGCGCGGTCCCGAGGGGCGACCGGGGCGGGGACGGCGTCGACGACGACGACGCCGACGACGGCGACACCGCCGACGACGGAGAATTCTCTCTGGGATCCGAAGGCCTCTGCGCTGGCCCGGGGCGGGATGTGCCACCGCAGGAGGGCCACGGCGCGCATGGCGTCCAGGAGGCCGTTTTCTTGGACCGGCGGCGGCGGCGGTCCGGAGATCGGCTCGTCCGCACCGTCCGTTGTAAGGTTCCTCGGGGCTGTTTGGGAGCCTCGTGAAGCCTCGTTCGGGCCTCCTGGGTGCCTCTGGGGGGTCTCCTGGGGCCTCTTGTGGCCCCTTTGGGGCCTCCCGGGTCCCGGTGGAGGCGGGAGGCTCGAATTTCCGGTTCGCGGTTCCCCTCTTGGAGCTCTCTTGGTGCCGTCTTGGGCCTCTCTTCGCCGGTCTTGGGCGCGTCTTGGGCCGTGTTGGGGCCCTCCAGAGCCGTCTTGAGGGCCTCGTGGAGGCCTCTTGGGCTGTCTTGGGGCGTCTGCGGGGGGCCTGTGAGCCGTCGTGGAGCGTCGGAAAGCTGAAAAGGCGGGAAAGGCAAAATATATCCAACCTTTGTAAAATGAGCGATTTTGGCCTCTTGGGGCCCTCTGGGGGGGCGGCCTCTTGGAGGCCTCTTGGGCCTTTTTGGCCGTCTTGGGGTTATCTTGGGAGTCTCCTGGGGCCTCTTGGGGCCCGGCTCGAATTTCTGGTTCGCGGCTCCCCTCTTGGGGCCCTCTTGGGGCCGTCTTGGGCCTCTCTTCGCCCGTCTTGGGCGCGTCTTGGGCCGTCTTGGGGCCCTCCAGAGCCGTCTTGAGGCCCTCTTGGAGGCCTCTTGGGCTGTCTTGGGGCGTCTGCGGGAGGCCTGTGAGCCGTCGTGGAGCGTCGGAGAGCTGAAAAGGCGGGAAAGGCAAAATGTGTCCAAAACCTTCGTAAAATTCACGGTTTTAGCCTCCTTGGGGCCCTCTGGGGGGGCCTCTTGGAGGCCTCTTGGAGCGTCTTGGGGGCCTCTTTGGTCGTCTTGGGTTTATCTTGGGGGTCTCCTGGGGCCTCTTGGCGCCCCTTTGGGGCCTCCCGGGGCCCGGTGGAGGCGGGAGGCTCGAATTTCCGGTTCGCGGTTCCCCTCTTGGAGCCCTCTTGGGGCCGTCTTGGGCCTCTCTTCGCCGGTCTTGGGCGCGTCTTGGGCCGTCTTGGGGCCCTCCAGAGCCTTCTTGAGGGCCTCGTGGAGGCCTCTTGGGCTGTCTTGGGGCGTCTGCGGGAGGCCTGTGAGCCGTCGTGGAGCGTCGGAAAGCTGAAAAGGCGGGAAAGGCAACATGTATCCCAAACCTTCGTAAAATGCACGATTTTGGCCTCTTGGGGCTCTCTGGGGGGGCCTCTTGGAGGCCTCTTGGAGCGTCTTGGGAGCCTCTTTGGCCGTCTTGGGCTTATCTTGGGGCCCTCTTGGCGCCCTCTTGGGCCGTCTGGGAGCCATCTTGGGCGTCTTGGATCGATCGTAAGCGTCTCGAGGCACGCTTGGACCGTCTTCGGCGCCTCTTGGGCCGGACAAGGGCGCTCCCGGAGGCCCGATCCTCCTATGGGGGGTTGCGGTCCCGGCCAGGGAGCACCCGGCCCTGTAGCCCAGTGTGTGTATATAAATGTATGTATGTATGTATGTATGTATGTATGTATGTCTGTCTGTCTGTCTGTCTGTCTGTCTGTCTGTCTGTCTGTCTGTCTGTCTGTCTGTCTGTCTGTCTGTCTGTCTGTCTGCCTGCCTGTCTGTCTGTCTGTCTGTATGTATGTATGTATGTATGTATGTATGTATGTATGTATGTATGTATGTATGTATGTATGTATGTATGTATATATAAACTATTCCTCCTGCGGAGGGACATGCCCGACTTAACCCTGGGCAGGGAGCCTGTGCACCCCCTGGCCTGGCCAGAGAGGGACCTGCACACCAGCGCCCGTCGGCCCATGCGCAGAGGGGGCCCAGGGAGAGGGGAAGGCTCCTTAGAAGGAGGCTGTTTCTCTCGAGGAAACGCAAACATGGATTACCCGTCGGTCGTTGAAAGTAGGTATTCTGGGATTCCCAGATTCCAATCTACTTTCAGCGCCTTCCTACTTCAATGATCGAGTGGCTTCACCTTTTCCGTCTTCTTTAGGGGGCGGGCGGACACCCAATCTACTTTTAACGCCTTCCTACTTCGTGTTTCTACCTACAGTGGAGGCCCATGCCAAGAAACATCTTGCTTGTATCCAGGGTGCCCTGGATTTCATGGGTTTCAATGGTATCGCTGTGGAACGCGTGACGTTCCCACGCCAAACATCAATGGGCATCCTGGGGTTCTAGGGTTGGGTTTCTTGTAGAAGGTTTCTGGTGGTCGGCCTCCCACTACCTCTTCCGACTGATGGGCAAGGCGCATGGAGGATTAGCGCGACTACTCCAGATTTCGTAATAAAGGGAGGGGGGTCTCATTTCGGGGGGGGGTCTCTTCCAGGCTATCTTGGAGGGCCTGGGGGGGTCTGGGGACGATGTTTTGGAGGGTTCTCCCACGAGGGGGGGTCTGAAATGGCTTGTCTTGGAGGGTCCAGACCCCCTCCCTTTTATTACGAAATCTGGAGTAGCCCGACTTCATCTTGGCAGGCGCCTTCGGAGTGCCCCAGGGAGGCGTGCTGGCAGGCACCTCCGGGCTGCCCGGGCGAGCGCCCCGAGGCGGGTGCCCTCGGGGTGTCCCGGGGGAGCGCGCCCCGGCAGGCAGCCCTCGGGCTGCCCACGTGGGCGCCCTGGCAGGCACGGCACCCGGGGCTCCGAGGCGGGAGTTTATGCATGACCACCGCCTGGATTTGGACGCCCGAAATGGGTGCGGAAAGAATGGGTACGATGCCCAACAGCAGTTCCTGTTCATTTTGAACAGGACTCGCTGTCCGCGCCGCCGCGGCCTGTGTCCATTAGAGACAGGACGCCGCCCGCCCAACAGCGGCCGCTGTTGGTTCGGGACAACCTTTGCTGTTGGGCATTGTACCCGTTCTTTCGGTACCCATTTCGGGCGTCCAAACTGGAGGATCAATTTTCGGGGACCTCGACAGGCGGTGGATGTGGGCACGTTCGAGCCCACGGGGGCCAAACGATACGCATATCCGACGTCCGCTGGGGCACCAGGACGTCGATTCCCAGGCGGTGGATGTGGATCAATCACCGCCTCGCAGGGGCACGACTGGCGCTTACCCACCTCCTCTCGGCGGCGAGCGAGGGGGAGAAAGGAGAAGGAGAAGGCCCTCTCAGATGGCGGCGGGGCTTCTCAGAAGCCCTCGCGCCTTCTGAGAAGTTGTTTCTCTCTTCGGGGAAGGCTCAGGAAACTTCTCAGAAGGTCGGGGGACTTCCGAACCTTCTTAGAAGACCTTCTCCTTCTCGCTTCTCTCCGGACTCACCGCCAAACCCGGGGTGCGCCCTGGCGATTGCCCACCTCCTCGTGTACAGCACAGGAGAGGCGACAAGGTCGCCGCTCGGCTGCTGCAGCCTCGCCGGGGCGGGCCCCTGTTTCAAGTGTCTTCCGCAAGCCCCTGCAGTACTTTTTTCGCCTTGTTTCACGTGTTCTTCCGCAGCCGCCCGTGGGAGGACATGCTGCAGACCTCGGTCGGCCCGTGCCGTGGCACACCCGCGCGAGGCACTTCGTGCCCCGAGCGTGCTCCGCCGCTCGCGGCTTCCTCGCCCCCCGCCCGCGCCCTCTCCGCCCCGGGGTGGCCCGCGCGGGGCCCGCGGCGCCCCTCGGCTGCCTCCGACCGCGGCTCGGTGCCAGCCCGCCGCGACGGTAAAGTCCTCCGCCGTCTTCCTCCGCGCGAGAGCGAACCTGATAAGCTGGAGGTACTTCGCAGAGGAGCAGGAGGAGTCGCCGATGGAGGGAAACCACAGGCCACCAAGAGAGTCGAAGAGGATCTCATCCCACTGCTTCGGTCTAGTGTAGTTGGGTTCGTGCTTCCACTCTCGCTTGCTGCGAGCATCGGAGCCCTCCCCTCGAGAACAGGCGACCTGCTTCAACTGCCACTGCTGCGTCCCCTGCCACGAGACAACCTCCTGGTCAAACAGTTCCCAGAAACGTTTTAGACCATGCTGTAATCATTCTACAACACGTCTGAAGCATGTTGTATACGGTTTTGAAACATCAGAAACACATTTTACATCCAATGATCGGGCTGTTAGAGTGTCCACTGTCATGGCATCCACAGCCGGAGCGGCGCCCTGACCCAGGGCGGGCTCGGTCTTGGCAGCACCTTCCGGGGCCGCTCTGGCGGCCGCGGCGCCGGGGAGCACCACGGCACTCCAGTCAGCCGCACCTGCCACGGGGGCGTCGCGGGGGCGACGGCGAGAGTCTCGTCTCTCTAAGGAAGAAACCAGGGGACCACATGCGAACCCTAGCCCTCCCCCCCACGATTTCTGAGGGGGGGTTCGCATGTGGCCCCCCCAAAACGGCATAGACATCAACTTTGGGAGTTCCGCGCGGATTTCTTGGATCTGCGCTGGAGCCCCTGGCGGGCTGGCGCGAGCGCTCCGCGCGCCAGGGCGGGGGTCCAGCGCCGATGTTTATGCTTAGCCGCTTTCTGTTCCTCTTAACGGGAGTCTCGTCTCCTCCTCCGCGCCAGTGACGCCCCCGTGGCGGGTGCGCGTGAGGTTTGAGACCGCCCGCGCCGCCAGACCACCCGGGGGGGGGCGACCCGTTGCCCTTCCGTGCCGGCCGAGCTGGCTTCTGCTGCTGCTCCTCGCGGTTCCTCTGCTCCCGGCGGCGGCAGCTCTCCGAGGTCGGTGTCGTCCTCCCGGGGTGAGGGCGCCACCCACACAGATGAAGATCATGTGCGCGTCGCCCCCGACTTGGTTGCCCCGAATTGCCCCACGCTGAAGCGGATTGCCTCTGCCTCGCCGACGGGAAAAGGTGCGCGTCGCCCCCAGAGGCGATGCGCGCGCTCGGAAAACTGGCAGTTCCGTGACGGGCGCTTCCTGGCTAGACTGTTCGGATAACGATATGCCACAAGACTTGTGTACGACATGTTCGGATCGGACGTGCGCTTCCAACGTCAGCACATAGTACTATCGGGGAACGAGCAGTGACATGCTAGCCAGCGCGGGCCCCAAACAGTGTGTCTTTAGACGTACACGCTGCACAATCTAGGTGGTGCAATGTATATGGTACACTCTTCGTGGTGCAATCCATGTTGCGCAATCCATGTTGTGCAACTGATGTAGTGCCAATCTATTTGGTGCAGTCTATAGGGTACAATCAATGTTGTGCAAGTGGTGCACACTAGGTGGTTCAACTGACTACCCTGCACCGCGCTTGACCACCTCCACTGCTCGCGCAAACATCCCACCCACCCACCCGCAACTTGGTTCGCAAAATCTCTTAAGACCGTGACGGTGGGTACCAAATGGCACTTGGCAACGACAGCGACGCCGACGACGACAGCGACAACAACGACGACGACGCCGCCGACAACGACTACGACGACACCGACGACGTCTCCAACGATTTCGACGACGCCGACAACGACGACGACGACGATGACACCGACGCCGACGACGGCCGACGCCGACGACGACGACGATGACGACGACGACGATGATGACGACGCCGACGACGACGACGACACCGACGACGACGACGACGACGTCAACGACGCCGACGACGACGACGACGACTCCGACGCCGACGGCGGCGACGACGATGACGCCGACGTCGACGACGACGAAGACGACGACGACGCCGACGCCGACGACGACGACGACGTCGCCAACGAAGACGACGACGAGGGAGGAGGGAGGACGACGACGGCGACTACGACGACAACGACGACAACGACAAGGGAGGAGGGAGGACGGCGACGACGCGAACGACGAAGAAGGAGGAAGGACGGCGACGCCAACGACGACAACGACGAGGGAGGATGGACGACGACGACGACAACGACGACGACGACGACGGCGACGAAATAGGAGGGACGACGACGAGACGCCGACGACGGACGACGACGACGACGAGAGAGGAGGAGGAAGGACGACCACGGCGACAACGACGACGGAAACGACCACGACGCCAAAGAGGACGACGACGACGAACACGAGGAACGACAGAGGACGACGTAGGCGACGACGACGACGCGGGAGGAGGGAGGACGGCGACGACGACGACGACGACGCAAGAGCGCGCGTGCACGCTTTTGTTGAAAATCCGTGTTGCGAAACCTTGTGTTTTTGTAGGTTTCTTGGACACACGATTTTGAAATCCTTCCGAAACCGATTGGTTTTGAAGGATTTCGGCATACGCGCGCGACGACGCGCGCGTCGGCACTTCGTTCCATTTTTTGCAGAGGGTTCTCGCGACGGCACAGTCGCAAGGGCGTTCGACAGATTTCGGCATGCGCGCGCGAAGCCCGTTTGGTAGCATTTTGTGAAAATCTTGAAAAGCCTATGGCCTCTTAAGATTTCGCAAGAGCTCGCGCGCAAGCTTTTTAAGCAAATCAGTGTTGCGAAACCTTTTTTTTGTATGTTTTCAGGAAACTCGATTGCGAAGTCCTTCCGACACCGAAGGTTTTTGAAGGATGTCGACATGCGCGCGCGACGACGCGCGCGTGCGCACATCGTCCCATTTTTGGAAAGGGATTTGTGAAACAAGTGTTATGTTAGAAAAAAAAGATGTCCCCGCGTAGTGTTATTACAAGGGGACCTCAGGGGGGCCGATCCCGGCCCCTCTGGGAGAGTGTAAGTTTATATATGGGATGGACATGTGGTCATAATCATGTATGATTTACATACCCGAAAAGGGGGGCGGATAACGCCGGGGGGGGGATAGAGTCTATTCTCTTTTTAGAAAGGAGAATATAGTTGGTGGAATCCATGAGGTGCAATAGACGTGGTGCAATCTCTGTGGTGCAGTTCGCACTGCCGAATTTGAAGTTGTCAGTTTCATTTCGCGCGCAACCATCCCACCCACCCACCCGCAATTTGGTTTGCAAAACCCGTGCGGCGGCGATTGCGATAGAGTGGACGGCGTTGGCTTGTGCATCTCTGCGGCCGCGCTAGCCCACGCATGCTTGCGCGCGAAGCAGCCAGCTTGTTTGGCGCGCCCTTCGCGGCCTTGGTGGCGCTGACCGCTGAGCATTGCCCAGCGGGCGTTCCAGTGCGGGTCGGCGATTCGGGCGGGCGCGGTATCATGACAACGTCAACGGTGCACACGATGATGGTAGTAGCGGGTGTGGCGGCGATGATGACAATAGCGACGGCAAGGCCACTAACGGCGCCGATGCTGATCACGCCTGCCACGATGACGGCGTCCTTGCGTCGGTGATGAAGGTTTTGGACGAAGTTCGACATGCGCGTGCGGCCCGCGCGCAAGAGTGGCTCGCATGGTATTAGTTGCTGCGGGTCGTGCCCTCCCAGCACGCGCACAGAGGCGTTCGAAGGATTTCGACCGCATTTTTTTTGTTGGGGGGGGTAAGAACTGCTGTTGCATCACCGCGAATTTTTCCATGTGTCGGGGCCCTTGACTTTCAACCCCTTGAAAAAAGGTTCAGGCTTTTGAGAGATTTCGGTATGCGCGCGCGACTACGCGCGAATGTGCATATTATTATGATCATCATTATCATCACTTATTGTTTTTTTTGTGTTATTATAATATTAAGGTTTTTGCGGCCACGAACGCAAGGGCGTTCGAACGATTTCGACACTCGCGCGCGCGAGTGGCGCGTCTGGTAGCATGCCATGCACAAATCTTTAAATCAGTTTTTTTTTTTTTTTTTTTTTGTTGTTTTTGTTGTTGTTGTTGTTGTTGTTGTTGTTGTTGTTGTTGTTGTTGTTTTTGTTATATGTATATATATACGTATTATACAAACACTTTTTTTTGTTTGTAAAAAAATAATAATTAAAAAAAAGTTGTTATTATTATCATTATTAATAACAGAATTTACAATAAAAGAAAGAATTTGCAAGAGCGCGGGCGCAGTTTTTTTGGACAAACTTTGTTGCGACGCCATTCTTTGTTACCTGTTTTCGGGGTAGTCGATGCTGGCATTCGTGCGACACCTTCGGTTTTTCAAGGTTTTCGGCATGCACTCGCGACGACGCGCGAGTGTGCATTTTGTCCCATTCATTGCAAAGGGTTTGTGAACACCTGTGGTTTTTGATAAATGACTGTGCGCGCATAGTGCTTGTTTCAGAGGATGAGGTGTGGGGTGGGGGGGGGGCGATGCCGGCCTGCCTGGGATGGTACGAGTTCATATTTCGAATGGACGATGGGGCTGAAACGCGTGTAAATTGCACTACGATAGAGATATGCCATTCAAACTGGGGGGGGGGAGATCCGAATATCCTTTTGGAAAGCGGAAAACAAATGTTATGAAGTTTGTGTGGTGCAACCTATGCGTTGCTTTGTTCAAGCGGGCTTACACATCCCATGTTCTTACAGACGTCCCACCGGCCCACCCGCAATTTGATTGTAAAACCCATGCGGCAGCGATTGCGATGAGTGGATGGCGTTGGTTGATGCATTTCCGCGGCCGCGCTAGCCCGCGAATGCTCGCATGCTCAGCGGCCAGCTAGTTTGGCGCGTCCTGCGCGGCCGCGGTGGCGCTGACCGCTGGGCGCTTCGCAGCGGGCACTTCAGTGCAAGTCGGTGTTTAGGGCGGGCGAGGTACAATGGTGACGCCGACAACAGTAGACACGATTATGGGATTAGCGGTGATGGTGATGATGTTGGCGATGGCGACGGGGAGGCCCATGACGGTGTCGATGTTGCTCACGCCCGCCGATCATGATTACCATGTCCTCGCGTCGTCGATTAAGGTTTCTGATGGAGTTCGACATGCGCGTGCGGCCGACGCGCGCGATTGGCCAGCGCGGTATTATTTGACACGGATCGTGCCCCCCCAGCAAGTGCGCAAGGGCGTTCGAGTGAGTTCGACATGCGGCGCGAGAGGCCCGTTTGGCAGACATTCATGAACATGTGGCAAACATATGGTTGTCCGTACGACCCCGCAATGCCGCGTTTTTTTGTGGGGTGGGGTGTGGGGGGCATTTTTGATTATTTGTTCTTCCTCTCCTCTTGCCCGCACGCATATATATATATATATATATATATATATATATATATATATATATATATATATATATTTATATATATATATATATAATATATAATCGAAGAATAACTAACAAACGCCATAAACATCAACGTCTGGCTCTCCGAGCGGATTTCTTGGATCAGCGCTTGGGCCCTCTGGACGGCACCTCTGGCGCCGTCCTTGGCGCGGAACGCCAAACATTTATATTGAATCGCTTCGCTCATTCCGCCGGCCCGTATTGTGCCATCGCGGGCGTTTGCTTGCGCGGTCGCGAGCCAGGCGGCGCTGGTGGGCCGTGGTCGTTTTCCAGAGGCGTTGCGGCAGAACGCACGGGGATGAAGCAGTTTGTTTGGAACTTGTTGTGGGGGCTTCGGCTTCTACTGTCTTACGAGGTGGCTATCGAAGACGCCTACGGCGAATCACCGCCGCCCCCTGCCTTTTTGGAAACGCCGATGTGGCCGAAAGTTGGACTAGAGCTTGGCCAAGCTATCGGACCATGAGTTCCCCGAGTCGGTTTGGAAAGCTTTCGGGGAACACATGGGAGAGAATGATTATGAACAGGAAGAGGAAGAGGAAGAAATAGAGTAGGAGGATGAGGGTTGTTAGGAGTCTCTTGGGGCACCCTTGGGGTCTGTTGGGGGCTTCTTGGGGGCCTCTTCGAGGCCTCTTGGAGGCATCTTGGGGGCCTCCTTGGGCCTCTTGGGGGCCTTTGGGGGCTTCCTGGGGGTCTCTTTGGCCGTCTTAGGGCGTTCCTGGTCCGTCTGACGCCGTCTGGAGCCGTCTTGGGGGCCTCTCTGGGCCGTCTTGGGGCCCTCTTGGGGCGCTTCAGGGCCGTCTTGGAGGCCATGTTGGGCGTCTTGGAGGCCTCTTGGGCCGTCTTGGGGCGCTCTTGGGGCCGTCTTGGGGGGCCCTTGGGCCGTCATAGGGCCTTCTTGGAGGCCTCTTGGGCGATCTTGGGGGCCTCTTGGGCCGTCGGAAGGCCGAAAAGAAGAAAACGCAAAAAACCTTCAAAAACCTAAGGAAAACCAATGATTTTGGCCTCTTCGGGCTCTCCTGGAGAACGTCTTGGAGGCCTCTTGGGCCATCTTGGAGGCATCTTGGGGCCATCTTGGCCGTCTTGGAGGGCATCTTGGGCCGTCTTGGAGGCATCTTGGAGCCATCTTACCCGTCTTGGAGGCCATCTTGGCCGTCTGGGAGGCATCTTGGAGGCCATCTTGGGCCATCTTGGCCGTCTTGGAGGCCATCTTGGAACCGTCTGGGGCAGGAAATTGGGGAATTGAGCTCCTGGGCATCCTTTCCGGGTGGCCGGCGGGACGGGCCGAAGCCCACTGGGGAGTTCTTTTAGAAAAAGAACCAAAACCAAAACCTGACAGCTCATCCAGCACGCCGTGCGCCCCTGCAAGCAGGGGGCGGCGGATCTAGTGGTTTTCGGCCCATCCCGCCACCGTGCCTGGGTTGTAGGTCAGAGGCCTCTTGGATGTTCGTTGAGATATCGTGGCAGGCCTTTCGAGGGTTTCTTTGGAGGCAGTTTTGAGGGCTCTTGGGGGCCGTCGGGGGGCTTCTTGGGGCTTCTGTTTAAGCTTCTTGGGGTCTCTTGCAGGCCTCTTGGGGCCTCATGGGGGCTGCTTGGGGCGGAAGTCTCGAATTGTCGGTTCGTGTTCCCTCTCTTGGGTCCCTCTTGGGGCTCTCTTGGGCCCTTCGGGCGTCTCGTGGGCCGTTCTGTTGCTGCTGCTGCTGCTGCTGCTGCTCCTCCTCCTCCTCCTCCCCTTGCTCCTCCTCCTCCTCCTCCTCCTCCTCCTCCTCCTCCTCCTCCTCCTCCTCCTCCTCGGAGCTTTGCAGGGATTCCGGTATGTTGTCGGGGTTCCTGAGGGTTCGCCCGGGGTCCGCCCACCCCACTTTTGGGAGGAAATTTGAGGGGGAAGAGGAGCAAATGGAGGAGAGGGAGGTGGGGCAGGGATATGAGGGAGGGAGGGGCGGATAGAAGGAGGTGGAGGCGCATGATGATTAGGGCGACCATTTCGGGATGGGGCCAGTCGTGCTTGACATCCCACATCATACACGTTACCGAATGCATGCACATGTGGGCCGTTGGGGGATCGGTGATGTATGTGCGGTCTTTCCATTATTCATATTGTTGGTTGTGTTTACAGAGGACACGCAACCGACAACCTCTCAGAATTCACGCTGGCCTCCAGAGCCCCCCAACACATTTCCAGGACCATCCCGAGCTCATCCTCATCCAATCGAAATTGGAGGAAAACGCAGTGAAGGATCCAAGGGTGAGGGACGCGAGAAAAACTGAGTGTTGGGGATTTGGGGAGGGGGCATCTCGGAGAGTTCATGGATGCTTCTGGGAGTTTCTCCTGGGAACATCAAGGAGCTTCTCAGGAGGAGTACTTGTGACCCTCTTGGGAGCCCTTGGAGGCTTTTGGGGAGCTTCTTGGGAGCTCTTGGAGGCCTCGTGGGGTCTTGGGAGCCCTTGGAAGCTTCGTGGGAGCTTCTTGGGAACTTTGGGAGGCCTCGTGGATGGCTCTGGGTGGGCCCTCTTGGTGGTCTCTTGGGGGGGGGGGGTCTGCCTGGCCTTTTCTGGGGCCTTCTGGGAGCTTCCTGGGGGTCTCTTGGGGGCCTCTTGGGGCTTTCTTGCGGCCTGTTGGGGGCCTCTTGGGGTTCTGTTGGGGGCTTCGTGGGGCTACTTGGGGGTTTGCAGGGGCCTTTCGGGGGCGTGTTTGGGCGGGGGGCTCAAAATTTCCGTTCAGGTTGTCCTTGTGGACCTCAATCATGGGGCCGTCTTGGGGCCTCTTGGACCGTTTTGAGGGTTTCTTCGGCGTTATTGGGGCGCTCTTGGGCCGTCTTTGAGCGGTCTTGAGGGTCTCTCGGGCCGTCTTGGGGTGATTTTTGGGGCCTCTTGGACCGCCTTGAAAGGTGTGAAAAACGCAGACGCGGATATGTTAAAAATGCACGTTTTCCTAAGGGAATGAGGCGGTTTTTGCTTGTGGGAGCCCTCTTGGGGCGCCGCTTAGGGACCTCTTGGGGCGTCTTGAAGGCCTGTTGGGCCGTCTTGAGGCCATCGTAGGCGCTTGGGGGTGATATTTCGGCGTCCCCCGGCTCTCTTGGACCGTCTGGAGGGCTTCTCGGGCCCCTCTTGTACCGATTTGGATCCCCCCTGGGCTCCGAAAGAGAGTTTTTGAGGCTTTCTTGGGCCTTCTTGGAGCGCTCTTGGGCCGTCTTTGAGCGGTCTAGAGGGTCCCTCGGGCCGTCTTGGGGTGATCTTGGGGGCCTCTGGGGCCGCCTTGAAAGGTGTGAAAGACGAAGAGGCGGATATGTTAAAAATGCACGTTTTCCCAAGGGAATGGTACGATTTCTGTTAGTGGGAGCCCTCTTGGGGCGCCGCTTAGGGCCTCTTAGGCCTCTTGGGGCGTCTTGAAGGCCTGTTGGGCCGTCTTGAGGCCATCGTAGGCGTTTGGGAGTGATATGTCGGCGTCTCCCGGCTCTCTTGGACCGTCTGGAGGGCTTCTCGGGCCCCTTTTGGACCGATTTGGCGCCCCCCTGGGCTCTGAAAGCGAGTTTTTGATTGTTTCTTGGGCCTTCTTGGGGCGCTCTTGGGCCGTCTTTGAGCGGTCTTGAGGGTCTCTCGGGCCGTCTTGGGGTGATCTTGGGGGCCTCTTGGACCGCCTTGAAAGGTGTGAAAGACGCAGACGCGGATATGTAAAAAATGTATGTTTTCCAAAGGGAATGGGACGGATTTTGCTAGTGGGAGCCCTCTTGGGGCGCCGCTTAAGGACCTCTTGGGGCGTCTTGAAGGCTTGTTGGGCCGTCTTGAGGCCATCGCAGGCGCTTGGGAATGATATTTCGGCGTCTCCCGACTCTCTTGGACCGTCTGGAGGGCTTCTCGGGCCTCTTCTGGACCGTTTGGAGCCCTCTTGGGCTCCGAAAAGGGACCTTGCCGGGAGTCTGCCGGGAGTCTGCCGGGACCTTGCTGGGAGTTTGCCGGGACCTTGCCGGGACCTTGCCGGGACTTTGCCGGGGTATTTTTCGTCCGGGGACCCCCAGGGCCCGCCACGCGCGCGCGAACATATTGTTGAGCAGTTCCCGGAGATGGCCCGTTGGGCCGGCGAATTTATGGCGTTTTCAATCTTCTAGAGGAGCCTTCCCCCCTCCCCCTACCCCCTGCGCGCGCCGCCAACACGTGGGTAACTGTTCGGCCCTCCCTCCCCTTCCCCCGTCCTCCTCTGCCTCCGCCTCCGCGTCCTCCTCCTCCTCCTCCTCCTCCTCCTCCTCCTCCTCCTCCTCCTCCTCCTCCTCCTCTTCCTCCACCCTGCCCACCTGGCGTGGGCGCGCGGGCCCTGGCTGCCCGAGCCCAGGCCGCGGGCCGCCCTCCGGCCAGCATCGCGGCGACCGCCGACGGCAGTGCTTCGGGCGGGAAAAACAGGACTTGGAGTGCGAGGGGGGGGGGAGGGGGTCGGGAGGGGGGGGCGTTGGGGGGGAGGGGAGTCCCCCTGGTTCTGATCGACGGCGCCGAGTGTTCGGGGGGTGTGTCCCACCCCCCGGCTCGAAACGCGCCACCGAAGGCTCCCCAAACCAAGCGCCTGTGGAACGCGCTCGCGGAGGTCGGGGACCCGTGTCTCGCACAAAGTCGAGACGTCGGATGTTTGGTGTCCCGCCCGGCCATGGGGCTCCCAGGACTGGGACCTCCTGGCCCTCCCTGGCGGCTCCTCCCGCGCCGCCCCTGGCGCGCTCGCGCGCCGGGGAGCCAGCACCAGCCCGGGTGCTCCGCGCGGAACTCCTCGGGGGCCACAAAGCGAACCCTACCCCTACCCCCCACGATTTCTGAGGGGGAGGGCGGGGTTCACTTCTTTCGGGAGGCCACGAGCGAAGTGGACCCCACCCTCCCCCTCAGAAATCGTGGGGGGTAGGGGGTAGGGTTCGCTTGTGGCCCCCCAACTCCGAGAAGTCATGCGTGTGTGCAGTTTCTCGCTCCGCCAGGAAGGGTCCGCCCCCGCTCCCAAGCAGAGCGCGCGTCGAGATGTGGCCCCACGGCCACTCAGTGGAAAGGCTGGCCACCCGAGGCTCCCTCGAGCGCGCCGTGCAGCTCCCCTGGTTCTTTTCACTTCCCCGTCCCCCGTCATCGTCCCCGTCATCGCCGTCGTCATTGCCCGTTCGCGCCCGCGCCTTCATCCTCGTCCTCGCTCTCGCCCTCGCACTCCCCCGCCCCCCTGTGCCCCTCCCTCTCTCTCGTTCCCCGCTGGCCCTTGGCTCCCCACTCCCCTCACTTTGCGCCCTCTTCTCGCTCGCTCCTTCCCTTCCCTCCCCCGACCAAAAAACAAACGACACCACCCCACGTACGGCCCTCCGTGTTGCGCTACGGCCCATTGGGGGCCGTAGCGCACAACACGCAAAAACCCAAGTCAGATTTCCTGGTGTACGCTGAGGCTCTTTGTGGCCGTAGGTGAGGTGGTGTCGTTTGTTTTCTGGTCCACTCCCTGCCCTTTCTCCCGCCTGCCTGCTCTTGCGCTCCACCTGCCAGCAGATCGCACCTCCCCGGCAGAGCGATCCAGCTTTGCCTTTTTGGTACCCCCGTTTTCGACACAACGCAGACAGCCAGTTCACAGCCATGGCGGGCATGACCGTGCTCCTCACTGTGCTGGCGGTGCAGCAGGCGACTGCAGGGCGCCTGAGGAGGCGGGAACCATATTCGCTGAAATGTGTTTGCATGGCTCACGCACTTTGTCTGCTCATTCCTCCCCTTCCCTTCTTCTTCTTCGCATCCGCTCTCGTCGTCTTAGTCCTCGTTTTTTCCCTCCCTCCCTCCCCCACTCCTTGGTCGGGGAAACGTGAGACTCAAGTTCGCTGGATCTCGGGTTAGCCGACGTTTTTTGACGGGCGCGCCCTGAATTTCGACGTGACAGTTTTCGTGTGATGCTTGCAGCGGGAGCTCGCGTCAAATGTCAGACTGGCCAACGTAAGGCCAACCCGAGTCACCGTCAGGCCAGCCCGAATCAACCGGAGTCACCCAAACCCGAGTCTTACGTCCCCCCGATTTGGGCAGGGATAGCCAGGAACGGTTCTGCTTCTGGCCGTCCCTGGGATCCGACGCTGCAACACAAAGATACAACATCCCGAACCATCACAACCAGAGCCCTTGGCCCCATCTTGGTGCGCCATTTTTTGAGCCAGATCCATCTGTGATGGTCCCAGGGCCCAGAGCTCAGCGACAACGCCCGTTGTGAAAAGTTGCAGTTCCCAGATCTGAGGGGTGGTCCGTGTTTCTCTTCTGAGCCCCTGCCATGCCCGAACCTTGCTGCGCGGAGCTCCAGAGCTGCGCGAGCGCGCGCGGGGGGAGAGGAAAAGGAGGAGGAGGAGGAGGAGGAGGAGGAGGAGGAGGAGGAGGGAGGAGGAGGAGGAGGAGGAGGAGGAGGAGGAGGAGGAGGAGGAACCGCTCCCGCGTCGAGCCCGCTGCCGCAGGACCACCGTCGGGCGGCTCGCCGCGGGCCTCCGATGTCGGCGGCGCTCGGTGCTCGCGCGCTGCGGCGGGCCTTGCGCGCGGCTCTGCGGCCGTTCGGCTGCTTCGAGCTGCAGGGGGGCTTTGCCGCACCGCGGCGGCGGCGCTCGAGGCCGACTCGAGGTCTCGACCTGTCCGCGCCGAGGGGCGAGCGGACGGGCCACCTGCTGCTCCCGCTGGCGCCGCGCCGCCTGAAGGCCCTCGGCCTCGGCGGCGTCGGCGGCGGGCTCGCAAGCGCCGCGGTGCTGGCGCGCGGGTGGAACCCGCCGCACCCGACCTATGTCGCGACGGTGGCGGCACGGCGGACGGTGGCAGCGACGACGGCCTCGAGGACGACAGCTGGGCGGACACCCGCGTGTCCCGTCCGGTGCCCTCGGCCGATGCGCCCGCCGCTGCGCCTAGCGCCGCTGCTGGGGCGCTGGTGGCAATTGGCGGGGCGCCCCTTGCCGGTGAGTCGCCTGGCGCGCGGCTCGGCGGCGAGGGGGGGAGGGGGCGCCCAGCGAACTGCGGAGGAGGCGCGCCTGCTGCGGGTGCTGCTGCCGCTGTTGGCGGGGTGGCCGCGACGGTCGGCGACGAGGCGGCGGAGAACAGCGCGCTGATCTCAGCGTGGCTCGCGACGCCTGGCGCTCGGGTCGCCGACTACCCGCCCCGCTTCGCAGGCTGGCGGGTTGCCCGCCTCCGCGCCTGGCTCGCCAATGCGGTGGAGGCCCCCGGCGCCAGCAGGCAGAGGGGGGGAAGCAGCGGATGGGGCGGCGGTAGTGTGCCGCGCGCGGCCGAGGCCCGCGAGTGCGAGCCCGCCCTGCTGCTGGCCGAGGCCGAGGCCGCCAAGCAGAAGGCCGCCACCGCGGTGGCGTCGCCGGGCGCCCCCTCGCCTCCCGCAGGCGCAGCCGCTGCCGCCGCGGCGTCCGAGGAGTCCTCGGAGCTCTTCCAGCTGCGTTGGGACGACTTGATCTTCTCGGCGGACATCTCGGAGGAGCTCGACGAGCAAGAGCGCGGCAGCCTCGCCGGCCTCCGCAAGGAGCTCCTGGCGGCGAGGGACTTCTTGCAGCCCCATCTGGGAGAGGTCCGCGAGAAGCTAGCCGCCACGAGGCGCCTCGCCGCCGCCAGTCGGCAGCGCTTGGCCAAGAAGCGCAAGGGCGGCGACGGCGACGCCCAGGGCCCCGCGCAGGAGGCGGCAGCGCCAGCAGCGGCAGCATCCCCTCCGCAGTCGACCCCACAGGTCAGCTTCGCCGAGCAGACACCTGCCGCGGCACCTGCCGACGCCGGTGCCGCGAAGGTCGCTGGCGCAGCTCCGGCGGCTCCGGCTGAGAATGCAGGCGGCCCCGCGCTCGCTGCTGCTGCTGCTGCTGCTGCTGCTGCCGAGCTAATTTCAAGGCGGCCGAGCAGGCGACCGTAGCCGCTGCAGCCCGCGACGCCTCGGGTTCGGTTGGCCCGGGCGCGGCGTCGCCCGACGCCGAGGATCGCGACCTGTGACGCCAGGCGCTGCCGGCGGCTGATGCGTTAGCCGCTTGCGCGGCTGGCAGTGGCGCGCAGCCGCGCAGTTTTGACACCTAACATTGATGATGGTTTCCCTGGTGTCGCGGGGTCTGCCGCCGCCGCTGTCGCAGCCAACTGCCCGCGCGGGGCGACAGCGCCAGGGCGCGGGTTCATCGTCGACGGGGCGCCCGTGGCTCGCGACGGGTCGCCTCGTCACAGCCGCGCCCTTTTCTTTTCGAACATCGCTGCGATGGGGGCGCAGGCTTGGGAGTTCGTGGAGAAGGAGTGCGCGGACTGCGATTTTCTGGGTTTCGGAGACGCGCGTCCGCACCTCGTCCAAGCTGGGCGAGTGGGGCCGCAAGGCGAGGCACGCTGGCTGGCAAGTCCACGCCAACCCTGTTCGCGCTTCGGGCGGCGGCGGCACCGAGGGCGGCGAGTGGCTGGTCGCTCGTCGGCATCTTCACGCCCATCGCTTGGATGCCACCACGCCAGCGCCCGGGCAGCTGCACGCGCCGGCCTCCATTAACCAGGGCGGCTTCCAGGCCAGCGTGCTTCGCGTGCAGGGGTGCGCCGTGGTGGCCATCGTCTTCTACGCTTTCTCGTCCCTTCGGTGGGCGGGGGACAACCTGCGCAGGTGCGCTCGCCTTGGCGCTCTACTCGCTGCCCGTCAGCTGCCATGGCTGGTGCTCGTCGACTTCAACATGAGGCCGTTTGTTTTGCAGCAGCGCGGCGTCGTGGAACGCGTCGGCTGGCGCGTGCTGCAGAGCACCGTGGCCTTCGCCTGTGCTGCTGGCGCCGCAGGGTCGCGCATCGACTGCGGCCTGTGCTCGACATCCTGCCTGCCGTGCGTCGCGGGGTTTCTCGACGCGCAAGCCCCTTGGAAGACCCGCTGCGGCTTCGCGGTGGAGCTCTTTGGCAGCGGCCAGCACGGCTGATGACGCGTCGCCTGGTGGTGCCGCGGCCCCTGCCCGTGGGCCCCAGCCCCCGCCCGCCGCCGACTGCCTCAGGCAAGCGGCGCGAGGCGCGCGCTCGCAGGGGCGCCACTCGTCTCAAGCGTGCTGATTTTTCGAATGAGGTCTTCGGCAGCCAGTCGGAGTCGCTCAAGGCTGATGCGTCTACTGATGACATGGGCGGCGAGGGGTTCTCCTCCAGCGACGACGGTGACTCGTGGGCTGGTGGCGTTGAGAGCTCGCTGCTGCCGCCGCTGCAGGGCGATGCGCCCCCCGCGAGGGAGGGGGGTGCGCCCTCTGGCATGCCGCCCCAGCCCAGCGCTCCTAGCCTCAGCACCTTCGCCGAGTCGCCGCTGCGGCGAGAATGGCTGCCCCCGGGCGCGCGCGGCCCCCAGGTGCCGCGCCGTTCGACGGCTTGGGCGAGGACAAGGGTCAGGACCTCCTATCGTTCGAGGAGATCGAGGAGCCCCCCCGAGGCCGAGTCTTACCGGGGGGCGTATCTGACCGTGGTCAAGTTGATGTTGACGGGGTGGTGGCCGAGAGGGCCGGCGGAAATCAGTCTCGGAGTCGCCCTTTCTGCGGGGCGGGACAACTGCAGTCTCTGGCGCCCCATCTCGTCGCATCTCTCTCGCCTGTTCGCGACGACAGCCCAGACGATGAAGACGTCGCTTGCTGGATCCCTGATTATATTTGGGAGCGGGCGGCCGACGCCAGAGCTCCAGCTGCTTCGCCTTGGGCCGTGATGCCGTGATTGGCGAGTCGGCCGCCCACCGTGTTGGCGCCGCGGTTATCGGGCCCGTGGGTTCGCCAGGTCGAGGCAGCCGCGCGTCGCCGTGCGCGGGGGCCCAAGCGCGGTCGAGGCCTTTCACGAGGCGAAGGGTTTCATCTGGTCGGGTGTCAGGTTTCAGCGGCCCCGCGCGCCATCCACGCGGAGGTCGCCGACGCCGACTGCGCGGTTAGCTGGTGGGCGGCGCTGCGCGCGGCCCTCGGGAAGTTCGCGCGCAGTTCGAAGGGGCGCCGAAGGAGGCGCCCCTGCTGCCCGCGCTGCGGCTGCTGAACGTCGCCGTGCCGCCGCCGAGTGCCGCCGCTTGGTGCAGGGCGCCCTCGCCCGTGCTCGCCGCGCTCTCGCCTCGGCTCGATGCGCAGGCCGTCGCGCTCGTTGGGCAGCCGCAGGGGGGCCGCCCATCACCTGGGCCAGCCTCCGTCGGGACCGTCGCGCTCTGCCGCGCCTGCCCATCCTTGAAGAGGCAACCCGACCTGGTCGACGAGATGATCGACCACAAGGGTGCCAGCCCCTTGCCCGCCCCCGCGACCTGGTGCACCACGAGGCCAGAGTCGGGCACGAGCTGTGGGCGCCCCACCAGGAGGACACGCACGCGGTTGGCAGCTTCTGGAGTGAACTGCGCGAGCTGCTCGGCATCGATGACCTCCCAGCGCCGGGCCATCCTCAGCTGCGTGCCGCCTTGAAGCGCCCGCGCCCGCGCGCAGGCCGAGGCGTCGACCAGCTGCGCCCCGCGGGCGTCGAGCGGCTTCTGACTGCGCCCCCTTCGAGCTCCTCGCCGCGCACTCGGGGCGCGAGCAGGCAGGATGCTGTCCATGGCAGCTGCCCTTGGTCACGGGTCAGCTCTTGGCCGAGAGGTCGGGCGGCGAGCGCGTGATCGGCTTCCTGTGCGTGATCGCGCGCATCTGGGGCCAGGCTCGCGAGTCCATCGCCCATGACTGGAGCCGCGGCGCGGCCCCGCCCCGGGGCGTCGCGGTCCGCGGGGGCGCCGCCGTCTACGAGGTCTTCGTGCGAGCCACGGGCGAGGGGGCCTGCGACGCGCTGGGCCTGGTGCACGCGCGCGCCGTACTCGACGCCAAGGCATTTACGACTCCATGGACTGGGTCAAGCTCGGGCGCGCCGTCTTGCGGCTGAGCTGCCCGCCCGCCCATGCTCGCCCCCGAGCTCCAATTGTGCTTCGCCCCGCGGGTCTTCATCCGCGACGGATTGGCGTCGCGTGCCTTCCAGCCCACCAGGTCCATCGCGCAGGGGCTGCGCTCGGTGGCGCTTTGCGCGCGGTGCCTGACCCACTTCATCTTGGACAGGATCACGCAGTCCAAGCCGACGGGTCTCCTGGCCCCTCGCATTTGGTTCGACGACCTTTCCGAGGCGGCAGTCGGCGCGGAGCAAGTCGTGGAGAGCACCTTGACCGCCGCCGTGGCGGAGACCTGACACGTTCGTCGCCGACGGCCTTCGCATCTCCCCGAAGAGCGTGGTCATTGCCAACCGCCGCGGGCTGGCCAGGCGCATTGTGGACGCTCTCCGCGCCAAGGGCCACGTCGTCTCGGCCACCAAGTGCGCGCCTTGCCTCGGCGTCGATCTTCCTGCTGGCAGGGGCGCGCGACGGCCTGCGCGGGCCGGCAGGGCGAAGACGGCCGTCAGTTCGCATCTTCGGTTCGGGTCCGAGGCTTCGTTCGGGCCAGCAAGCAGTGCCGCGCCTGCTCGCGGATCGAACTGGCGCCCCCCAGGTTGCAGCCAGCTGCGGGCACCAGGTGCTTGGGGCCCCAGCTTCTCGGCGTCGTAAGGCCCAGCAGCGCCTCGGCGCCGTCAGCGCTGCGGCAGGCAGGGGCAAGTGCCTCTCCACCGCTCTGCAACTTCGGCGCGGTGCACAGGGCCCTGCACGTCGCCTCGCACGACGGCAGCTTGAGCTCTGATTCCAAGCATGGCGCCGTGATGCTGACCTCAGGAGGCGAGTCCAGCAGGCGCGGGTCCCGATCCGCTGTCGGCTGCGGGGCGCCCCACCTGCCTAGCGCCACCTTCGCGTTCGGGGCCCGATCTCAGCGCTGCAAGTCCTGCTGAGGGAGTGCGACTGGGACCCCGTGGGCCCGCGCGGGTGGGTTCGCAACCTCCCTGGAGGCGGATGGGGGCGCTGGACAAGTTCCGACGTGGAGGCGCTTGTCGACGGCCCCATTCAGCAGCTGCTCGAGGCGTTCGACGCCTCGATTCTGGAGCAGCTTTGGAGCGAAGCTTTTCTCCACTGGTGCGGGGGGGGGTTCCGCGCGGGGCGGACCTGACCTACTACTGTGCCATGTTGAAGATGCTCGAGGGCTCTCAGAAGCACCGGCACCTCGCGCCGCTCCTGGTTCCATCGCTGCTGGCGGCTCCTGGCCTGGCGAGCGTTTTGCCGAGACCTTCGGCGCGCTGGACTCCGTCGACTGCATCTGCCCC
This sequence comes from Prorocentrum cordatum, assembly GCA_963575745.1. Classification (NCBI taxonomy): domain Eukaryota; class Dinophyceae; order Prorocentrales; family Prorocentraceae; genus Prorocentrum; species Prorocentrum cordatum. The sequence continues at coordinate 151,784 of CAUYUJ010019496.1, forward strand.
AGGTGCGGGCGCGAGGCGGAGACGCTGCTGTACAGGCTGTGGTTCTGCGAGGTCAACTGCGGGTCTAAGGCCTACAGCCTCAGCGCTCACCTCATCGCGAGGGCGCATGCTGAAGTTGAGGCCTCCCCCTGCTTCTGGCTTCGTGGCGTACTGCCCGCGGGCTGGGCACGGGCGCCTGCTCCTCCGGAGGAGCCTAGCTGGACCTGCGTCGGCGACGCGCTCGGCCAGCAGGGCCTCGGCGTTGGCACCTCGCATGAGCCCCTCGCGCTGTTCGGCGACGCCGGCGGTGGGCCCGACTCGATGCATCGTTGACTTCGTCGCGTCGGCGTCGCTGTGCGCCGTGTGCGCTGCGAGGCCGCCGAGGTCGATGGCGCGATATTTGGCCCCTTGGCAGGTGCGCGGCATGCGGTCTATCGCGGTGAGCTTCAGGCGTTGTTGCTGGCTGCTCTTCGCTCGCGCGGCCCCGCGTTGTTCTTCACCGACAACCTTGCGGTCTACGAGGGTTGGCGGCAGCGGTGTGACGAGCGTGCCGCGGACACTGGGCAGGAAGCCAACCTTTGGCTTGCCCTTCGCAGCGCCTTCCAGCGCCGCCTTCGGAGCGACTTCGCCGTCGAGCACGCGGGCTCGCTCCTCGCGCCCCAGCAAGCGCAGGAGCGGGGGCTGCCTCAAGAAGTTCTTCGGGGCAGCGCCATTGCTGGCGTGCCAGCTGGCCGCGCCGCAGATCGTGGGCGACTTGATGGCGAGGTGCAGCAGCAGGTCCTGACCGCGGAGCTCCTCGCGACCCAGGTCCGCTGGCGGCTGCTGCGGGCCGCCGTCGACGCCTCGGCAGCCGCCTAGGCCCGCGGTCGTCCTCGTCGCCGCCCAGGCCGACGTGCGGCCCTCCTTTCCGTCGGCATGGCCATCGCCTTCGGCTCCACGCGCGCGCTGCGCGACGACGGACTCAGCTGTCGGAGTTGCCGCGCGCCCGCGGGACACGCCAGTCGAGCGGCGTGGATGGCCAGCTCATGCAAGAGGCTGGAGAACTGTAGTGACGACTGGGCCTGTCTCGCCTCAGTCGGCGCTCCCCTGCGCATCGGCGACCGGCAGGCGCGCGAGTCGCATGCGATGCAGCTGCGGGTATCCTTTGGGCGCGCGGGCCTGCCTGGTATGCGGCTGCTACGCCTGACCAGGCTGCGCACGCTCGGGCGAGGCCTGCTCGCCAGCTGCCGAGGTTGTGCCGGCAGGGCGGGGGCGCTTCGAGTGGCTGCGGCAAGGGCGCTGGCCGAGGGCAGGCGTCGTCCTGTGTTCCGACGACGACGACGACGGGCACTCCGCCGAGCGCGCTGTCGACGACGATGGGACCTCGGACGTCTTCCAGGGGCCGTGTAGGAGGGGGGCTCGCAGGAAGTCATGCCACCGGGATTCTCCCAGCAGCCGCCCTCCCGACAGGAGGTCGAGTTCCTCTGGTGACGCTCGGCTTCGGGAGCCCGGCGGTGCGGACCGTGACTAGGGCTGCTTGCTTGGCCGGGCGGCGAGCCGACCTCGTGCGCTCGCTGATCGCCGCGGCCACCGCGGAGCCCGCGGTGGGCCCCCGCGCGGAGGACCTCGCGGCGAGCCCCGCGGCGCGCCGCCCACCGGCGTTGCCGCCGCCGCCCGCCTTCGCGGGGTCCGTGCGGCGGGTTGGCGGCAGCCCGTCCCGCCGCCGTGGCGGGCGGGGCCGTGGCGGCGATCGAGCTGTCGAGGATGGCCCTGGCTTGAGTTCGCGAAGTCCTGGCGCGCCACTGCGGCTGCCAGGCTTCGTCGCCGCGGGCGTCAGATCGCAAAGTCCTGGCGTGCCATTGCGGCCGCCATGCTCGACGTCGCCGCGCGTGCCCGAGCTCGACAGGGACCTGGGCAACGTCGTGGATGATGTGGAGGTCGCGATGCCCGTGGGCCCGCCGGGCGCCGCGAGCCCTCGCCCGGGAGTTGCCGCTGGCGCGAGGCGCGGAGAGCGCGCCGCTACTGGGGGGGGTGGCGTGGGCGGGGTCCGACCACCACGAGGGGCGGCGTGATGGCCAGGGGGGCAGGGGGGCACCTCTGCGAGCGCCCCGAGGCCCCCCCCCGAGGCAGGCACAGCCACAAGACCGCTCCATGGACGTGGACGAGGGGGAGGACGAGAGCTTCTTCGGTAACCTGGGCCTTGTACAAGCGCAGGTTTGGCCTGGATGGCGACGGCTGCGACGCCGAATCCGACGCCGAACCCGACGCCGAGCTGGAGGACCTCGAGGTACTGGACGTCCCACGGCGGAAGGGGCGCATCGGCGAGGAGGGCAGCGGTGCCACGCCTGCGCTTGGCTGCCGATTCAAGGGTCGATCCGTGCGGGGCGGGGGCCGCAGTGGACGCTCCGAAAGGAGCTCGCGAAGCCCCCGCCCGAAGCGGCTCTCGCCGAGGCTGGGCCGCCTGCCTCGAGCGGCGGACGGGGCGCCCTGACCCCCGCGCCGTCGCCGCTGCTGGCCGAGGGCCTCGGCGCCGCTAGCTGGGCTGCTATGGGAGCTGCTGGTCTGGCGTGCGCGGGGCGCTGCGATGGGGCTCCAGGAGAGAGTCAGGATGACGCTGGCAGCGAGCAGGCCAGTGGTGCTCAGCAGGACGGGTCGACGGCTGCGGAGGCTCCATGCGGAGGGTGGGTTTGCCATGGCTGCCCTTCATGGCGCTGCTCGCCCGAGGAGCGGTGCGCTTTCCCTAGCTTCGGTACCTCGTCCGCTGCTGGGCCCACGGCGCCGCGCAGCCCCCCTCCCGAGAGGAGGTCGAGCCCCGGTGGTGACGCTCGACTTCGGGAGCCCGATGGTGCGCGCCTTGACGAGGCCAGCCTTGCTGCGCTGCGAGCCGACCTCATGCGCTCGCTGATCGCCGCGGCTACCGCGGAGCTCATGGTGGACCCCCCCGCGGAGGACTTCGCCGCGAGCCCCTCGGAGCCCCTCGCAGAGGCCAACTGCCTGCGGGCGCCTTCGGGCTACCAGCCCCCCATGCGAGGGGAGGGCGGGGGGGGGGGGCGGAAGCGTCCATTGCCGCTCCCCCCGCGTTCTCGGCTTCCCGTCGCTCATGACTCGATGGCCCAGGAGGCCAATTCGAGGCTGGCGACTCCGAGCTGGGCGCGGCAAACCTTGCGAGCGACGTCGCGGTCCTCGCGCGCCGCCCGCCAGCGTCGCCGCCGCCGCTCGCCTTCGCAGAGCTCGCGCGGCGGGCCGCTGGCAGCCCGCCCCGCCGCCGCGGCACGCGGGGCGACATTTTGGCGAGGAGTTGAACCCCCCACGTCCCCCTGTCGGGGGGGCCCCTCGCCCAGCGCCGCGCCATGACGCGCCGCCGCGCCCGCGTCCTGCGGGCGGCCGCGTGCGGACCGCGGATCCCGCGTCCGCGTTGCGGTGTGCTCACTCACTCACTCACTCTCACTCACTCTTCCTCCGTGACAGAATATCAAGACGCAAAGCCACCGGCTCTGTCCGCTGCGCGCTTCTCCTCTGTTATTCCTCGAGAGCGGGGGATTGTGGAGTCGCAGGGGTTCAAAAGCGCGCGCGCGAGGGTTTCGCGCTGAGTTCGCGACTGTTTCTGTGCAAACTCTGCTCTGTGCCGTCCTCCTCCTCCTCCTCCTCCGCCCCCTCCTCCTCCTCCTCCTCCTCCTCCTCCTCCTCCTCCTCCTCCTCCTCCTTCTCCTCCTCCTCCTCCCTCTCCCCCTCCTGCTACCTCTCTGGGGGGCGCCAGGAGAAAAAAAAAGGAATGCGACGTGACCACATCTGCCCTCCCCCCTAGAAGGATTCCTATTGGACGCCCCCATAAGAAGGATTCACAGTAAAATCCTCGACAGAAGGGTTCCGATCGAAACCCTCCACTGAATGATTCCTACCGGAATCCTCCACATGTGGATTCCTACTGAAACCCTCCACTGAATGATTCCTATTGAAACCCTCGAATGGCACTGGCAATGGCAATGGTAATGGTACTGGTAATGGTATTGGTAATGGTACTGGTAATGGTTACGGTAATGATAGTGGTAACGGGGTAGCGAGGCAATGACAATGGCAATGGCAACGGTAATGGTAATGGTAATGGCAATGGCAACGGCAATGGGAATGGCAATGACAATGGCAATGGCAATGGTAATGGTAATGGCAGTGGTAATGGTAAGGGTAGAGTTAAAGGTAGAGTTAAAGGTAATGGTAATGGTAATGGTAATGGTAATGGTACTGGCAATGGCAGTGGTAATGGTAATGGTAATGGTAATGGTAATGGGAATGGAAGTGGGAATGGGAACGGGAACGGGAATGGAAATGATAGTGGTAGTGGTAATGGTAATGGCACTGGTAATGGTAATGGTAATGGTTCTGGAAATTGTAATAGTATTGGGAATGGGAACGGGAATGGGAATTCTAATGGTAATGGCAGCGGTAGTATCATGGTAATGGGAATGGGAGTGGAAATGGTACTGGCAATGGTAATGGTAGTGACGAAAGGCAATGGCAATGGTGATGGTAATGGTAATGGTAATGACAGAGGTAAAGGTACTGGTACTGGTAATGGTAATGGTAATGGTAAGGGGGTAGCGATTGGCAATGGCAATGACAATGGCAACGGTAATGGTAATGACAATGGCAATGATATTGGCAATGGCAATGACAATGATAATGGCCATGGCAATGGCAATGGTAAGTGTAATGATAATGGCAATGGTAATGGTAATGGGAACGGGAATGGGAATGTGAATGGGAATAGGAACGGGAACGGGAATGGAAATGGTAGTGGCAGTGGTAACGGAAATGGGAATGATCAGGGTAAGGGTAAAGGTAAAGGTAGAGGTAAAGGTAATGGTAATGGAAATGATAGTGATAATGGTAATGGTAATGGTAATGGTAATGGTCATGATAATGGGAATGGCAATGGAAATGGTACTGGCAATGGTAATGGTAGTGGCTAATGGCAATGGCAATGGCAATGCGAATGGTAATGACAGAGGTAATGGTAATGGTACTGGTAATGGTAACGGTAAGGATAGTGGTAGCGGGGTGGCGACTGGCAATGGCAATGACAATGGCAACGGCAACGGTAATGGCAATGGCAATGGCAATGGCAATGGGAGTGGCAATGGCAATGGTAATGGCCATGGCAATGGCAATGGCAATGGCAATGGTAATGGTAATGGCAATGGTAATGTGAATGGGAATGGGAACGGGAATGGGAATGTGAATGGGAATGGGAACGGGCATGGAAATGGCAGTGGTAGTGGTAACGGAAATGGGAATGGTAAGGTAAGGGTAAATGTAAAGGTAGAGGTAAAGGTAATGGTAATGGTAATGGCAATGGCAGTTGTAATGGTAATGGTAATGGTAATGGTATAGGGAATGGGAATGTTAATCGGAATGGTAATGGTACTGGCAACGGTAATCGTAGTGGCGAAGGGCAATGGCAATGGCAATGGTAATGGTAATGGTAGTGGCGAATGGCAATGGTAATGGTAGTGGCGAATGGCAATGGCAATGGCAATGGTAATGGTAATGGCAATGACAGTGGTAATGATAATGGTACTGGGAATGGTAATGGTGACGATAACGGTAATGGTAATGGTTATGGCAATGGTAACGGGGTAGCGATTGGCAATGGTAATGGGAATGGCAACGGCAACGGCAATGGCAATAGCAATGGCCATGGCAATGGTAATGGTCATGGTCATGGTCATGGTCATGGTAATGGTAATGGTAATGGTAATGGGAATGGGAATGGGAATGGGAATGGGAATCGTAGTAGTAATTGGAACGGGAACGGGAATGGAAATGGTAGTGGTAGTGGGAAAGATAATGACAATGGTAATGGAAATGGTACTGGTAACGGTAATGGCAATGGCAATGATGATGGGAATGGGAATTGTAATGGTGATGGCAGCGGTAATGGTAATGGTAATGGCAATTGTGTTGGTAATGGTAATGGGAATGGCAATGGTAATGGTGGTGGCGAATGGTAATGGTAATGGGAATGGTAATGGTAATGGTAACGGTAATGGTAACGGGGTGGCTACTGGCAATGGCAATACCATGGCAATGGCAACGGCACTGGCAATGGCAATGGCAATGATAATGGCAATTGTAATGGCAATGGTAATGGCACTGGCAATTGTAATGGCAATGGTAATGGTAATGGTAATGGTACAGGTAAAGGTAAAGATAAAGGTAAAGGTAATGGTAATGGTAACGGTAATGTGAATGGGAATGGGAATTGGGATGGGAATGGTAATGGTAATGGTATTGGGAATGGGAATGGAATGGGAATGGGAGTGGGAGAGATTGAGAGAGAGAGAGAGAGAGAGAAAACGAGAAAGGAAACAGCAGCATAATGATGAGGAACAAACTGACATATCGTAAATTTTCGTCTAAAACCCACAGCGACTCCACAATCCCCCGGCCTCTATTCCTCCCATCTCTTGTTGCTTCTCCCGGCGCTCATCAAGATGATGTCTGTCTTCGTCCTACTTCATTCCGCTTTCTTTCCTCTGTTCATCCGTCACTTAGTTTTCCCATATCCGAGATTTGGGTTTCTTGCTATTATTGTACTCCCTCCGCCTCACCTTCACCTGCTTCCCCTCTAGACTACACATGCTCGGACCCGCTCACACTCAGACACGGCCGCTCTCATTCACACTTAGACCCAGTCAGGCCCATATTCACACATATTCAGGTTTTCACACTCAGACTCACCCACCCAACTCCGCCCAAGCTCGCGCATACCAATCATGAGCGGAGTAAGGGATGGAATGGGGCCGAAAACTGGGAGGCCGAGGATGAGGACGAGACCGAGGAGGAGGAGGAGGAGGAGGAGGAGGAGGAGGAGGAGGAGGAGGAGACGGGTGGGATAGGAGTCGGAGGGTGAAGGGTGCAGCGGCTTCCGCCGCACTCCCCGCTGCAGCGATCCCTGTCCCGGGGACGGCACCTCCTCTCTGTTGCATGTCGGAAGCCTTCTCGGGCATGTCGGGGGCGGCCAAGAGGGGGGTGATGATTAGGGGGGGATACCATGGCGTGGGCCATGGTATTTCTTCAGATTTCATGGCGCGTTCTCTTATTTCATTACGTCTCTGGCCCCCCCCCTGGGCCGCGCACGTGCCGCCGGCCATGATTTGCGCCCCTCCCCTCTCGGACGCCCTCCTCCTTGGCCGCCCCCGAGTATGGCGCAGTGTTTCCTGGATTCGGGGTTAGTTTGGGAAGGCTCAGGGGCGGCCTAACCGACCCCTAGCAGACCAGCCCCTTCCCTTACGTCCCCCTCGTCTCGCCCTAAGATGATGTATGCGGCGCCAGGAGAGCTCGAAAGGCCAGGAGGACGTCACGGAAGGGGATGGTTTGCCAGCGGTCGGTCAGGCCGCGCCCGAAAGGTGACCCGTCTGTCGAGCCTCCGTTTTGGAGGCTTTGGAGCTTCTCGATGGTCCTTTTCTCGGGCCGCGTTGGCCGCCGCGAAGAAAGAAACGCATGCAGCGTGGACCGCGCGGTGCAGAACGGCACCCACGCGCTCGCTGGTGGCTGGACGCCAGAGCCGTGCGGGGAGATCGCCGAGGAGGAGGAGGGGGCAGGATGAATGGTAGCAGTAGGAGTAGAGTAGTCGTCGTGGGAGGAGGAGGAGGAGCAGGAGCAGGAGGAGGAGGAGGAGGGGAAGGAGGAGGAGGAGGAGAAGGATTGGAGGATGTTTTACGGTGGGGAGGAGGCAGAGGACGAGATGGAAAAGTATTCTTTCGAGGACGCGATGATGATGGCGACGATGTTGCTGCTGATGATATCGAAGATGTCTACGGCGTACGGCGAACCACCGCCGCTCTCTGCCTTTTGGAACCGCCCACGCTGTCAAACGTTGGGCCAAGGTTTGGCCAAACAATTGGACTGTGTTCCACCAGCCATTGTGGAACCCCTTGGGGAACACTTGGGAGAGAAAGAGACATGAGCATGACAGGGGGGAGGAGGAGGAGGAGGAGGAGGAGGAGGAGGAGGAGGAGGAGGAGGAGGAGGAGGAGGAGGAGGAGGAAGAGGAGAAGGAGGAGGAGGCGGAGGAGGACCAGTGTAAACCCAAGAGTCGTCAACGATGTTGGAATTTCCCCTCCCTCCAAGCTCCCTCTTCATAGGCCTCTACAGCGGTTCATTTCCATTGAGGGAGCTGCCTCGTTGGAAGACAACCGTTTGAAGATCCTGAAGCATGCCAAAGCATTGTTCTCGGGCCAGAGCGCCATTTTTGGATTTCAACACCGCGAATCAACATAACTGATGCACCGCATAATCCTGAATCCTTCCAAAACGCATTTCTGGAACGTTGATCATCAAACTCAGTACATCAATCTCTTGTAAACTTTAAAGCGAATGTGCGCGGCGCTAAGGCGAGAGCCACATTTTGAAAAGGACTCGCCCTCAATCCGCGAAACTCTTGCATTTTTTTCAAACGAATGTCCGCGGCGCTAAGGCGAGAGCCACATTTTGAAAACGACCCGCCCCCAATCCGTCGTGAAGCTCTTGCAAGTTTTTAAAACGAATGTGCGCGGCGCCAAGGCGAGAGCCACATTTTGAAAACGACCCGCTCCCAATCTTCGAAGCTCTTGTGTTTTTTCAACGAATGCGCGCGGCGCTAAGGTGAGAGCAATATTTTGAAAACGGCCCGCCCTCAATTCGGGAAAGCCGTGAAATTCTGTTAAACGAATGTGCGCGGCGCTAAGGCGAGAGCCACATTTTGAAAACGACCAGCCCTGCAATGTGAAGCTGTTGCCACTTTTTCAGTGTCACAATCAAAAATGGTGAAGACATCTCAGGCGAAACGCCCGGCCCGCCCTAAAAACTGGTCTCGGGGTTCGACAGGGAGAAGTTATTTAATCGCTTCGCTCATTCCGCCGGTCCTGGAGCCCTCTTTAGGGCCTCTTGGGGGCCTCTTGGGGAACTCTTGGGAGTCTCTTGGGGCTCCTTGGCGGCGTCTTGGGGGCCCCCAGGGCCTTTTGGGGGGCTTTGGGGGGCCTCTTGGGGCGGGAGGGGGGGTAGTCGATTGCGGCTCCCCCCTGAGAGGTGTCGAAAAATGGCCCTCTTCAGGAGTGCTTTGGTGGCTTCTCCCAGGACCTTGCTGGGGTACTTTTCGTCCGGGGGCCCCCAGGGGCCGCTCCGCGCGCGCGAATTAGAAATATGGTTCACCAGTTACCGGAGATCTTAGCACGCCTCTGGCCCGTTGGGTCGGCGAATTTATAAGGGAAAGGACTGGAGCCAGAGGAGCTGGAGAAGCCCGATGAGCCAGAGGAGGAGGAGCCGGAGGAGGAGGAGTAGGAGCAGGAGGAGGAGGAGGAGGAGGAGGAGGAGGAGGAGGAGGAGGAGGAGGAGGAGGAGGAGGAGGAGGAGGAGGAGGAGGAGGAGGAGTAAGGAGGCCTCGTGATACTGTCGTGTGGCTTTCTGGGGGGGGTGTCCTGGTTTCCTGGGAGACTCTTGGGGGTCTCTGAGGGGCGTTGGAGGGGCCTCTTGGGGTCCTCTTTCGGGCCTCCAGGGGGCCTCTCGGGCGCCTCTTTGGGCCGGGGCCTATGATGGGCCCCTGGGGGGCTCTTTCGGGCCGTCTTGGGGCCTGTTGTGGACCTCTTGGGAGCATGTGTGGGCCTCTCTTGTCCTTGGGAGGCCATCTCGGGGTCCTCTCTGGGCAGTTCTCTTTGGGTGTTTTAGGGCCATCTTGGAGGTCTATGGGGCCGTCTTGGGGCCCTCTCGGACCGTCTTGCGGGCCTCTTGGGTGCCTCTTGGGCCGTCTTGGGGCGATCTTGGTGGCGTATGGGGCCGTCTTGGAGTGTCAGAAGCCCGACCGCACAACTCATTGAACAACACATGGAACATCAATTATGCTGGCCTCCGGGAGGTCCTCTTGGAGTTCTCCTGGGGCGTGTTGGGGGCCTCTGTGCCGTCTGGCGGGCATCTCGCGCTGTCGTGAGGCCGTCTTGGCCGTCTTCGAGGCGTCTTGGGACCTGGCCGTCTGGGAGGCCTCTTGGAGGCCGCCTTGGGGCCCTCATGGCCGTGCGTCACGAGTCAGGGGCCTTGCCGCCCACCTTTTTGCTCGGCCGAGAGGCCACTAGTAATCGTTCAACAAATACAAGACTCAACAATCGAGGAAGCAGGGAGGAGGAGGAGGAGGAGGAGGAGGAGGAGGAGGAGGGAGGAGGAGGAGGAGGAGGAGGAGGAGGAGGAGGAGGAGGAGGAGGAGGAGGAGGAGGAGGAGGAGGAGGAGGAGGAGGAGGAGGAGGAGGAGGGAGGAGGAGGAGAGGAGGAGGAGGAGGAGGAGGAGGAGGAGGAGGAGGAGTAGGAGGAGGAGGAGGAGGAAGGAGGAGGAGGAGGAGGGAGGAGGAGGAGAGGAGAGGAGGAGGAGGAGGAGGAGGAGGAGGAGTTGGTCCCCTGCCTCCCTCACCTGTTTCTATTGTTTTCCGTTGGCGCACACCTCAGGAAGGTGCCACCACCGCAGACATCGTCAGGGCCGGGCTGGCGGGCAAGCTTGCCGCGCCAGAGCCGAGTACTGCGCGGCGCGCGGGTGCTGAGGGGAGGAGCCAACTGAAGAGTCAGAGAGACGCCAGCAGTTGGTTCCTTGCCTCCCTCACCTGTTTCTACTCTTCTCCGTTGGTGCACACCTCAGGAAGGTGCCACCAATGGAAACCAATGGAAAACGGGAGAACAGGTTAGGAACCCTCATCATCAGAAGCTGCGCAAAGCGCTTCGGCCAGGACTCGCGACTCAATAGCAGCAGGGGGTATATAAACTGTAACTGCCCCACTTCGCCAGCCCCCGCGGGCGCAAGCAGCTGCGAACCCGTCTGTGCCGTGTATGTCCATCGCAGCGCCGTGGCGGAAGGCATGGGAAACAATTCCCAATGCCTCTGCCGCCGGCGTGCCTACGGCCACCAAGTCCTCGCGGAGGTTGGCGAGGAACTTGGCGTAGTACCCAGGCGGGTACACTTCTGCGTTCATGTCACGACGGCCTGCGAGTAGCCATGAGGCCCACATGTGCACACATAGCAGAGGGTCGGCGGCGCAGACGCACGCGGCTTGAAGAGTGGACTGCGCATGACATTGGCCTTTACGTCTGATGGGGCCGAAACGCACCGTTCCCCTATCCACACACAGGAAACATGGCCTCAACTGTCCTGGGAGTTCCGACGGGACTCTGAGCAAGAAGGCGTGCGCAAACATCTAGCCCGTGCCACGGAAGAAACTCCCAGTGTCAGCACAGTGGGCCAAGAGCTTCTTCAACAGATCTTTTCTGATTCGCGGCCTCGGGGCCGCTGGCGGCTGCAGCTTCCGCGCGCCAGTTCTGACGTCCGCTAACACCGGGGAGTGCTCCACGGGCCAATGGGGCCCTGCCAAATGACGGAATCTCCGCCAAGCAGGTTTAATCGATTTGACTGTCCCTTCATGGGTTATGAGTGCCGCAAATCTGGACAGTGTCGCTGGACTCGTCGGCAAGAGTTGTAAGTTCAAGAGCTCACAAAAAGGCCTGAACCGTCTTTGCGGAAGACATGTATCTAGTAAACGAGCTGCCTGCAGAAGCCCCGAACTTCCTGAGCATCAGTACGTCAACAATGGCATGAACATCGAAGCCCTCCTGTTGGGCAGAGCGTAGCATGTCAAGCTGCTCCCGCGGAGGAGCGTTCACACTCGTCCTCCGGCGCTTGCCCGGATTGGCCCCGATAGCGTCACACACGGCGTCTGGCGCGGCTTGCGCCAACAAGATAGCCGATGCAAGGTTCTTCAGAACATTTGCATCGGCGCGACCCTTCATCAGCAGCAGCCAAGGCCGAAACTTCACCAGCAATGGAGATGCAGCGACACGTCGCACAAACTCGCTGGGGTCATCACCCCGGATATCTTCCAAGGAACTTCAACCCGCGGCAGCGAGCGCGGCATGGGCGCCCGAATACAGACACTCCCAGGACACCGCGGACGGCTGGCCCTGCACGGGGCTTCACACCAGGGGTGGGAGTGGCGCACGCCAGCTGCCCGCCGACTGGGAAGCCAGCGATGGGGTCCGAAGGCTTGCAGCCCTCGACCGCCTCGCAAGGCGTAGAGCCGCCGACGCCGCCGCTGCGCGCTGCTGGAAATCAGCGGGTTCTGCCGGGCGCATCGCCCCTCCCGAGATCGAACGGCAGATCCTGGAATCCTGGAGCCAAGACGGACGTCCCACTTTCCTGATTACATGGCGCCACGGCGTACTTGGCCCTAGTGGACAATGACCTGCGGCCACGTGCCTGGCCCGGCAAGCACATGCTATCGCTTTCTCTCGCCGACACGCGCAAGGCATGGCGAGCCGAACGAAGAGAACTGACCGAGGCCAGCACGGCAAGCTGCGGCATCACTGGACAGTCCGTTTCGGGATCGAGAGCTCCGGAAAATGCATCGCGCAGGAAACGCACTTCCCGGAATCTTGTCGCCTCGAGGGTCGGCAAAGACTGAATTCTGACGCGCAAATCTTCCGTGCACCGCCGGCCGCATGCGCGACGACAGACAGACGAAACGACCCCCCCGAGGCCCAGCGCGAACAGCCATCGGAGATGAATCTTTGGATCGAAAGCCCCCGAAGAAACATGAGGAAGGAAGCACGTATCTTGTCATTTTTTCGGCGCATCGCCGGCCGCGAGCACGAGCGAGACACTGGCCGCGCGTCCAGCAAACATGCGCAGAGAAAGCGTTCACGTGCGACGGCCAGACTCGCGGCGCGCGACGGGCCGCCAGGCAATGCGACGCAGAGCACTGCGGTCAACGCTCAGACGCGGCAGACCAAACAAAGCATTCACACGTTGCGGCCCCCGCGGAGGACCCAGACGAGTCGCCGCGCAGAGCGCAGACCGGCGAGCGTCTCGCGCGAAACGGGGGAACGACGAAGCGCCAGCCGTGCGCCCCGACAGGGCCACGAACGCTCAATGGAGCCATGCGCGGGCGCCGAACCCGCCGCCACGGAGAAGACTCTCGCCCCCCGCCCGGGAGGAGGGAAATGGGGAAGGCAAGGGGGACGGGCAGGAACAAGGGGGAAGGAGAGGGCGCGAAGGGGGGGGCAGAGGGGAACGGGCAGCAGCAGACCTTTCTGACAGCTCGAGGACGGCGCGCCCCGGCGCGCAGGTTTCTCGAGGATGTCTCGAGCACCGCGGTTGTTCTGCAGAGCGAATGTTGGCTATTTGCGTGCCCGCTCGAGGATGGCACGCCCTGGGCGCCGAACATCTGAGGATGTCTTGGCCTGGGCGCCCTGGGATTCCTTGTGGTTCTTGGAGTGCGGTCGGACCGTTATTTATGAGGGGTCGTGGCCCCGGATCTGCACGCACGAAATGGGTATTGAAAGGATGGGTACAATGCCCAACAGCGGTTCTTGTTCATTTTGAACAGGGCTCGCTGTCCACGCCGCCGCGGCCTGTGTCCATTCGAGACAGGAGGCCGCCTGCCCAACAGCGGCCGCTGTTGGTTTGGGACAACATTTGCTGTTGGGCATTCTGCCCATTTTTTCGGTACCCATTTCGGGCGTCCAAACCGGAAGCGGGACAACACGTGGGTTCCTAATGCATCAGAGCGGGACAAGCGTGAAGCCACGTGGGTTCCTATCGCCACAGAGCGGGACAAGCGTGAAAACATGTGGGCTTATAACACGCCAGAGCAGGATAATCCTGACAACACATGGGTTCCTAACGCTCCCGAGCGGGACAAGCGTGAGAACACATGGGTTCCGAATGCTCTTCAGCGGGACAAGCGCGACGCTACGTGGGTTCCAAACGCCCCTGAGCGGAACAAGCATGAAAACGCGTGGGTTCCTAACGCCCCAGAGCGAGACAAGCGTGACAACACGTGGGCTCCCAACGCCCCAGAGCAGGAGAATCGTGACAACACGTGGGTTCCTAACGCACCAGGGCGGGACAAGCGTGGAAACATGGTCGATCGCAAAGTCGCAGAGCGGAGATATTCGTGAACACGCGTGGGTTCCAAACGCCCCAGAGCGGGACAAACGTGAAACCACGTGGGTCCCTAACGCCTCAGAGCGGGACAAGCGTGAAGCCACGTGTGTTCCTAACGCCCAAGAGCGGGACAAACTTGAAAACACTTGTGTTCCTAACGCCCCAGAGCGGAACACTTCGGTTCCCAACGCCCCAGAGCGGGAGAATAATGAAAACACGTGGGCTCCCTACGCCCCAGAGCAGGACAAACGTGAACACGCGTGGGTTCCCAACTCTCCCGACAGGGACATGCGTGAGCACCAGTGGGTTCCTCATGCCCCAGAGCGGGACAGGCGTAAGCACACGTGGGTTCCCAACGTCCCAGAGCGGGACACGCGTGATAACATATGGGTTCCAAACGCCAGAGGGCAGGGCAAGCGTGAAAACACGTAGGCTCCTAATGTCCCACATTGGGACACGCGTGGTCACATATGGTTCCCGAGCGCCCCAGAGCGGGACAAACGTGAAAGCATGTGGTTTCCTAGCGCCCCAGAGCGGCGCAAGCATGACACCATGTTGGTTCCTAGCGACCAAGAGTGGGACACGCGTGAAAACGCTTGGGTTCCCGACGCCCCGCAACGGGATGCGTGTGAAAACGCATGGGTTCATAACACCCCAGGGCGGGACAACCGTGACAACACGCGGGCTCGAACGCCTCCGAACGGGACAAGCGTGTAGCCATGTGGGTTCACAACGCCCAAGAACGGGACAAACGTGAAACCACGTGGGTTTCTAACGCCTCAGAGCAGGACAAGTGTGACAACGCGTGGGTTTCCAACGCCCCAGAGCAGGGCATTCGTGGAACCACGTGGGTTCCTAACGCCCCAGGGCGAAACAAGCGTGAAGCCACATGGGTTCCTAATGTACCAGAGCGGGGCAAGCGTGAAAACATGTCCCAGAGCGGGATAAGCGCGAACGCACGTTGGTTCCTAACGACCAAGCGTGACGCCACGTGGGTTCCTAACGCCCCAGGGCAGGACAATCGTGACAACGCGTGGTTCCTAACGCCCCAGGGCGTAACAAGCGTGAACACGTGGGGTCTTGTCGCCCCAGGGTGGGACAATCGCGACGCCACGTGGGTTCCCAACGTCCCAGAGCGGAACACGCATGAAAACGCGTGGGTTCCTGACGCCCCAGGGCGGGACACACGTGAAGACACGTGGGCTCTTGACGCCCTGGGGCTGGACCAACGTCAAAACACGCGATTCCGAACGCACCAGAACGGGACGAGCGTGAACATGGTCCCATGGCGTCTTCCCTGCCCGTTCCGTGGTGCGTCCTTTGCCATGTCCTCCGACACGTCCCATGGGGCATCCCTTAAGGCGCCGCTTGGCACCTCCCGTGGCTCGTCCATGCGCCTTGCGCCCCGTGTCGTCTCGTTCCGCTTCGGAACTGACTCGGACCTTGAATTCGAGCTGATTGAGCGTCCAACACGTTTCGATTGCAACCAGCTCTGGGCCAGCTATTCGCCCAGACAGCTCGAGTTTAAGATCCAGATCACTTCGGTCAGGATTCGGATTCCGAGGGCGACTTGATCCACAACACTACAGAGCACAACGAACGTTACAGTGGAGGCCCATGCCATGAAACACCCTGCTTGCCTCCAGGGTGCCCTGGGTTTCGTGGGTTTCGTTGGTCTTGCGATGGAAAGCGTGACGTCCCCACACCAAACATCAATGGACGCCCTGGGGTCTCAGGGTTGGGTTTCTTGTGGAAGGTCTCTTGTGGTCGGGCCCATATTGTATCGCGGCATGCCACATCTCATTTCAGCACGGCGCAGCACTGCAGAACCTCTGTCACGGTACATCACGATCGATGCCTTCAACATTACCGCACACATCGCGCGGCACGTCTCTTGGCTCGTCCAGTGACACGTTCTGTGACGCGTCCCCTGGCAGTCAGTGTGCGGCGCGGCACAGTGCAGAGCAGCACAACACAGCCACTGGCACAGTATCATCACCATGCATCTCTTCAGCGTTGCCACTGCCCATCGCCCATCGCCCAGAGTAATTTACGAGGGATCGTGACCCTCGGGCACGTTCCCTGGTACTTTCCTTGGCACGTCCCCTGGGCACGTCGCGCGGCGCGTCCCCTGGCACGTCCCCTGGCACGTCCGCTGGCACGTTCCGTTGCGCGACCCCCTGCGCGTCCCGTGGCGCGTCCCCCTGGCACATCGCGCGGCGCGTCCCCTGGCACGTCCGCTGGCACGTTTCGTGGCGCGTCCTCTGGCACGTCACTCTGCGCAGCACAGCGCAGCGAAACACAACATAGCTCCAGGTCGCAGTCGCATCACCATTGATACCTTCAGTCTTGCCACTGTCCATCGCCCAACTGAGGTGATTGGAACGTTCCCAGGCCTCGCAGTTCTAAACCATTTCATGGTTTGTGGGTCGATCAGGTTTGCAATTCAGAGTCCTCTCCGAAGCCTGGTTGTCGAGGATCCCCCGAGCGATTGGCAGTTTCTGAGCTTCAGAGTCCCCTCCGAAGCAGATTTGTCGAGGATCTCCCGAGCGAGCGAAACGGCCACTTGAGGCCATCGGAGCGAGCCTCACTCGGGCTTGTACGTGTCCCACGTGCCCGAGAGCGCAGAGCACACCTTTCCTCACGTGTCAAAGAGATGATCAGGGTGCGGCTGCCTTCTTCGGGCCTCTTCGGGCTGGCGTAATGCGCGAAGCCCGTCTCAGCAAGCCTCATGCATGCTGCTCCCTCTCCTCCATCGTCCTCACTGAGCAAGCAAGGATACAGCCAAGGTAGCAAGCAAGGGTACAGCTAAGGGTGCAGAGTCTTGGCCTAGCCCATAATCGTCGCCGCCAGAGCGTGTGTGTTGCCCATTGCCCATCATTCTCACTTATATCATTTACCCTCCGAGGTTACAACACGGCCAGGGTCCGCAGGGCGCCCGCCGAATTAATCGCTTCGCTCATTCCGCCAGCCCATGTTGCACCAATGTTGCTATATGTTGGTGTGCCCGTGGCGGGCGAGAAGGAGGATGGGGGACTCGATAGGGGAGGAGGAGAGGGATGAGGGGGAGGAGGAGGAGGAGGAGGAGGAGGCCTCTCGACGGCTTCTTTGGGAATCGTGGGGACAAAACTGGGTCGCGGACAGGGCGCCTCTTTGGAAGGCCTCTTGGGGTCTCTTGGGAGTCCTCTCGGGGCTTATTGGCGGCATTTTTTTGACCTTCTGGGGCCTCTTGGAGGCCCCTGTGGAGCATCCTTCTTGGGCGTGCGGGGGCCTCTTGTGGGCTTCCTGGGGGTTTGCTGACGGTCTCGGGGGGCAGCTTTCGGGGAAGTCTCGATATGTCTGTTCGAGTTCCCCCTCTTGGGGCCCTCATGGAAGCCTCTTGGGCCCTCTGGGGAGGCCTCTTGGGCCGTCCTGGGGCCCTCTTGGGCCGTCCTGGGAGCCTCTTGGGCTGACTTGGGGCGACCTTGGAGGCCTCTTGGGCCGTCCTGGGCGGTCGGAAGCTTGAAAAGGCGGTGATGCCAAAATCTTTCAAAATCTCAAGTAGCATTCGTGAATTTTGCCTCTTCGGGTCCTCTTGGAGCCCTCCTGGGGCGTCTTGGGCGCCTCTTGGGCCGTCTTGAGACCATTTTGTGCCATCTTGTAGCGCTCTTGGCCTGGAGCCGTGGGGCCTGCTACCTATTTGGAGCCTCCCTGGAACGCTCCTGGGGCGCTCTGGGGGCCCCCAGGGCGGCGCCCAGGAGTTCTGGCATCTGTGACCCGACCCTGCCGGGACGCTGCGGGGACCTTGCTGGGGTACTTCTCCTCCCCCTTCCATTCCATCCTCGTCACCCCCAGCGCGAGGAGCTCCCTGAAGGCGTGCCGTGCCGGAACCTCTACGAGCACCCCGCCGGCGTGAGCCTCGGGCACCGCGCCAGGGCAACGTAGGCATTTTCTGGTGCTCCCACGAGGTTCTTGGACGTTCTTTGTTCTTTACATGCCTCAGACGTCCAGCGGTCCTTTGGGCCTCCGATGGTCGGTTTCGGGCCCCAGGGCTGTCACACACGATTCAGGATGAAAAGCCAGTCCCGGGGAATGGTTCGGAGAGGTCCATGGGCCCATGCTTCGAACAAACCGAGCCGCCAGAAAGAAGCGGTGCTTGTGCTCCGAACCATACGTTCTAGTGAAGCCCTGCGTGCCGTCTGGGAAACGAGTAGAGCTCGTAGCAGCAGTGACTCACGCATTCACGCCATTCCCCCGTGCATCTCGGAACGAGCAGCGCAAGGGTACGTCCAGGCGAGAGAAGCATTCGATGCTGGCCTGCCGCCGCAGGAGCGCCCTGCCGCCATCTGCTGCCTCTCTTTCTCCCCCCTCCTTTTCCTGCCGCTTCCTCCCGACATCTCCCGCGAGCCACGGTAGCAGGCGCAGTGCGCATGCTGATTCTTGATGTTGTCCTCATCAGGGAAGGGTAGAAGCGAGCCAGCTGTGAAGCCGAGCTCGGAATCAGCCTGAGTATACTCAGGAGTGGAACTGCTGAGCCTGCCGTCGAAGGATGATGAGGATGCGGAGGAGGAGGAGGAGGAGGAGGATGCGGAGGAGAGTTGAAAAGGAGGAGGAGGAGGAGGAGGAGGACGACAGGAGTCAACCATGAAGGCGTTCGTGGAATTGTGTCTCTAAGTTCGTCCTTGAAGCCTCTTGGAGCTTTCTTGGAGCCAGACTTGGAAGCTTGCGGAGCCGTCTTGGGCCCACTCGGGAGCCTTGAGGGCCCTCATGGGGCTATCTTGGATGACATCGATCAAACGGGAAGGGGGGCTGTCCTCAATTTGCTGCGCTCCGTCAGATCCCGAAACCTCGCCTCTTGTGGCCTGTTTGGGGCACCCTTGGGCGCTCGTGGGCCCGTCTTGGGCCTCATCTGGGCCCCTCTTGAGTCGCTCTTGGGGCCATCTGGAGGCCTCCGATTCCGAGGCCCATCGGAAGCGAAATCGTGAGAGGGCGACGATAATTCAAAGTGTCCCCTTGTGAGGTTCCATGGTCACTTTTTTTGGCCATCGTGAGCACCCCCCCATCGTTATCCCGCCCCCCTCCGTCCAGTCCAGATCCAGAGGGGTCGGGGGAGGGGTCACGACACTTCTCGCAGACGCAAACTGTTTGGCTCTCTCCCACCCGCCCTCCCAATCCAAAAGTAGGACCCCAGTCTCAGTATATTCATCGGTCGTCTTTGGGGCGAAGTGCGGCGCGCGTGCCAGGCGCGCCACGCGCACCAGGCGCGGGCCCAAGCGTGCCAGGCACGCCTGGTGCGCGAGATGCGCCACGTGCTCCGCCTTCGCCAAGTGTGCCGCATGCTCCAGCCGCGCCATCGTATAGAGTGTGCGAGGTGCGCATGCTCCAGCCAAGGGACACGCGCAGAGTGCGCGAGGTGCGCCCGCGCACGTCGGGAAACATGTCGGCTCCCACCATCCTGGTCGAAAGTCATTGCATAATCGCGGCGGAATGGCCATCATGATGTCTGGTGGGTCTGCGCAAAGCAGGCAGTATGCCAGCACCCCCTCCGTGCCTTCCAAAACCAGCGCGAAGTGATCGGGAGGTGCCGCGCATGATCCAGATTGAGCCACGAAGTGCAGCATGTATTATTTTCAGTTGTGATGGTGGCCCTTCACACAGCAGGCCATATGCTCGCACCAGAACGTGACCCACGATTTTGCTGCGAAGTGCACTTTTGCAGTGTTTTTGGACAGGGACTTCCAGGGGGCGCCCTCATTTGCTCTGGGTTTGTCGCCGGTCAGGTAGGGAGGGGTGTAGATGAATAAAGCGTAGTGATAAACCTTTCTTTGAAGGGGGAGGAGGTTCGAGAACGAAGCTTCTAGAACCATGTACACCCGAAGGGCTGGTGGAATTTTCCCCCAGAAGTGCTTGCAGACGTTTTTTTTCTGGCTGGGAACGATCTGTTTTTCGCTGTTGCGATTTTTTATCGTTACCGCCCATGAGGTCCCAGGCCCCGCTTGCCCTCACTGTTGCGGTTTCGCGGTGCCCACCCATCGTCCTGGGCCAGGCTGTCCTGGTAGATGCGAAATTTTGGTGACCCCCAGAGGTTCTCGGGTCTTGCTGGCTTTTGTTGATGTGACGTTTGTTCTGCACGTGGGCGATGCATCACATTGCATTGCCCAGCACAAGCACGCGAGCCCACTGCTTGTGGCCACGCTGGCAACTGTTCATCTGCTTGTTTTTGTCCGGCGGCCTTCGGTCCATCCCAGAATGGTGCCTGGATCTAGGGTCAAGGCCCAGCTGGAGCGAATGAAAACAACAGCGTTTTTCTAGTCTTGTTACTAGGAGCCCAGAGTACTGTTGTCTCCGAGTTGATGATTTGTTTCTCTTCTGGGCCTGTTGGGCGCCTCTTGGGAGCCTTCTGGAGTGTAAACTCCTATTTAAGATCCTTGGATCCGTTCGCGGACATCCTTTGATCTCCCCCTCTCACGGACGTCTTCGGTTGCCTCTTGCTCTTTTTGTGGACCTTTTGGGCAGTCTTTTGGGGCCCTCTTGGGCCCCTCCTGGGCCATCAGGGATGTTCTTCAGGCCGACGGGACGATAATTGCAAGGTCGCGTAGAAACACTTTGATACAACCTTTCCCAATTTCCAAGACGGATGAACAATTTTCCGAGTGGAGGGAACGGGCAACCCATATTGGAGGTGGTGGCTCCATTTTGGAGCTTTCGAGCCTCAGCATATGTCGGACGCACGATTATCCAGCTGCCCACGGCAACTCTCGCCACCGTGACCGTGCCACCCCAGCCTTCTCGTTGACAAGTGCTTGATTCCGTGAGGATGGTGATGATGGTGATGATGATGTTGGTGGTGATGATGATGGTGATAATGCTGATGATTATGATACACTGACGCTGGTGGTGGTGATGATGCTGCTGATGATGATGATGCTGTTGATGACGATGGTGATGATGATGATGATGATGATGATGATGACGATGCTGATGACGATGATGACGCTGTTAATGACGATGATGATGGTGATGGTCCTATTGATGGCGATGATGGTGACGGATGCTGGTGATTCTGATCATGATGGTGATGTCCATGACGATGATGTGATGATGGGCTGATGATGATGATGATGATGATGATGATGGTGATGGTGACGGTGATGGTGATGATGATGATGCTGCTTACGATGATGTGGCTGATGCCGATGGGAACGACGGTGATGATCGGGCATATGATGATGGCGATATGATGACGATGTTGCTGATGATGCTGCTGCTCATGATGATGATGGTTGCGGTGGTGGTGATGATGATGACTAAGATAGTTGTTGGCTTCGATGATGTCGCTGATGAGAGTGATGATGACGAAGGTGATGATTATGATGACGATGCTGATGATGATAATGCTGACGATGATACTGATGATGATGATGATGATGATGATGATGATGATGCTGACGACGACGATGATGATGAGACGGGGATGATGGTGACGATGATGCCGATGCTGCTGCTGCTGATCGTGATGACGACGATGATGATGATCATGCTGATGTATGTGATGGTGGCGACGATGATGCTGATGCTGATGATGATGACGATGCTGATGCTGATGATGATGATGACAGTGTTGTGTGCGATGGTGGTAATGAGACGGTGCTGATGATAATGATATTGATGCTGATGTCGATGATGATGCTGATGTATTTGATGATGATGGTGCTGTTGATGATCATGCTGATGATGGTGATGATGCTGATGCTGATTTTGCCGGCCATGACGATTACGACGGTGATGACGATGATCAGGATGCTGATGGTGATTATGATAATAAGAATAATGATGATGATGCTGATGGTAATGATAATACTGCTGATGCTGATGATGATGCTGATGCTGGTTCTGCTGACGACGACGATTACGACGACGATGATGATGATGACAATGAGGAGGGTGAGGATGAGCATGAGGATACGGATGAGGACGGGGATGAAGACGACGACGACGCTGACGACGACGACGGGCATGATGCTGATGATGATAATGATGACGCTGATGCTGACGATGATGCTGGTGATTGTCATATAGGTGGCGATGGTGATAACGGATGATGGTGATTCTGATCATGATGGTGATGACAATGACGTTGATGCCGATTATGATGATTATGGTGACGATGATGCTGATGTCGCTGATGATGCTCATGATGATGGGGCTGATGATGATGATGATGATGATGATGATGGTGATGGTGACGGTGATTGTGATGGTGATGATGATGCTGCTGTTACGATGATGATGTTGATGCTGATGGGAACGACGGTGGTGATTGGTCATATGATGATGACGATCTGATGACGATGCTGCTGATGATGATGATGCTGATGATGATGGTTGCGGTGGTGGTGATGATGATGACTAAGAGTGTTGATGGCTTTGATGATGTCGCTGATGAGAGTGATGATGACGAACATGATGAGTCTGATGACGATGCTGATGATGATGATGATGATGCTGATTGTGCTGACGGCGATGATGATGATGTTGTTGACGACGGTGACGACGATGATGCTGATGATGGTGATGAGACGGGGATGATGACGATGATGACGATGATGCTGCTGCTGATCATGATGACGATTCTGATGATGATGCTGATGTATGCGATGATGATGACCATGATGCGGATGTTGATGATGATGTTGATGATGCTGTTGATGATGATGATGTGATGATGTGTGTGATGATCATGAGATGGTGATGATAATGATGATGATGATGGTGAGGATGATGATGTTGGTGGTGGTAGTGGTGATGATGATGATACCGACGACGACGACGATGATTATGGTGCTGATGTAATTGATGATGATGCTGATGATGATGCTGTTCATGATGATGCTGATGATGGTGATGATGCTGGTGATGATTCTACTGACGATGACGACGACGATGACGCTTATCATGATGCTGATGATGATAGTACTATTGATGATGACGATAGTACTATTGATGATGACGATGATAATGATAATAATATTGATATGTCTGATGCTGACGATGATGATGCCGATGATGACGATTCTGATGCTGATTCTGCTGACGACGACGATTACGACGATGACGATGACGACGCCGACGACGACGACGACGACGACGACGACGACGACGATGATGATGATGATGATGATGATGATGATGATGATGATGATGATGATGGTGATGCTGATGCTGATGCTGATGCTGCTGCTGATAATGATGATGACGATGATGATGATGATGATGATGATGATGATGATGATGATGATGATGATGATGATGTCGATGAGGAGGGTGAGGATGAGGATGATGAGGAGGATGAGGACGGGGATGAAGACGACGACGACGACGACGCCGGCGACGACGACGACGGGCACGATGCCGATCGGAGGAAGAGGAGGGGATGATGAGGAGGAGGAGGAGGATCGTGCTAGACGAGGGGGCACGACTAATTTCAGCCCCTGCCCCCTGCTGGGACGACCCGGCGGCGTGGCCCCGGGCCGCGGCCCTAGGCTCCACCTACGTGGGCCCGTGCCCGGTGGAGTCCTACGCGCACAGCGACGGCTGCGCCGCCCAGTTCGAGGGGAAATCCGACGCGGACAAGTGCCCCCAGCTCAGCTGCCCCAAGGCCCTCTCCCCCCCCCCCCTGCCGCCCTCTATCGCAGAAAAAACGTCATAAACATGAACTTTCGACGCTCCTCGCGGATTTCTTGGATCCGCGCTGGAGCGCCCTCGGCGGTGCCTCCGGTGCCGCCCCTGGCGCAGAACCAAGAAATCCGCGTGGAGCGCCAAGAGTTTAATGTTTATGCCGTTTTTTCTTTTTGTAGTCCAGCTAGTTGCCGCCTCTCTGCGGCTCGAGGCCTCTAAGGCCCGAGGCCTCTCACGAGGCTGGCAGCGACATCGAGCTGGAGTCAGGCACCGATATGCCCCCTCTAATCATCTCCCTGAGTCGCCGCTTTTTTCGTCGCAGCGTGGCAGAGGCAATCCGCACGCGCGCTCAAGTAGTCCGGGGCACGGAACACTAATGGTCTGGCGGCAAGAGAAGGCGGAAGGCGGCCGCGGGGGGGGAGAAGGAGGGGAGGCACTTACAGCTCGACGAACATCGGCAGGAGCGGCCGGGGTCTGACGGGGCTAGGCCGAACGAGGATACATCCATGCCAGAGCGTTCTGGAGCGCCCTCAGAGCGTTCCGGAGCGCTCTGAGAAGGCCGCGGCGCCCGAGACATGCTCCAGAGCCGCCGGATCTCAGAGATTCTCGAGTTACCCTCACCCAATATTATCCTCGTCCTGGCTTCGTCCTAGGGCGGCCGGTCGCTGCTGAGTCGCCGTAGGCATCAGCGCGAATTAAAAAAGCTCTCCTCCCCCTGCCCCGCTTGGGAGGCCTGCAGCAGGGAAGGGCGACGTGAATGCTGCTGCCGCCGCG
Source organism: Prorocentrum cordatum (assembly GCA_963575745.1). Taxonomy (NCBI): domain Eukaryota; class Dinophyceae; order Prorocentrales; family Prorocentraceae; genus Prorocentrum; species Prorocentrum cordatum. The sequence continues at coordinate 176,124 of CAUYUJ010019496.1, forward strand.
GTTGTGTGGTGCTTCACAGGAGCCTCGGAGGGTCCTGAAATTCATTCGGTTTGGGGGATTTCGTCAGAATTTCGTCGACATCTGGACGTCTTCTTGGCGAAATCTGGACGAAAGGGTGAAGAGGGGTGGTTTAAATTTAGGCGAAGTCATTCGACATCACGTTCATGATAGGGCCGCGGAGCTCCATAAAGGCTCCGATGAAGTCTCACCCAACCCCCCGCAGGGGAGGTCTGCAGAAGGAACGCGGTTTGGGACTTTGCATCCCCCCTCGATTCCCGAGCACCGCATTCTGGTAGAAGCAAGGTGCAACGAGAGCGCCACATGTTACATGTTTTGAGGAGCAGTTAGTTTTTGCATTTCCGCTCGTCAGTTCTTGCAGGCAGGTCCGGTCGAAGTTTCCGCGTGGCCAGCTCAGCGGTCGCAGCGGCGAGCTGCAGCCAGGTCAGCATGCGTCTCTCCGTTTGTGGTCCATGCGTCTCCCCTGGTGTGAGGCCAGTCTTGGAAGGGCGGCTCTTGCGAAGCGCGGCTGTTTTCTGCTTGCTTGTCTCCACGCGAGCAACAGTCTCTCGGTCCTGCCTCTTCGAAGGCAGGCCGCGTCCTTGTCCTGGCCCCTCACCTTCCCGCCCGCCCCTCTCGCCCCTCCCTCCTCTCCCGCCCACCTCTGGATGATGATGATGATGATGATGATGATGATGATGATGATGATGATGATGATGATGATGATGGTGATGGTGATGATGTGATGATGTGATGGTGATGGTGATGATGATGATGACGATGATGATGGTGATGCTGATGATGATGATGATGCTGATGATGATGATGATGATGATGATGATGATGCTGATGCTGATGCTGATGCTGATGCTGATGCTGATACTGATACTGATGCTGATGATGCTGATTATGATGATGTTCTTAATGTTATTGATGATGCTGATGATGCTGCTGCTGCTGCTGATGATGATTATGATGATGATGATGATGATGATGATGATGATGATGATGATGATGATGCTGATGTATTTGATGATGATGATGATGATGATGATGATGATGATGATGATGATGATGATGATGATGATGATGTCGATGCTGCTGATGATGAGATGATGAGGAGGGTGAGGAGGATTCTGATGATCATGATGATGATGGTGGTGATGATGATGATGATGACGATGATTGGACATCTTATTTCCACCCGGTGGCTCTCTCACCACGGGGGCCCCAGACTGCGATGTGGTTCTCGACGCTCGCTCCTGCCGAGTCGATCCGATCCGATCTTCCCCCTTCCCTCGGCGATCCCGCGCGTGCTGATGAGGAGGAGGGGGCGGAGGAGGAGGAGGAGGAGGAGGAGGAGGAGGAGGAGGAGGAGGAGGAGGAGGAGGAGGAGGAGGAGGAGGAGGAAACACATGGTTCACAGGCCAGGAGCTCGTAACAGTCGCACGAATCACAAACGGATCGAGACCTGCTACAAGTTTAGCAGACTACATGTTCAGCGCACTCCACGCAAAGACGCTAATGTCCATACGTGGCAGGCCTGCCGACAGAGTATTACTGCTAGATGTTTTGCACCTATGACTGCGCGCAGGAGATAATATAAGATGACGAGGAACCTCCGGCTGCTCACGACAATGCTTATGCGGACGATTCGGGGTCTTTGTACGATCACCGGAGACCACACTGCAATAGTTTCGCACAAGCGGTGAATGATAGACCACGTGAGCATGCACTGACTGCGAGCTACGACCTGGCCAAAGTGCAGGTCCTTGGATCGATGCGTGGAAAAACGTCGTGGGACCTGCAAAGGACTTCTATCAATACTAGCATTGGACATAACATCGACATCGCCACAGAAGGCCAAGAACCTGGATGGTATAACTGAAAGCTATTGATACGCGCGGGCCAACAATGCGATATCGACAGTTACAAGCTACGCAGGTAAGTATTCCCGTCCGTAGAGCCAGTTTCACTCAGCAAAGCATCGAAGCTAAGGACCCGGTACTGATAGCAGATGCCCTGGCGCTTTCCAGACTCGCCCACAGCGCGGATGTGTAGCCAACATTTGTTGTCAAAGAGAAGGCTTCACTCCATTCCACGTACACGAAGCTATACATATCGGCGCTTGGAGTACCTGGCCACGAAAAACAAACCAGCAAGGCAACCGACAACTACATCCTCGACCACGTAGGAAGACTGGATCTGGACTTTCTCCCCAGGACGTGTAGACTCAGGTACTTATCCCGTTGACTGCTACATGGACTAGAACATTAAGGCGAGAGCCACATTTTGAAAAGGATCCCCCTCAATCTGTGAAATTGTTGCAAATGTTTGAAACACATGTCCGCGGCATTAAGGCGAGAGCCGCATTTTGAAAATGAACCGCCGTCAATCCGTGAAGGTCTGGCAATTTTTTAAAACGATGTGCGCGGCGCTAATGCGGGCGCTAAGGCGGAAGCTACATTCTGAAAACCACCCGCCCTCCATCGGTGAAACTGTTAACAGCTTTTAGGCTGCAGGCTCATGAAGGGCATGGATGTCTCAGGCGAAACGCCTGGTCCGCCCTTCTGACTTGCCTCGGGGCGCGACAGGGAGGAGTTATTCATCAGGGAACAGACTGGGGGAGGAGGAGGAGGAGGAG
>CAUYUJ010019497.1:0-112500 GCA_963575745.1 Prorocentrum cordatum
CGACGACGTCCGTCTGCATTAGCGTGGGATGTGCGGAAGCCCCCTCGCGTGCTGCCACTTGGCCAAAACAGGCCTCGGTACGCTGAAAATGACTCCTCTGCTCACTCTGGCCCGGTGGAGGGGGAGGAGCAGGGAGACCCATGTAGTTCCCCTGGCCGCTGAGCGGTCGAAGGGGTTCGACTGGGATCGGCGTGGCACTGCTGTAGCTTGCATGGTTTCGCTCCAAGGTGACCCGAGTGGCCCCCCTGGCCGCGATGGACGTCAAAGGGGGGTCGCCGGGATGTGCAGCAGCGAGAGCTGTCCGAATTTGCGTCCAGGGACGGCGGAGCGGAGCGGAGGACTCTCTCCCCTTCCTTCCTTCGCGCTGGGGCTCAAGCGGCCGACGTGCCGTTGTGGCAGCTGGGCGCGATCGGAAAACTGGCTGCTGGACGCAGGTGGGGGTGCTCCAAAGCCTGAAACGGCGGTGCGCTCATGTGCCACGGAGGGAATGGCCGTGCCAGTTGCGTTGCCAAAGGGTCCAGGCGTTGTCGACATTACCCTGTGTTTCCTTCACGCGCCCGTTGCTGTGTTGGCTCAGAAAGACAGGTGCTGCCAAGTTCATTCGACCCGTCCGGCCCAGCAAAGGTGCCCCAAGTACTCATTCTAAGGGCCACACTCAGCATGGCTTTCGCAGACAGCGACGTCCGCGCCATGGTCTCTGCCGCAGGGCAGGGCGCTTTCGGCGGGAGCGGGAACGACAAGGTAGCTCAGTGGGTGCAGTTCGAGGCGTCTGTGCAGGATGCCCCAGCAGATACTCACCCGCTCATCTTCTACGCGGGCACGGCCCGGGCGCTTGCCGAGTCCATTGGGTCAGTGGAGCCCACTGTTTACGCAGAAGAGAAGATGCGTGATTTTGTCATCAGTAGCTTGCAAGTGAACGCTGTTCCTTTCGACCAGGACCAAGATGAGCAGTGGAAAAACTTCAAGCTCAAACCTGCCCACATCACCTTGGCCCTCAAGGTCCAAACGAAGGCGATGCGTGAGTTCCCGTCGGGCTGCCCGGGCTCCAGCAGCGCCGCGGACCAGACTGCCCAGGCCATTGCAGAGTGGGCCAAGGTGCAAAACGCCAAGGCGGAGAAAGAAGCAAAGCGCGGGAGGTTGAGCTTCAACTTGCAGGACAGGATCGCTGAAGTGGGGCTCCGGTGCGTCCAAGGAGATTTACTCCCCACAGAAGAAGCTCTTCTCCGAATGGAGAATCTCCCGTCGGCGAAGATTGCCAGGGATAAGGGCCGGAAATGGGTGGGCTCCTCTGAGGGAGAAGATCTGCTTGCGAACTTCCGCCCAGGCTTTTCGAAAACGCCTAAACTGGACGTCCTCGTGGGCAGCGGGACCATCGGTGACAAAGTCACGGAGGCCCGGGAAGCGAAGCGGGCCCGCACCATGGAGGAGCGGATCGGCTGTATGGGCTTCGCGAATTTTCTCGGTCACCTCCACGATTGGGGCACCAAAATGGTTCTCTCCAAGGTGATCACGCCCGTGCAGTACTGGGCGTACGAGATGCAATTGGTGCGCTTGTGTGAGGAGCGTGGCGGCACGAGGGTTGCGTTCTACTACGACTTGCTTCTCCGCCAGAAGCTGGCCCGTGCCCTCGAGCAGGGCCAGGACGACCAGGTCGAGGTCTTGCTGTGCAGGCTGGATCGTGACGTGCCGGAGGACGCCTCGCACAAGGTCAAGCAGCGCGCCGAGGAGGTCCGGGCCAACTCGAAGCAGACGAGCGGCCCGGCGTCATCGCAGGGGTTCGCGCCTTCGCAAGGAGGCAAGCCGGGAGCGCAGGGCAAGGGGGGCCAGAGGGGTGGCAAGCCAGACAAAGGCGGAAAGCAGGGCAAGCCCGCCAGGCCGGCCCCGACCACGCCCCAGCGCTCCAGGAGCCCGCCCAAAGGCAAGGGCGCAGCATCTGCGCAGTGGCACACCAAAGGCCAGGAGAAGAAGAGGTCCAGCTGGTGAAGTGAACCGGCGTCTGCCTCCAGCGAGGCGCCTTCGGGAGGGGGACAACCCCTCGGCGATGCCTCGGGCGTGTTTAGCGCCGGCGAAGGCTTCTCTGCTCTCTGTGGCGCTGTAGAGCACTTTTAAAGTGATCCTGTTAGATTAGCGGGCATGGACTCGTTTGCTCATTTAGACTGGGCGCTGCACCTGCCGCTGTGCACCGGGGAGTTTTCCATCCCTGAGGCGTCTAGAAATGCAATTAATTGGCATTCAGCCGACCCTAGCGCACTGTGCGAGTTCAGGTGGCGCCAGTTGAAATATTGGAAACACCGCCAACAGGTGACGGCGCTAGCGTGGCGCGACCAGTACGCGCGCTTGCCGGCGCACGTCCGTGCCATATTGGGGCCTGAGAAGAACTTGGCGTTGTTTTCCGAGATGTTGGAGGCCTCGGGCTCTCCAGACACTCACCTCGCAGCATCGCTCGCGCAGGGTTTCCCTCTAGCGGGGTACATCCCCCCGAGTGGTACCATGTGCTTGAGCGACGCTGTTAGCCACACATCGCCAGAGGAGCTGTTGGAGGCAGCGCCAGGCGCCAACGCTAGAATCCTGCAAAGAGTCCGAAACGCACCCGCAAAGGACGGTCGCGTTGCAGAAGGCCTCGATGCCCGCATCCGGGCGGAGGTGGCGGCTGGACAGGCCGAGTGGCGCGATTTGCCATCGGATCTCTCGGGCGTGGTGTTGTCCCCTCGGTTCGCTGTGGACGAGGGCTGGCGCTTTCGTGATGGACAGTGGTCTCTCAAGGTCCGCGCCGTCGATGACCTCACAGCTTCTGGGGTCAATGGCGCGACCACGGTCTCCGAACGCGTCGCCCACGAAACTCTCGATGATTTAGTGGCGGCGGCGCAGTGCCTCGTCGCTGGTGGAGCCAGCGCAGCGGACGTCCGCTTCCGCAAGGATGACGTCTGCGAAGCCTACAAAACTCTCCCGCTGCATAGTGAGCACCTCCCGTTTGCGGCCGCTGTGACGGCGGAGTCCGTCTCGCAGGATCAGTTCCTGCAGCTGTTCTGCTGTCCTTTTGGGGGGAAGGCGAGTGTCCATGCCTGGCAGCGCGTGGGTGCGGCTTTTCAAGCCATACTTTTGCGTTTGTTTAGCATCGTGTATCCACGTTTCGTGGACGATTTTTTCGGCATTGATGCAGAGCAAGCGCACGAATGGGGTGATAGCGCCGTAGGCGCCGCCTCTTTAGCTAGATTCGTCATCCAGGACTTGCTGGGCTGGCGTCTTGATTCACATAAAGCAGTTCCGGCAGCGTTGAGTTTTGTTGCGCTGGGCGTTCGTGTGTCCGTGGACGCAACCACAGAGTGTTTAAATTTTGTCGTGCCCAGCGACAAGTGCGCCAAGTGGCTGGCGGAAATCGCAGAGGTGCTCCGGGACCAGCGTTTAACGCCAGCGCGCGCGCAAAAGCTGGCCGGCCGGCTCAGCTGGGGGGCCACAGCAGTCTTCGGGAAGGGCGCGCGCGTCTATCTGGCGCCGCTCTTCCGGCACTCAGCCGGGAGAAGCACTCGCATCTCCAAGCGTTTGCGCTTTGCGCTCCTGTGGTGGCAGCGTTTCCTCAATTCGCAGCCAAGCAGGGCCGCCCCGCTGTCGCCATCGGTGAAGCCACGTTTGGTGGTGTACACTGACGCTTCGGGAGCAGGCGTGCTGGCTTGGGTGGCAGTGCTGGCCGGGCGTAAGTTTTTCGCTTCAGCGCCAGTGCCGGGCTGGCTTGCGAGGTGGGCCTGCCCGCGTCAGCAGCAAATCCACACCTGGGAACTAGTAGCTGCAGTGTGTGCACTCTGGCAGTTTTTCAGTCTGCCCGAAGGCGTAGCGGGGCTCGACGTTGTGATTTTCATCGACTCGACAGTCGCACTCGGGACGCTTCTCCGCGGGTGCTCCCGCCAGCGTGACTGGAATGCTATGGTGGCTGGCGTGTGGTTTGCTGCAGCAGACCGTGGCCACTTTTTAAGTGCATTCCGCGTGCCTTCACATTAAATTTGGCAGACTGGCCAACTCGTCCAGAGCAGAAGGCATCGGAGTTGGCACAGCTGGTCTCTCGCGGCTTCGCTCGCCTCGAGTGGGCTTGGCCGGCAGTGGATTTCTGGCAGCAGAGGCGGTGACGGGCGTGCATTCGCGAGGAAGGAAAAAAGTGCAGTTGTTGATTCGTCAGCGTTTCTTGCCGCGTACTCCGGCGCACGGCCTCCCACGCAGTCATCCGTAGTCAGCTTGGCCCAACATGGCACTTGAGTTCATCAACCGCAAACGCGCGCGGTGGGCTTTGGGCGATGGCGCTTCGGACCCTGAGCCGCCAGAAGAAGCATGCTCCCATGATGTGGTGCCGCCTGCTCTTGCACAGTGGTTCACAGGGGTGCTTCGGCGCACGCCGCCGCGTTACCACCCGGCATCGCCTGACAATGTGTTGCGCGCTCTCGCCAGTGGCGGGGCCGTGGCCGGAGATGACTTCAACGACATGAGTGTGCAGGAACTTCGGGACGTCTGGCCGTGCCTTCGAGAGCTGGCCAGTGAATTCTTGGCCATTTTCCCTTCCGGGAAGTGCTCTCCTGTGGCGCCGCCGGCAGGGCACTCCCAGGGCAGCGACGGCCCGAGCGGTGAGGTCGCATCGCCTTTGGTGGAAAGCGCCACGCCCGCAGGGCCAGAAGGGGGCGAAGCTGAAGCTGCCCTTGCTGCTCTTGGCTTCCTGGCCGCAGCTCGCTTTCGGAGGACTTTCCTGGAGCCCCAGGACTTGGCCGACGCAGTGCAAACGCTGGGCCGCGTCACGCCTGAAGAGCTCCAAGTGGCATGGGCTCGGCGTCACGGAGGCGCAGGGGGCAACCCGAGAGAGCGTGCTTTGCAACTAGTGGGCAATATGTCTGAGTTTGCAGCGACGCAGGAACTTTTGAGACGAGAGCTCTGCGGGTGGCATCGGAGTGCTTACAAGTATGCGTCCGCAGTGCGGCTTTGGGGCCAGGTAGCCAAGGGCCTCGGAGTGCCGCCGTGGCCGCCGACAGACAGCGTGCTGGGGGCCTTTGCTTTCGCAGTGCAGAACGGCAACACGCTGATGACGTACTGCACACAGGTCCGGGCGGCCCTGCGGTTGGTCCGGGTCCCTCTGGGGTGTTTGGAAGATACCTCAAGTCTGGCACGGGGGGCCGCCAAACCGGTGCCCGGCACGAGCCGCTTTCGAGCGCGGGCCAGTGCGCACGACACCCGCAGCGTTGCTGGCCACGTGCGGGAGGTGCTCCGGGATCCTCTGGTGGCGGATTCCTTCGTGGTCGCCAGACATTTCTGTCTCCGTTTCGCGTCGGAGGCGGTGCCTCTGGAGCACGACGGGCCGCGCTCCAGGGTCGTGCTCTCGGTCGACGGGGGCTTGCCCAAGGCGTGCATCTACTTGCACAAGCGCAAGATGCACACAGAGACAGTGGTGGTGACGAGGCGGTGCATCTGCGTTCTCCAGTCGCGGAAGCTGTGCGGGGTGTGCGTCCTGCAGCGCCGGGCTGGGCGGGGGCGCCTCTTCCCTGGCCTGTCCTACAGGGCGGCTCTGGCCACGCTGAAAGCATCGGCGCTGGCGCTCGGCTTCGAGCGCGCGGCCGAGTGGGGTACACATGCCTTCCGCAGGGGCTGGGCGGACGAGTGTTTAGCGGCGGGCGGCGTGCCGGCGCTCTTCCACAGTGGAGGCTGGCGTGGCGTCGCTGCGTTCGGCTACGCCTCTGCCGCCTCCAGAGACGCCATGACTGCTGCGGAGTGGCCAGTGGAGTTTTCGGACTCGTCTGCGTCCGACGGCGCGCCGTGAGCAGTGGAGACTGTGAAAATCATCGTCGGGTTCTTGCCATCATCAGGGCTGCTGTGCTCTCGTCGTCAGCAGTGGGGTTGGGGTCCGGGTCGCCGAGAGCCCCAGCATTGGGTCTCGAGGGCTCCTTGGGGTCTCTCGTGCTCCCCTGCCCGGCTGCACGCTGTGTGTCGCCCAACGGTCCGTGCGAGCGCACAGGACCATCCCAGAGGAGAGCGGCCGCACGAGAATCTTCATCAGCCCTAAGAGCTTTGGTTCTGGGGAGGAAGATTCTCACAGGCCGCTTCTGTCCCCATTCGGGGATTCGGTGATTCGGTTGCCTTTCGGCGTCTCCGCTCCCCTTGCCGCCCGGGCCCGAGGCGGGGTAGCAAATATCGGCCAGTGCTCCCGTGGGAGCCGCGTGACTACGCTGCAGGCCAACGGCTGTGCAGTGTGGCCTGGGCGCGCGCGGCCTCGTCGGGGCGACGCTCTGGCGGGCCGGCGCGCCCTCCTGCGGGCCGCGGGCGTTGGTCGCCTGGGGCGTCGCTTTTGCCGGCGCGGCCGGCTTTCCCGCCCGCCCTCCCTGGGGTGTCTTGTGTGCTAGCCGGGCTGGGTCTCGAGGGCTCCTTGGGGTCTCTCGTGCTCCCCTGCCCGGCTGCACGCTGTGTGTCGCCCAACGGTCCGTGCGAGCGCACAGGACCATCCCAGACAAGAGAGCGGCCGCCGGCTGCGCGCCAGGAGCCTGCGACGAGAGCTCCGCGCTGCACAGACGAAGAGCGCGAGGCCCCGGGGGCGGCAGAAGCCACGCGGCGTTGCCGCAGACACCCAAGGACAGAGAGCGGCCGCCGACTGTACAGCGAGCGTGCGTCAAAAGCTCCGCCCTCGTCTGATGAAGAGCGCGCGGCACCTGAAAGCCACGAAGCATGAGAAGCGCGCGGCACCTGCGGGTCACAGAGTGCCAGGAAAAAGCGCGCGTGGCGCGGCTGCAGAGCGCGCGGCACCTGAGCTCCACAGGGCTGCTTGGCAGGAGGCGCGCGGTTTGGCTGCAGACACCGCCTAGGAGGCGACCGCCAACTGTACACCACGAAGCCTGCGTCGACAGCTCCGCGCCACTCAGAAGAGGAGGCGAGCAGCTCGTTAGCGTCACAGGGCTGCTCGGCAGTAGGCACGCGGCGTGGGCGCCCGTGGGCGCAGCCCCCCCAAACCAGGAGCGGCGCCGCCGCCCTGTGTCACCACGGAGCCCTGGTGTGTCGAAGCTTTGCGCCGCTCTAAGAGACAAAATAAAAAAAAAAAAAAAAAAAAAAAAAAAAAAAAAAGAAAGAAGAAAAAAAAGAAAAAAGGAGAAAGAAAAAATGAGAAGAAAAGAAAGAAAAAAAATAAGACGCGCGCACCAAGCGTGACGAAACTGCCGGCGCAGCGGCCGACCGCACACCGCGACCCAAGATGCACAGCACCATGCCTCTGCGCGAGCGGACGGCACCTGAGCGTCCCAGGATTGCTGAGCAATGAGCGACGAGATCTGGCCCAAGCGTCCCAAGACGAAGAACGCGGGGACTGCGTCGACAGAGGACGTGGATCTCGGCGCGTGGGGACGATCCGAACCCCAACCAGAGGGACCGCGAGACGCGCGGCAGCATCCCCTGGGCCTGCGCGCAAGGAATCCATCGATTCAAAATCAATGGAAAAGTAACAAGAGGTAACTCTTGGACGGCAATGGCCAGCCTGGAGAGAATCGATGCAAAGACACTCCTGATCAGCCAATGCCAACCAACCAACCAGCCTGGAGCGAAGCAGATGGAGAACGAAGGGTGCCCGCGAAAACCTTGCTTCCCGAATGCACAGCCTCCTCAGAAGCTCCGCAATCGCGCTCGCGCGACTAAAGTGGCCATTCGAGCACAATTTTGCGCGCTAGCGCGCCAGGACGGGCCAATTGGGTGCAATCGCGCGCTCGCGCGCTCAATATGTTATCTGATGCACCTGGGCGTTCCGCGCGCTCGGAAGTTCTTTCTAAGCTCTTTCTGCGGTCCGCGGCCGAAGCGCGCGCAGAGTCGCAATCTGAGCCCAAATTTGCGCTCCTGGGCGTCCGCGCGCCTGGAATTGCCTTCTGGGTCAACTATGCGATCTGCGGCCGGGGCGCACCCAGACTCGCAGTCTGAGCGCAAAGTCGCGCTCCTGGGCGCCCGCGCGCCCAGAATAGCAATGCGTGCTCAATTCTGCGATCTTGGGCCGAGGCGCGCCCAGATATGTAATCTGAGCGTAAATTCGCGCCTCTACGCATCCGCGCGCCCAGGCATGCATTCTGAGCTCTTTTCTGCGGTCTGGGACCGAGGCGCGCCCGGATTCGCATTCTGGGCGCAAGGTCGCTCTCCTGCGCGTCCCCCGCCCGTAGTTGCTTTTTGTGCTCATTTGTGTGGTCTGTGGCCGAGGCGCGCCTAGATTCGCATTCTGAGCGCGAATTCGCGCGCCTGGGCGTCAGCGCGCTCAGAAATGCAGTCTGAGCTCATTTGTGCGTTCTGGCGCCGAAGCGCGCCCAGATTCGCATCTAAGCGCTCGCGTCCCCGCGCCCAGACATGTCAGAGGACGGCTGCGCGACAATCGTTCGGGGCGTGATTTCGCGGAGCGCACGAGCTAGAAAGAGTGGCTGCGGACGGTCTGGAGCACTCGGGGTCGGATGTGCGCAGGCGGCAGAAGCTAGTCCTTGATGGGGGGGCATTGGCTAACACCCCACCTGCACACAACGGGGGCGGGGGTGCTTTGCACTTGTGCAGCACGCCCGTCCTCGACCGACCCCGGGGGGCCTGCGTCCCATACGGCGCGTAGTTGGAATATCGATGCTGACGTTCTTTCACCAGAGAACTCAGAATAAATTCTGGTGTAGCTTGTGAAAATTGGGCTCTGGCCACTGGCCATTTGGTCCGCTGCGGACGGATTTCTTAGGCGCAATTCTCGGACGGATTTCTTAGGCGCAGTTTTCGGGCAGTCCGACAAGTTTTAGGGCGACGACGTCCGTCTGCATTAGCGTGGGATGAGCGGAAGCCCCTCGCGTGCTGCCACTTGGCCAAAACAGGCCTTGGCACGCTGAAAATGACCCCTCTACTCACTCCGGCCCGGCGGACGGAGAGGAGCAGGGAAACCCATGTAGTTCCCCTGGCCGCTGAGCGGTCAAAGGGGTTCGACTGGGATCGGCGTGGCACTGCTGTAGCTTGCGTGGTTTCGCTCCAAGGTGAGCCGAGTGGCCCCCCTGGCCGCGATGGACGTGATCGGAAAACTGGCTGCTGGACGCAGGTGGGGGCGCTCGAAAGCCTTGAAACGGTGGTGCGCCCATGTGCCACAGAGGGAATGGCCGTGTCAGTCGCGTTGCCAAAGGGTCCAGGCGTTGCTGGCATTACCCCGTGTTTCCTACACACGCCCGTTGCTGTGATGGCTGAGTAAGACAGGTGCTGCCAAGTTCACTCGACCCCTCCGGCCCAGCAAAGGTGTCCCAAGTCTTCATTCTGAGGGCCACACTCAATATGGCTTTCGCAGACAGCGACGTCCGCGCCATGGTCGCTGCAGGGCAGGGCGCTTTCGGCGGGAGCAGGAACGACAAGGTAGCTCAGTGGGGGTGCAGTTCGTGGCGTCTGTGCAGGATGCCCCAGCAGATACTCACCCGCTCATCTTCTACGCGGGCACGGCCCGGGCGCTCGCCGAGTCCATTGGGTCAGTGGAGCCCGCTGATTACGCAGAAGAGAAGATGCGTGATTTTGTCATCAGTGGCTTGCAAGTGAACGCAGTTCCTTTCGACCAGGACCAAGATGAGCAATGGGAAAAATTCAAACTCAAACCTGCCCACATCGCCATGCATCTTGGGTCGCTCTGCGCGGTCGGCCGCTGCGCCAGCGCATCGTGCGTTGCGCGACCAAGCAACCCTGTGACCAGGTGCCGTCCGCTCGCGCAGAGCGGCACGGAGCTGTGCATCTTGTGCCGCGGTGCGCGGTCGGCCGCTGCGCCGGCGCACCGTGCGCTCAGTTGCGCGACCAAGCAACCCTGTGACGCTCAGGTGCCGTCCGCTCGCGCAGAGCGGCACCTAGCTGTGCGTCTTGGGTCGCGGTGTGGGGTCGGCCGCTGCGCCAGCGCACCGTGCGCTCAGTTGCGCGACCAAGCAACCTGTGACGCTCAGGCGCCGTCCGCTCGCGCAGGGCGGCACGGAGCTGTGCATCTTGGGCCGCGGTGCGCGGTCGGCCGTCGCGCCGGCGCACCGTGCGCTCAGTTGCGCGACCAAGCAACCCTGTGACGCTCAGGTGCCGTCCGCTCGCGCAGAGCGGCATGGAGCTTCGCATCTTGGGTCGCGGTGTGCGCGGTCGGCCGCTGCGCTGGCGCACCGCGCGCTCAGTTTCGCAACCAAGCAACCCTGTGTCGCTCAGGCCGTCGGCTCGCGCAGAGCGGCTCGGAGCTGATATTCTGATGTGCTTTCTTAGTTTCTCTTGTCTTGCTCTTTTGTTCTCGCTTTTCCTTGCTCCGTATTTTTCTCGCGCGCGGGCTTGGGTTGGTTTGGGCTGCATTTCTCGCGGTCCCTCCGCCCTCCCCGCGTGGCGAACGTGCTGGCCGCAATCCGCTTCCCGTAGGCGGCTCTCCCTTGTTGCGGAGACGCTGCCGTGGCCTGTGGCAGATGCAGCGCTCCCAAAAGAGCCACACTTCGTGGCATTGAAGTTTTTCTCCTGCACGTTTCGCGTCTGCCAAGTCTGGAGAGAGAAGGTGCGAAGCGGAAAATCTCCTTGGACGCGCTGGAGCCCCACTTCAGCGATCCTGTCCTGTAGTTGAAGCTCAACGACCCGCGCTTAGCTTCTTTCTCCGCCTCTTCCCGAATGCGCAGCCTCCTCAGAAGTTGCGCTTTCCGCTTCGCACCTTCTCTCTCCAAACTTGGCAGACGCGAAGCGTGCAGGAGAAAAACTTCAATGCCACGAAGTGTGGCTCTTTTGGGGGCGCTGCATCTGCCACAGGCCACGGCAGCGTCTCCGCAACAAGGGAGAGCCACCTACCCCACAGAGGCAAAAGAAAGTTTCTGGAAGCATTATTTGAGTCAGTGGCTGAAGAGCCGCTGCCGCGGGCACCATTCGAGGCAAACTGCGTCCGTCGGACTGTTCCTTCGTGCAAAGAAAAAGGTTCCTGAACGCCGCTTGCATGGCGTGGTCCGCTCTCCTGCGCGAACAGGTAACTCTCGAATGAGCGTTTCATTTGCTTGATCCAGTCCGGTGTTGCGAGCGGATCCCTCTGCAAGCATCGGACTGAAACTAGTGCAAAACAAGGCGGGAGCACGCTGCGCTGGTGCGATTGGCGGCGCGGCCGACAGCGCAAGCTCCAAGGCACGGAGCTTGGGCCGATCGAACGCCCCAACCCTTTGCCAAAATCGCTCGCCAGGGATGCAGGCACAAAGGCCCTCACGAAACGCGAGGCACCTGAGCGGCAGGTTTGCACGAAATGGCGCGAAGGCCCCAAGACCAATGGGCGTACTATTCTCGGCCGCCTCAGACGAAATCCAAATCGCTGGCAATCGCTAACCATGCGCGGCGCAGGCGCGCGAATCGCGAAATCGAGAATGCGAGTCTGGACACCTTGGCGCCGGAAATCGGCGCTGAATCGACGAAGCTCGGAAGGCATTCCTGGGCGCGCCAGCGCTGGCGCCAGAACCCAGGCCCCGTGCTCCAAATGCATTGCTGGCCGCGCAGGTGCAACAAAAGGCGGCCGTGCGGCAACCAGGCTCTTATCTGGAGCAGCACGCGCCACCTGCGCAAGGCAGGGGGTGCAAAGGGGCCAGACGGCACAGGACCAATGGAGCGCTGCACGCGGTTGGCAACCGTGGCCAGGCGCTGCGCTGCGCAAGGCAGGCGGGGAGCAGAATGACGCGCTGCAACAACCTGAGCGAGCACAGGGTGATAAGCCAAAGGCTGCACTCGCGAGAGGGCTGCACTGCATGAGTTGGAATCTGAGCGCGTCAGCGCCAGAAAGGCGAAATTGACGCGCCATCGTGAGCCTGGGCGGTGGGCGCTGGGAAACCGACCTCAGAATGCAATTCTAGGTGCAGCGCCTAGGGGGATGAACGTGCAGCCTTGGGGGATGAACGACTGCCTGTACACCGCGAGCCTGCGCCGAAAGCCCCACGCGGCGCGCAGCACCTGAGCGTGACCAGGTTGCCTGGTACATGGAACGCGGCGTGAACCCAGACTCCCAAGCAGGGCGCGGCCGCCGACTGGGCGCCATGAGCCTGCTGCGTCGAAACCTCCGCGCGGCTCTGAAGAAGCGCGCGCAGCACCTGAGTTGTTTCGACAGAAGGTGGGCATACCCCCAGACAAGAGAGCGGCCGCCGGTTGCGCGCCAGGAGCCTGCGACGAGAGCTCCGCGCTGCACAGACGAAGAGCGCGAGGCCCCGGGGGTGGCAGAAGCCACGCGGCGTTGCCGCAGACACCCAAGGACAGAGCGGCCGCCGACTGTACAGCGAGCGTGCGTCAAAAGCTCCGCCCTCGTCTGATGAAGAGCGCGCGGCACCTGAAAGCCACAAAGCATGAGAAGCGCGCGGCACCTGCGGGTCACAGAGTGCCACGAAAAAACGCGTGTGGCGTGGCTGCAGAGCGCGCGGCACCTGAGCTCCACAGGGCTGCTTGGCAGGAGGCGCGCGGTTTGGCTGCAGACACCGCCTAGGAGGCGACCGCCAACTGTACACCACGAAGCCTGCGTCGACAGCTCCGCGCCACTCAGAAGAGGAGCGAGCAGCTCGTGAGCGTCACAGGGCTGCTCGGCAGAAGGCACGCGGCGTGGGCGCAGCCCCCCAAAGCAGGGAGCGGCCGCCGCCTGTGCACCACGGAGCCTGGTGTGTCGAAAGCTTTGCGCCGCTCTAAGAAGAGCGCGCGGCACCTAAGCGTGACGAAAACGGCCGGCGCAGCGGCCGACCGCGCACCGCGACCCAATATGCACAGCACCATGCCGCTCTGCGCGAGCGACGGCACCTGAGCGTCCCAGGATTGCTGAGTAATGGGCGACGAGATCTGGCCCGAGCGCCCCAATACAGAGAACGCGGGACTGCGTCGACAGAGGACGTGGATCTCGGCTGCGTGGGGACGATCCGAACCCCAACCAGAGGGACCGCGAGACGCGCGGCAGCATCCCCTGGGCCTGCGCGCAAGGAATCCATCGATTCAAAAGCAATGGAAAAGTAACAAGAGGTAACTCTTGGACAGGCAATGATCAGCCTGGAGAGAATCGATGCAAAGACACTCCTGATCAGCCACAATGCCAACCAACCAACCAGCCTGGAGCGAAGCAGATGGAGAACGAAGGGTGCCCGCGAAAACCTTGCTTCCCGAATGCGCAGCCTCCTCAGAAGCTTCGCAATCGCGCTCGCGCGCCTAAAGTGGCCATTCGAGCACAATTTTGTGCGCTAGCGCGCCAGGACGGGCCAATTGGGTGCAATCGCGCGCTCGCGCGCTCAATGGGTTATCTGACGCACCTGGGCGTTCCGCGCGCTCGGAAGTTCTTTCTAAGCGGTCCGCGGCCGAAGCGCGCACAGAGTCGCAATCTGAGCCCAAATTTGCGCTCCTGGGCGTCCGCGCGCCTGGAATTGCCTTCCGGGGTCAACTATGCGATCTGCGGCCGGGGCGCACCCAGACTCGCAGTCTGAGCGCAAAGTCGCGCTCCTGGGCGCCCGCGCGCCCAGAATAGCACTGCGTGCCCAATTCTGCGGTCTTGGGCCGAGGCGCGCCCAGATATGTAATCTGAGCGTAAATTCGCGCCTCTAGGCATCCGCGCGCCCAGGCATGCATTCTGAGCTCTTTTCTGCGGTCTGGGACCGAGGCGCGCCCGGATTCGCATTCTGGGCGCAAGGTCGCTCTCCTGCGCGTCCCCCGCCCGCAGTTGCTTTCTGTGCTCATTTGTGTGGTCTGTGGCCGAGGCGCGCCTAGATTCGCATTCTGAGCGCGAATTCGCGCGCCTGTGCGTCAGCGCGCTCAGAAATGCAGTCTGAGCTCATTTGTGCGTTCTGGCGCCGAAGCGCGCCCAGATTCGCATCTAAGCGCTCGCGCCCCCGCGCCCAGACATGTCAGAGGACGGCTGCGCGACAATCGTCCGGGGCGTGATTTCGCGGAGCGCACGAGCTAGAAAGAGTGGCTGCGGACGCTCTGGAGCACTCGGGGTCGGATGTGCGCAGGCGGCAGAAGCTAGTCCTTGATGGGGGGGCATTGGCTAACGCCCCACCTGCACGCAACGGGGGCGGGGGTGCTTTGCACTTGTGCAGCACGCCCGTCCTCGACCGACCCCGGGGGGCCTGCGTCCCATGCGGCGCGTAGTTGGAATATCGATGCTGACGTTCTTTCACCAGAGAACTCAGAATAAATTCTGGTGTAGCTTGTGAAAATTGGGCTCTGGCCACTGGCCATTTGGTCCGCTACGGACGGATTTCTTAGGCGCAATTCTCGGACGGATTTCTTAGGCGCAATTTTCGGGCAGTCCGACAAGTTTTAGGGCGACGACGTCCGTCTGCATTAGCGTGGGATGAGCGGAAGCCCCTCGCGTGCTGCCACTTGGCCAAAACAGGCCTTGGCACGCTGAAAATGACTCCCTCTACTCACTCCGGCCCGGCGGAGGGAGAGGAGCAGGGAGACCCATGTAGTCCCCCTGGCCGCTGAGCGGTCAAAGGGGTTCGACTGGGATCGGCGTGGCACTGCTGTAGCTTGCATGGTTTCGCTCCAAGGTGAGCCGAGTGGCCCCCCTGGCCGCGATGGACGTGATCGGAAAACTGGCTGCTGGACGCAGGTGGGGGTGCCCGAAAGCCATGAAACGGTGGTGCGCCCATGTGCCACAGAGGGAATGGCCGTGTCAGTCGCGTTGCCAAAAGGTCCAGGCGTTGCTGGCATTACCCCGTGTTTCCTACACACGCCCGTTGCTGTGATGGCTCAGCAAGACAGGTGCTGCCAAGTTCACTCGACCCCTCCGGCCCAGCAAAGGTGTCCCAAGTCTTCATTCTGAGGGCCACACTCAATATGGCTTTCGCAGACAGCGACGTCCGCGCCATGGTCGCTGCAGGGCAGGGCGCTTTCGGCGGGAGCAGGAACGACGAGGTAGCTCAGTGGGTGCAGTTCGTGGCGTCTGTGCAGGATGCCCCAGCGGATACTCACCCGCTCATCTTCTACGCGGGCACGGCCCGGGCGCTCGCCGAGTCCATTGGGTCAGTGGAGCCCGCTGATTACGCAGAAGAGAAGATGCGTGATTTTGTCATCAGTGGCTTGCAAGTGAACGCTGTTCCTTTCGACCAGGACCAAGATGAGCAATGGAAAAAATTCAAGCTCAAACCTGCCCACACCGCTATGCATCTTGGGTCGCTCTGTGCGGTCGGCCGCTGCGCCAGCGCATCGTGCGCTCAGTTGCGGGACCAAGCAACCCTGTGACGCTCAGGTGCCGTCCGCTCGCGCAGAGCGGCACGGAGCTGTGCATGGGTCGCGGTGTGCGGTCGGCCGCTGCGCCGGCGCACCGTGCGCTCAGTTGCGCGACCAAGCAACCCTGTGACGCTCAGGTGCCGTCCGCTCGCGCAGAGCGGCACCTAGCTGTGCATCTTGGGTCGCGGTGTGGGGTCGGCCGCTGCGCCGGCGCACCGTGCGCTCAGTTGCGCGACCAAGCAACCTGTGACGCTCAGGCGCCGTCCGCTCGCGCAGGGCGGCACGGAGCTGTGCATCTTGGGCCGCGGTGTGCGGTCGGCCGTCGCGCCGGCGCACCGTGCGCTCAGTTGCGCGACCAAGCAACCCTGTGACGCTCAGGTGCCGTCCGCTCGCGCAGAGCGGCATGGAGCTTCGCATCTTGGGTCGCGGTGTGCGGTCGGCCGCTGCGCTGGCGCACCGTGCGCTCAGTTTCGCAACCAAGCAACCCTGTGTCGCTCAGGCCGTCGGCTCGCGCAGAGCGGCTCGGAGCTGATATTCTGATGTGCTTTCTTAGTTTCTCTTGTCTTGCTCTTTTGTTCTCGCTTTTCCTTGCTCCGTATTTTTCTCGCGCGCGGGCTTGGGTTGGTTTGGGCTGCATTTCTCGCGGTCCCTCCCGCCCTCCCCGCGTGGCGAACGTGCTGGCCGCAATCCGCTTCCCGTAGGCGGCTCTCCCTTGTTGCGGAGACGCTGCCGTGGCCTGTGGCAGATGCAGCGCCCCCAAAAGAGCCACACTTCGTGGCATTGAAGTTTTTCTCCTGCACGCTTCGCGTCTGCCAAGTCTGGAGAGAGAAGGTGCGAAGCGGAAAATCTCCTTGGACGCACTGGAGCCCCACTTCAGCGATCCTGTCCTGTAGTTGAAGCTCAACGACCCGCGCTTAGCTTCTTTCTCCGCCTCTTCCCGAATGCGCAGCCTCCTCAGAAGTTGCGCTTTCCGCTTCGCACCTTCTCTCTCCAGACTTGGCAGACGCGAAGCGTGCAGGAGAAAAACTTCAATGCCACGAAGTGTGGCTCTTGTGGGGGCGCTGCATCTGCCACAGGCCACGGCAGCGTCTCCGCAACAAGGGAGAGCCACCTACCCCACAGAGGCAAAAGAAAGTTTCTGGAAGCATTTTTGAGTCAGTGGCTGAAGAGCCGCTGCCGCGGGCACCATTCGAGGCAAACTGCGTCCGTCGGACTGTTCCTTCGTGCAAAGAACATGGTTCCTGAACGCCGCTTGCATGGCGTGGTCCGCTCTCCTGCGCGAACAGGTAACTCTCGAATGAGCGTTTCATTTGCTTGATCCAGTCCGGTGTTGCGAGCGGATCCCTCTGCAAGCTTCGGACTGAAACTAGTGCAAAACAAGGCGGGAGCACGCTGCGCTGGTGCGATTGGCGGCGCGGCCCGACAGCGCAAGCTCCAAAGCACGGAGCTTGGGCCGATCGAACGCCCCAACCCTTTGCCAAAATCGCTCGCCAGGGACGCAGGCACAAAGGCCCTCACGAAAGGCGGCCCTGCCGTTCACCATGCTCAGCGGTGGGGCGCGAGGCACCTGAGCGGCAGGTTTGCACGAAATGGCGCGAAGGCCCCAAGACCAATGGGCGTGCTATTCTCGGCCGCCTCAGACGAAAGCCAAATCGCTGGCAATCGCTAACCATGCGCGGCGCAGGCGCGCGAATCGCGAAATCGAGAATGCGAGTCTGGACACCTTGGCGCCGGAAATCGGCGCTGAATCGACGAAGCTCGGAAGGCATTCCTGGGCGCGCCAGCGCCAGAAGCAGCGCAGGGGCCTGACCATCGAATGGCAACCTGGCAACCAGCGAATGCTCTGCTGCTGCGCGCACATCAACGACGCTGCGCCAGCAATGGAAGCACAGAGTGCAGTCTTAGCGAGCAAGCGGAAGCAATAAATTGCGCTCGCGAATCTTCGGGGCACGCCGGCGCCAGAACCCAGGCCCCGTGCTCCAAATGCATTGCTGGCCGCGCAGGTGCAACAAAAGGCGGCCGTGCGGCAACCGGGCTCTTATCTGGAGCAGCACGCGCCACCTGCGCAAGGCAGGGGGTGCAAAGGGGCCAGACGGCACGGCACCAATGGAGCACTGCACGCGGTTGGCAACCGTGGCCAGGCGCTGCACTGCGCAAGGCAGGCGGGGAGCAGAATGACGCGCTGCAACAACCTGAGTGAGCACAGGGTGATAAGCCAAACGCTGCACTCGCGAGAGGGCTGCACTGCATGAGTTGGAATCTGAGCGCGTCAGCGCCAGAAAAGCGAAATTGACGCGCCATCGTGAGCCTGGGCGGTGGGCGCTGGGGAACCGACCTCAGAATGCAATTCTAAGTGCAGCGCCTAGGGGGATGAACGTGCAGCCTTGGGGGATGAACGACTGCCTGTACACCGCGAGCCTGCGCCGAAAGCCCCACGCGGCGCGCAGCACCTGAGCGTGACCAGGTTGCCTGGTACATGGAACGCGGCGTGAACCCAGACTCCCAAGCAGGGCGTGGCCGCCGACTGGGCGCCATGAGCCTGCTGCGTCGAAACCTCCGCGCGGCTCTGAAGAAGCGCGCGCAGCACCTGGGTTGTTTCGACAGAAGGTGGGCAGACCCCCAGACAAGAGAGCGGCCGCCGGCTGCGCGCCAGGAGCCTGCGACGAGAGCTCCGCGCTGCACAGACGAAGAGCGCGAGGCCCCGGGGGTGGCAGAAGCCACGCGGCGTTGCCGCAGACACCCAAGGACAGAGCGGCCGCCGACTGCACAGCGAGCGTGCGTCAAAAGCTCCGCCCTCGTCTGCTGAAGAGCGCGCGGCACCTGAAAGCCACAAAGCATGAGAAGCGCGCGGCACCTGCGGGTCACAGAGTGCCAGGAAAAAACGCGCGTGGCGTGGCCGCAGAGCGCGCGGCACCTGAGCTCCACAGGGCTGCTTGGCAGGAGGCGCGCGGTTTGGCTGCAGACACCGCCTAGGAGGCGACCGCCAACTGTACACCACGAAGCCTGCGCCGACAGCTCCGCGCCACTCAGAAGAGGAGCGAGCAGCTCGTGAGCGTCACAGGGCTGCTCGGCAGAAGGCACGCGGCGTGGGCGCAGCCCCCCAAAGCAGGGAGCGGCCGCCGCCTGTGCACCACGGAGCCTGGTGTGTCGAAAGCTTTGCGCCGCTCTAAGAAGAGCGCGCGGCACCTAAGCGTGACGAAAACGGCCGGCGCAGCGGCCGACCGCACACCGCGACCCAATATGCACAGCACCATGCCGCTCTGCGCGAGCGACGGCACCTGAGCGTCCCAGGATTGCTGAGTAATGGGCGACGAGATCTGGCCCGAGCGCCCCAAGACAGAGAACGCGGGACTGCGTCGACAGAGGACGTGGATCTCGGCTGCGTGGGGACGATCCGAACCCCAACCAGAGGGACCGCGAGACGCGCGGCAGCATCCCCTGGGCCTGCGCGCAAGGAATCCATTGATTCAAAAGCAATGGAAAAGCAACAAGAGGTAACTCTTGGACAGGCAATGATCAGCCTGGAGAAAATCGATGCAAAGAAACTCCTGATCAGCCACAATGCCAACCAGGAGCGAAGCAGATGGAGAACGAAGGGTGCCCGCGAAAACCTTGCTTCCCGAATGCGCAGCCTCCTCAGAAGCTCCGCAATCGCGCTCGCGCGCCTAAAGTGGCCATTCGAGCACAACTTTGTGCGCTAGCGCGCCAGGACGCGCCAATTGGGTACAATCGCGCGCTCGCGCGCTCAATGGGTTATCTGACGCACCTGGGCGTTCCGCGCGCTCGGAAGTTCTGTCTAAGCTCTTTCTGCGGTCCGCGGCCGAAGCGCGCGCAGAGTCGCAATCTGAGCCCAAATTTGCGCTCCTGGGCGTCCGCGCGCCTGGAATTGCCTTCTGGGGTCAACTATGCGATCTGCGGCCAGGGCGCACCCAGACTCGCAGTCTGAGCGCAAAGTCGCGCTCCTGGGCGCCCGCGCGCCCAGAATAGCACTGCGTGCCCAATTCTGCGGTCTTGGGCCGAGGCGCGCCCAGATATGTAATCTGAGCGTAAATTCGCGCCTCTAGGCATCAGCGCGCCCAGGCATGCATTCTGAGCTCTTTTCTGCGGTCTGGGACCGAGGCGCGCCCGGATTCGCATTCTGGGCGCAAGGTCGCTCTCCTGCGCGCCCCCCGCCCGTAGTTGCTTTCTGTGCTCATTTGTGTGGTCTGTGGCCGAGGCGCGCCTAGATTCGCATTCTGAGCGCGAATTCGCGCGCCTGGGCGTCAGCGCGCTAAGAAATGCAGTCTGAGCTCATTTGTGCGTTCTGGCGCCGAAGCGCGCCCAGATTCGCATCTAAGCGCTCGCGTCCCCGCGCCCAGACATGTCAGAGGACGGCTGCGCGACAATCGTCCGCGGCGTGATTTCGCGGAGCGCACGAGCTAGAAAGAGTGGCTGCGGACACTCTGGAGCACTCGGGGTCGGATGTGCGCAGGCGGCAGAAGCTAGTCCTTGATGGGGGGGGCATTGGCTAACACCCCACCTGCGCACAACGGGGGCGGGGGTGCTTTGCACTTGTGCAGCGCGCCCGTCCTCGACCGACCCGGGGGGGCCTGCGTCCCATACGGCGCGTAGTTGGAATATCGATGCTGACGTTCTTTCACCAGAGAACTCAGAATTAAATTCTGGTGTAGCTTGTGAAAATTGGGCTCTGGCCACTGGCCATTTGGACCGCTACGGACGGATCGGACGGATTTCTTAAGCGCAATTTTCGGGCAGTCCGACAAGTTTTAGGGCGACGACGTCCGTCTGCATTAGCGCGGGATGAGCGGAAGCCCCCCGCGCGCTGCCACTTGGCCAAAACAGGCCTTGGCACGCTGAAAATGACTCCCTCTACTCACTCCGGCCCGGCGGAGGGAGAGGAGCAGGGAGACCCATGTAGTTCCCCTGGCCGCTGAGCGGTCAAAGGGGTTCGACTGGGATCGGCGTGGCACTGCTGTAGCTTGCATGGTTTCGCTCCAAGGTGACCCGAGTGGCCCCCCTGGCCGCGATGGACGTGATCGGAAAACTGGCTGCTGGACGCAGGTGGGGGTGCTCGAAAGCCTTGAAACGGTGGTGCGCCCATGTGCCACAGAGGGAATGGCCGTGTCAGTCGCGTTGCCAAAGGGTCCAGGCGTTGCTGGCATTACCCCGTGTTTCCTACACACGCCCGTTGCTGTGATGGCTCAGTAAGACAGGTGCTGCCAAGTTCACTCGACCCCTCCGGCCCAGCAAAGGTGTCCCAAGTCTTCATTCTGAGGGCCACACTCAATATGGCTTTCGCAGACAGCGACGTCCGCGCCATGGTCGCTGCAGGGCAGGGCGCTTTCGGCGGGAGCAGGAACGACAAGGTAGCTCAGTGGGTGCAGTTCGTGGCGTCTGTGCAGGATGCCCCAGCAGATACTCACCCGCTCATCTTCTACGCGGGCGCGGCCCGGGCGCTCGCCGAGTCCATTGGGTCAGTGGAGCCCGCTGATTACGCAGAAGAGAAGATGCGTGATTTTGTCATCCGTGGCTTGCAAGTGAACGCTGTTCCTTTCGACCAGGACCAAGATGAGCAATGGAAAAAATTCAAGCTCAAACCTGCCCACATCGCTATGCATCTTGGGTCGCTCTGTGCGGTCGGCCGCTGCGCCAGCGCATCGTGCGCTCAGTTGCGGGACCAAACAACCCTGTGACGCTCAGGTGCCGTCCGCTCGCGCAGAGCGGCACGGAGCTGTGCATGGGTCGCGGTGTGCGGTCGGCCGCTGCGCCGGCGCACCGTGCGCTCAGTTGCGCGACCAAGCAACCCTGTGACGCTCAGGTGCCGTCCGCTCGCGCAGAGCGGCACCTAGCTGTGCATCTTGGGTCGCGGTGTGGGGTCGGCCGCTGCGCCAGCGCACCGTGCGCTCAGTTGCGCGACCAAGCAACCTGTGACGCTCAGGCGCCGTCCGCTCGCGCAGGGCGGCGCGGAGCTGTGCATCTTGGGCCGCGGTGTGCGGTCGGCCGTCGCGCCGGCGCACCGTGCGCTCAGTTGCGCGACCAAGCAACCCTGTGACGCCCAGGTGCCGTCCGCTCGCGCAGAGCGGCATGGAGCTTCGCATCTTGGGTCGCGGTGTGCGGTCGGCCGCTGCGCTGGCGCACCGTGCGCTCAGTTTCGCAACCAAGCAACCCTGTGTCGCTCAGGCCGTCGGCTCGCGCAGAGCGGCTCGGAGCTGATATTCTGATGTGCTTTCT
Source organism: Prorocentrum cordatum (assembly GCA_963575745.1). Taxonomy (NCBI): domain Eukaryota; class Dinophyceae; order Prorocentrales; family Prorocentraceae; genus Prorocentrum; species Prorocentrum cordatum. Next base: position 21,397 of record CAUYUJ010019497.1, read on the forward strand.
TAGTTTCTCTTGTCTTGCTCTTTTGTTCTCGCTTTTCCTTGCTCCGTATTTTTCTCGCGCGCGGGCTTGGGTTGGTTTGGGCTGCAATTCTCGCGGTCCCTCCCGCCCTCCCCGCGTGGCGAACGTGCTGGCCGCAATGCGCTTCCCGTAAGCGGCTCTCCCTTGTTGCGGAGACGCTGCCGTGGCCTGTGGCAGATGCAGCGCCCCCAAAAGAGCTACACTTCGTGGCATTGAAGTTTTTCTCCTGCACGCTTCGCATCTGCCAAGTCTGGAGAGAGAAGGTGCGAAGCGGAAAATCTCCTTGGACGCACTGGGGCCCCACTTCAGCGATCCTGTCCTGTACTTTCTCCGCCTTGGCGTTTTGCACCTTGGCCCACTCTGCAATGGCCTGGGCAGTCTGGTCCGCGGCGCTGCTGGAGCCCGGGCGGCCCGACGGGCCCGAGCGCCCCAAGACAGAGAAGGCGGGGGCTGCGTCGACAGAGGACGTGGATCTCGGCTGCGTCGGAACGATCCGAACCCCAACCAGAGGGACCGCGAGACGCGCGGCAGCATCCCCTGGGCCTGCGCGCAAGGTACTTATTGATTCAAAAGCAATGGAATAAGTAGAAGAGGTAACTCTTGACAGGTAATGATCAGCCTGGAGAAAATCGATGCAAAGACATCCTGATCAGCCAGTGCCAACTAACCAACCAGCCTGGAGCGAAGCAGATGGAGAACGAAGGGTGCCCGCGAAAACCTTGCTTCCCGAATGCGCAGCCTCGCTTTCCGCTTCGCACCTTCTCTCTCCAGACTTGGCAGACGCGAAGCGTGCAGGAGAAAAACTTCAATGCCACGAAGTGTGGCTCTTTTGGGGGCGCTGCATCTGCCACAGGCCACGGCAGCGTCTCCGCAACACGGGAGAGCCACCTACCCCACAGAGGCAAAATAAAGTTTCTGGAAGCATTATTTGAGTCAGTGGCTGAAGAGCCGCTGCCGCGGGCACCATTCGAGGCAAACTGCGTCCGTCGGACTGTTCCTTCGTGCAAAGAAAATGGTTCCTGAACGCCGCTTGCATGGCGTGGTCCGCTCTCCTGCGCGAACAGGTAACTCTCGAATGAGCGTTTCATTTGCTTGATCCAGTCCGGTGTTGCGAGCGGATCCCCCTGCAAGCTTCGGACTGAAACTAGTGCAAAACAAGGCGGGAGCACGCTGCGCTGGTGCGATTGGCGGTGCGGCCCGACAGCGCAAGCTCCAAAGCACGGAGCTTGGGCCGATCGAACGCCCCAGCCCTTTGCCAAAATCGCTCGCCAGGGATGCAGGCACAAGCAGGGCACCTGAGCAAGGCCCTCACGAAAGGCGGCCCTGCCGTTCACCATGCTCAGCGGTGGGGCGCGAGGCACCTGAGCGGCAGGTTTGCACGAAATGGCGCGAAGGCCCCAATGAGCGTGGGCGCACCAGTCACTACCACCCTCACACGAAAGCCAAATCGCTGGCAATCGCTAATCATGCGCGCAGGCGCGCGAATCGCGAAATCGAGAATGCGAATCTGGACACCATGGCGCCGGAAATGCGCTGAATCGACGAAGCTCGGGAGGCGTTCCTGGGCGCGCCAGCGCCAGAGAATGCGCAAGTGCAGCGCAGGGGCCTGACCACGGAATGGCAACCCCAGCGAATGCTCTGCTGCTGCGCGCTCATCAACGACGCTGCGACAGCAATGGAAGCACAAAGTGCCGCTCTTAGCGAGCAAGCGGAAGCAGTAAATTGCGCTCGCGAATCTTCGGGGCACGCTGGCGCCAGAACCCAGGACCGTGCTCCAAATGCATTGCTGGCAGCGCAGGTGTAACGGAAGGCGGCCGTGCGGCAACCAGGCTGATATCTGGAGCAGCACGCGCCACCTGCGCAAGGCAAGGGGTGCCAAGGGGACAGACGGCACGGCACCAATGGAGCCTTGCACGCAGGTTGGCAACCGTGGCCAGGCGCTGCACTGCGCAAGGCAGGCGGGGTGCAGAATGACGCGCTGCCACAACCTGAGTGAGCGCAGAGTGACAGCAGAGGCCAAACGCTGCACTCGTGAGAAGAATTGCAATCTGAGCGCGCCAGAAAGGCGAAATTGACACTGCGATTGTGAGCCTGGGCGGTGGGCGCTGGGGAACCGACCTGAAAATGTAAGCGCCTTGGGAATGAACGTGCAGCCTTGGTAAACGACTGCCTGTTCACTGCGAGCCTGCGTCGAAAGCCCCACTCGGCGCGCAGCACCTGAGCGTGACAGGGTTGCCTGGTGCATGGGGCGCGGCGTGAGCCCAGACTCCCAAGCAGGGGGCGGCCACCGTCTGAGCGCCATGAGTCTGGTGCGTCGAAACCTCCGCGCGGCTCTGAAGAAGAGCGCGCGGCACCTGAGTTGTTTTGACAGAAAGGTGGGCGCAGACCCCCAGACAAGAAAGCGGCCGGCGGCTGCGCGCAAGAGCCTGCGTCGAAATCTCCGCGCTGCTCAGACGAAGAGCGCGCGTCCGCAGGGGCGGCAGATGCTGCGCGGCGTGGGCGCAGACACCCAGAGACAGAGCGGCCGCCGACTGTGCCGCGAGCATGCGTCGAAAGCTCTGCCCAGCTCTGATGAAGAGCGCGCGGGACCTGAAAGCCACAAAGCATGAGAAGCGCGCAGCACCTGAGGGTCACAGAGTGGCAGGAAGAAAGCGCGCGGCGCGACCGCAGACCTCCAAAGCAGGGGGCGGCAGCCTGCGCGCCACGCAGCCTGCTGCGCGCCGCTCTGAATAGGAGCGCGCGGCACCTGAGCTCCACCGGGTTGCTTGGCAGGAGGCGCGCGGTTTGGCCGCAGACCCCGACTAGGAGGCGACCGCCGACTGCATGCCACGAAGCCTGCTGCGTCGAGAGCTCCGCGCCGCTCAGAAGAGGAGCGAGCAGCTCGTGAGCGCCGCAGGGCTGCCGGCAGAAGTCACCTGGCGTGAGCGCATGCCCCAAAGCAGGGAGCGGCCGCCGAATGTGCACCGCGGAGCGTGGTGTGTCGAAAGCTCTGCGCCGCTCTGAAGAAGAGCGCGCGGCACATAAGCGTGACGAAATCGCTTGGCGGAAAACGCGTGGCGCTCGCACACACCCCCAGACTGGGGAGCGGCCGCGGACTGTTCACCATGCCGCAGACGGAATTGCGCCCGGCGGCGCTTGCGAGCGAGCGGGAGCCCGCAGCTGTACGATTCTGGGCGCCAATGGCGAATCTGAGCGCGTGGGCGCTGATCATGCGAATCGGGCTCTGCCTCCAAGTCTACGTGCGCTTGCGTGAGAATGGCCATGTTCCACGATCGCGAATCTGGGCGCGCACGCGCCAGAAAACGCGAAAGCGTGCTCAGGAATATGATTCTGGAGCGTGACGCTGGAGTAGCTGCGGCACAAATGCGAATCCGCGCGCGCCAGCGCCAAAAGCGCAAGGCTATGAACAGACTGCAAAGCTGGATTGGACAGAGCCAGACCGAACCCAAACCAACCCAAGCCCGCGCGCACGACAAACACGTGCAGCTGGCTGGCGCCAACCTGAGAGAGAGAGCCTCAGGACGCCCAGCCAGCGGAGCGCAACCCAGGGAGGGCGGGCGGGGAAAGGAAACACCCACGCCACGAGGCCCACCCCGCGGTGCCAGCAGACACCCACGGGCAGGACGAGGACGTCCCAGGGAGACGACGGACAGACAGACCGACAGACAGACGACAGACACACAGACACACAGACGGGACGGACGGACAGACAGACCCACACCCGCCGTCCACAGGACACGGCGCGTTAGCTGACCCACCAGGGCGGGTGAAGTCCGCCACCCCCAGTTGGAGGTATCCAAGTTTCGTGCGTTCTGCTGGGAGCTCGAGGCCATTAGGCTAGGAGGAGTGTGGCACCGCTAGCTCCTGAAATTTTCCTGCCCTCCAAACCGCTGCGCGATTTGAGGGCTCAGAAAATTATACGTCGCAGCACTATGCTGCGTGCGCTCCCGCACGGACGTTGGGCACGACAAACACGTGCAGCTGGCTGGCGCCAACCTGAGAGAGAGAGCCTCAGGACGCCCAATGCACGCAGGTGGGGCCGGGCAGCTGCGCGAAGCGAAATGCTTTTGCAACAGCAGGAACACCCAATGCACGCAAGAGTTTTTCACTCGCCTGCCCCGGACGACTCTGAGTGCTCAACCAGAAACTCGGCCTCAGCTACCGAGCCCCGCGCTTTGGCGGAAGTATACGCAAACGCAGTAAGCCCTCGCCAACCGCCTGAGTAGAACAGTGCTGTTGGACCGTTAGCACGAAGGCACTCCGTGGCCCAACCTCTACGAAAGGCATGCGTGCCCCACGCCACCGCATCAGCGAAGCCGCAGCCTTGAGCAGCGAGCTTAAGCACAGCAAGGCTCATCGCGTATGTCATGCCTGGGAAAATGACATTATTCCCAGCCTCAGCCTGCGGCGCCGTGTCTGTAGACGCAGAAGCCGCGGCACCACTCGCGAGCTTGGCCCGGAGCTTGTACCGGGCGACCACCAGGCATACACCACACAGTGCTTTCCCTTGGAGATCACAAATGCACCTGCGAGTGACAACAACAGGTTCAGAATAGCACTTTCTATTCATGAATGTGATGTCCACGACATTCCGCCCTTCCACAGTCGCACTGATCGACACGGGAGCTGTGTCGGAGCCCAGCTGCAAGACTTCGCCGTAGCGCAAACAGAACTGCCGCGCCACTACGAAAGACTCACCGATGTCAATGAAGTTGTTCCCGGAACACCACCGTGACAATTCTTTTGTCTGCTCTGCAGAGGCACGGATTTTCGGCCGCCGCAGCGCCCGCCCTGCCTTCTCAGCTCCCCGCACAACACGTGCTGTGTCCGCAAGGGGGCCCACAGAACAGTGCAACCAGACTAAGACAGTGCGAATGTGCGACAAATATCTTGACAAAGTAGCCGCACTCCTGAAGAGACAAACGTATGCATCCAATATACCCTGCGTCGGTGGCCATGGCGGGACTTTGCAGAAGAGAACGACTTGGCCATAGAGTCTCAGTGCCGAGGCATAACCTGCAGCGCTGGCCTTCCATCCGCAAAATTCCAACCACATCGCCTGCTCCGCCATCGCTGTTGGGGCAGTGCCATCGCGTGAGATACGTGCGATCTCCTGCCGCGGTGCTCCGGGGGGACTGTGCAATGCCAGAGCGTCTGCTTGCGCCATGGCAGCAATAGCGTCGGCAAGGACGTGCGGCGCAGGGAGCCGGCCAGACGTCCGCGCCGCAGTGCATAGCCGCAACGCCGCCCTCGCCACAGTTTGTTCCTCGGGCGTGGAACCTGCCTTTCGCCGCGCCATGGCCGGAAGCAGAGCTGCCTGGCGCACCTGTGGCGACTGCGGACACTGTGCAGGCGAAACGATTTCCTTTGCCACACTTTGACCACAGGATTTACATAAATCCAAGAAGGAGCTGACGACAGCAAGAGACACTCTCGAGAACGCGCCCCACACCTCAACAGCTTCCTCGGGCGTGATGCCCAAGAAATCAGATGGCGCCACGGCCCCTTCCTGCCGGAGATTTGCCTCTACCGTGCGCACATCCACCAGGACATCCGCGATGCCCGCCGCGCGCCTGAGCAGCTGCGTCAAGACAGTCTCGGGTGTATCTTGCGGAGCCGGTTCGGGCAGTCTCGGCCGCACATGCCGGGCAGCATCGCCGCCGGCCAAGGCAGCCCGCTCCCGACTGCCGGCAATGAACTCAAGCATTGGGCAAAACCGGCTACTGATGACGAGAGCCCAAACGCAAACATTGCTACAAACCCGCATCCACCCACTCTTGGCCGCAATGGCCTCAGATGATGCATTCTTTTCAACAGCACTACGGTGACCAAGGCAGCGCGGGCGGCCATGCCCACTCGAGCTGACGGAATCCGCGGGACTGAAAAGCCAAGACAGATTCGTCCCAAGTTTCTTGCCGAGTCGGGCCGTCAGCAATATTTAACTTGCTAGGCACTCGGAAAGCGTGCAAAAGCATGCACGCGCTGGCTACTTCAAACCAGAAACCGGTGATCACATCATTCAAGTCACTTTGCCGGCTCGCTCCGCGAACCAGCGCATGCAAGGCTGGATTGCAATCGACGAACATGACTATCTCACACTCAGCGAGCCCATGCTCGATCAGACAGCGCACAGCACAAATTGCAGCAACGAGCTCCCAAAGCACTATCTGCGTCTGGCGCGCGTGCGCCCACGCCCACGCCTCCTGGGGCACCCTGGTGGCCCCCCAGGCGCGGAAAGCGGGATGCACAATCGCGAAAGCCATGTGGCCATCCCCTGCGGCATCCGTATAAACGACACACCTGGGCAGAGATAGCGGCTGGAGCGATACCCGGCGCGTGGGGACGCTGCCTAGGAACCGGCACCACCATTGCAGTGCTGTGCGGACTCTAGAAGTGAGCGTCCCCGAGGACCTGTGGGCTTGCCAATGCAGCGCTGCCAAATATGCACGAGCCCCCTTGCCGAAGACAACGCTGCCTGCCCAGCTCAGCCGCCCTGCCAGCCGCTTCGCTTCGGAAGGGCGCAGGACATTCTCGCTGAGTGCACGCGTGATAACAGCCAGCCACTTCTCTCTCTTATGCTTTCCAATGCAGAAAATGAGAGCACCTGGCACAGAGCTTACTTCCACGCCGAGCATGGTAGCCGCAGTGACGTTGTGCACACGTTTCTTCGGCTCGAGCTCCCAGCCGGTCAGCTGGAGCATCTGCTGCGCACACGCCGCGGTGCCCGCTGGCCCCGTGAGCGCCCTATGTGCCCCCTGGGCGCGGTCCGCCGAAAATAAATCATCAACGAACCGAGGATACGCAATGTACAATTCTCGCGCCAGGAGCGCCTGCAGAAACGAGCCCAATCTATGCCAACTATATACAGAAGCTCGCGACCCGAATGGGCAACATAGCAACTGTAAACCTTTGCCGCGCAAAGCGGCGCTCTGCCAAGTCACAACTGCAAAAGGCAAGTGCTGAGACAGGAGCGGGAGCGATTTGAATGCACCCTTAAAGTCCTCTTTCCTGAACAGGAACTCGCAATCTGCAGGCTGGTCACGGGCAAGCCACACAGCCAAGGACACCAAAGTATCCAGCGTATCCACTGGCATTGGCTCGCCTACAGCTGTCGCCGAATTCACAAGCGAGGCAGTGAAATCATCAATCAATCGCACTTTCGGGCACACACTACCCCGCTCATCTTCCTTCCACCCCTCCAGGGCAGGAAAGCGTGCAGAAATGATAGACGCTGCCGTGTTCAGCCGCGTCCACCATGCTTTCTTCTCTCCTACCTCTTGTACACACTTTGCTTCAAAGGCTTCCTCCACCATCGGGTGCGCGCCGGTCGGCCTGCGCGCCCTGTGCAACGTAGCAACGTTGTGCTCCTCACAATGGCGGAACAGAACCTCAGGAGTGAACGACAGCTGCGGGAAAGGCACTGGCGGCAAAATGCCCGAACGCGGCAATTCCCCTATCAACGGAAAACCAAATTTCAGATGCTCAATGAGCAACTGGTCTGGCCATTCGATCGCCTCCAGCATTTCGGCCACGAGAAACAAATTCTTATCCAGCCCGAGCACGCACTGGCAGTGCGCTGGCAATTGCGATACTGCCCGCCGCCACGCAGGGTCTGTCACACGTGTCCTATCAGCCCAATACTGGAGCTTGCTCGCACGATGTTCGTGCAATTCAGAATCCGTTAAAGATTCTGCCCGCTCCAACGCCTCAACTATTACTGCTGGCATTGCAGCGGGCCCTTCAAAGGCTGGCAAAGTACAGGCCCATTCAAGATGATCCCACGCACACATGGACTCAAGCAAAACTGAATCGGCCAACAGCGCGCTGACAGCCCCGCTCAAAGTGGCAAACCCACCAAGCGCATGCTGCCGCCCACTATCTTCGCTTAGAACACTTGTACCGGTACTGCTTGCGTCGTGCTCGGACGCAGGCTTCTCTGGCGAAACTCACTTCTTCTTCCCGTCGTACCACCCCTGCTGATACCAGCCATCCTTCCGAGTGTTACGACTCCTGGAACGGCCACGCTGGCTGGGAGGCTTCCTCGGCGGCGAACGCACGGGCCGATTATCGCCCTTGCCACTCTTGCCGCCCTTGCCGACAGCCTTACCGCCGCTGCCACGACCGTGATTCTCAGCGGCGCTCTGAGCAGACGACCCCGCTGCAGCAGCTGATGCGAATTTCGCAACCCTGCCAGCGCCAGACTGCGCTTTATCTTTTGCTGCCCTGGCCGTGTCGTCGTTCAGCTCGAGGAGCCAGCGCAGCACGTTGGGCTTCTCACGCTCCAGCTCCGTGGCCATCTCCTTCCGCACCTTGACGTCATAGTGGTACGCTGCGGCCACACCACCATGCTCCTCCGCCACCCGGGTGAGGATGAAGACATACGACAGGAGGTGCGTCTGAGAGCAAACCTTCATCATGACGAGCTTGAGGCCCCACGCGAACACATGCCCCAGGAAAGTGGCGAAGCCCTGGTAGTGCACCCGTTCTTCCAAGGAGCGTGCCTTCTTCATGTCGAGCGCGGCTTTGAGCCGATCATCCCAACTGCCGCCGCTCGGCATCAAATCGATTGCTGGCGACCTCGTCCACGCTGGCCGGTGCAATGCCATCAGGTCATCTGCGTCAGCACTGCCGACGTAGACGCGGCCCTTTTCTGCAGCTATCTTTCCGGCCGCTTCCCACTTGGCCAGAAGATCCTCTGATGGCAGAGCTTCTGGTGGAAACTCTGATAGGCCTACGTCTTCGATCCTTTTGGCGTAATTGAAAGACAACCCTTTGGGTTTAGTTGTCTGCTTCTCTTTTTCGGCCTGACACTTTACGAACTCTGTGAGAGCATCCTTCAAACCGCCGTCGCCCAGCTGCCCATCTTTAGAGCCTTGTGCCACCTCCATTCCCGCTGATTTCGCGAAAGCAGCCTGGACACGCAAGGCGAACACAACCATGGCCGGAGTCATCTTGAGAGTCTTCCAACTCTCAGGATTGCCTTCTTCATTGAATGGCGTGTCGCCAGCTTTGAAATTGGCCTTGATCACGTCGCGGACGTAGTCGTCCGCGTAATCTTCCGGTTGCGTGCTGCACACCACGTCGGCGAGCAGCCGCCCGACGCCCGTGTAGAAGCGCAGGTCATGCTTCCCACGAGCCTGGGGCTCCACGTCCAAGACCGTTTCCATCCACTGGACGCGGGCATCCATCTCGGTCTTGTTGAACGCGCTAGCCGGCAGACCAGCGAGGTCCGCGCGGATCTCTTCAGGAGCGAACTGGCCGGCCATGGTGGACCACAGGCGAGCACAGCTGAGAGTACAGATAGACAGAGTACCGAAACTGAGCGTTCGGGCACTACAAGCGTAGACTTGCGAGGTTGACGAGCCTAAATGCCAGCGGCACGGGCGCATTTCGCCGAATTGCCTTGCACTCACTCCGGGCTTGCAAGGTCGGAGCTGCGACAGGGCACATTGCTTGCCGCGCGGTCGTCTGAGCCAGTGCGGAAGAACGCTCGAGACAAGAGACAACAACCAGCCAATGCGCGGTAGGCACCGTGGGGCAAAATGTAGCCAGCGCTGATGCGATGCCTATCCCCCTCCGCAGCCTGAGTGCACCACCCAGGCCCCCGGAGGGCGTCATAGGCGCGCCTGCCGAGCACTGCGCGCGATGCTGCCCCAGTGGAAAACCTGCCTTGCCGCGCTGGCTCCCTACAGCCGGACGGTGCTGGGCTTCCGTCAGAGATAGGATTTCCCTGACGCCACCGCGCGGCCGACGCAATTCAACTCTGCCACCGCCGCCGCCGGAGGACACAGAGCAGATCTAAATGATGAGATGGATGAGTGAGCGCCCATCTTTGGGGCGAGCGCGTCCGCCTGGACGCGGCGCGAAGGGGCTTACGCTCGTCCTCCGCTAAAGAATGCTGTCCGTCGTCGCGGAGCAGGCGAATCCGTCTCCAAACGGATTTTTCCATTTCTTTCCTGGTGGGTGGCCTGGGCGACCCCATCCTATAGGTGACGGGGCGCGCCGTCTTGGCGGGCAACGCCGTCAAGGCGACGCGCTAAAGGGCGTGCGCGCACAGCTCGTCTGCACGCCGTTGGCACCGGATGGATGCAACGACGCCAGAATATCAGCTTCGCCTCTGGGGCCGAGGCCGCCAGGCAGCAGCTTGCGAAGGGGCTTCCGACCCCACGCTAATTTTCTCCCTGTTTAGTCTGCCGATTCTCCGGCTGGGAAAATCTTCCGAAATTCGATGGGGCGACTTCCCATGGGAAATCCGCCCAGTTGCAATCTCAGCAGCCGAATTTTCAGCAGCCACACCAGAATTTAATTCTGAGTTCGCTGGTGAAAGGGCGTCAGCATGGATATGCCGATAACACGCCGTTTGGGACGCGGGCCCCCCGGGGTCGGTCGAGGACAGGCGTGCTGCACAAGTGCAAAGCACCCCCGCCCCCGTTGTGTGCAGGTGGGGGGTTAGCCAATGCCCCCCCATCAAGGACTAGCTTCTGCCGCCTGCACACATCCGACCCCGAGTGCCCAAGAGTGTCCGTAGCCCTCCTGTCCAGGTCTGGCTCGCTCAGAATGGCATTCCGAGCGTGATCCAGCGCACTCTCGCGAGGCACGCCCAGATTTGCGACTTGAGCTCGATTTCTCGCCCTGGAAGCCTGACTCGCTCAGAAAAGCACTCTGAGCCTGATACTGCGCACCTCGGGCGAAGCGCGCCCAGATTAGCAAACTGAACCCGACTTCGCGCCCTGGAAGCTGGGTGGAAGCCTGACCCTGCGCACTACAGCCGAAGCCCACTCAGATCAGCGATCTGAGATCGATTCCCAGACTGGGGACTGAGCCTGATTCTGCGCTCAGAATCGCATACTGACCTGATACTGCCCACTTCGGGCCGTGCACGCCCAGATTGGCGATCACAGCGATTCCGCGGCACGGGGCCGGTCGCGCTCAGAATAGCACTCTGAGCCTGATACTGCGCGCACTGGGATACGAGCACGATTCCCCGGGAGCACTCAGTGCAGCCTACACTGAGCCTGAGCCTGCGCACTTTAGGCGAGGTGCACCCAGATGAGCAAACTGGGCCAGAAGCAGTGCCCACGGGAGCCCGCGCGCACAGAATTGCACCCTGAGCCCCATACTGCGCACTTGGGCGCGCACACAGAGCACGATGCCGCACTCTCCGAGGCCCAGCACAGCGCACTGGCTGGGCGGTCCCAGATTTGCAATCTGAGCAAGAATACGCGTCATGGAGCGCAGTAGCAAGCCCAGACGGAGGTGTGCCAGCGCCTGCCTGCGCGCGGCGTTTTGCAGTGCCTGAAGCCCTGCCCGAAGCACGCCCAATACCAGCGGTGAAAGCCAGGCCACAGCGAAGGCAGGAACGGCGAGGAGCACGGGCACTAAAGCGCAGTAGGACTGTGCAGAATGCGGGCGCCCCTGGTGCCTGAGGCCCCCAGGGAGTGCGAACGCGTGGTGCCTGAGGCTCCCACGGCACGCACTGCGCTTGCCGCCGAAACCGCCCCTGGTGCCTGAGGCCCCCAGGGAGTGCGAACGCGGTGCCCGAGGCTCCCACGACACGCACTGCGCTTGCCGCCGAGACCGCCGAAAGGAAACACCCACGCCACGAGGCCCACCCCGCGGTGCCAGCAGACACCCACGGGCAGGACGAGGACGTCCCAGGGAGACGACGGACAGACAGACCGACAGACAGACGACAGACACACAGACACACAAACGGGACGGACGGACAGACAGACCCACACCCGCCGTCCACAGGACACGGCGCGTTAGCTGACCCACCAGGGCGGGTGAAGTCCGCCACCCCCAGTTGGAGGTATCCAAGTTTCGTGCGTTCTGCTGGGAGCTCGAAGCCATTAGGCTAGGAGGAGTGTGGCACCGCTAGCTCCTGAAATTTTCCTGCCCTCCAAGCCGCTGCGCGATTTGAGGGCTAAAAAAATACGGAGCAAGGAAAAGCGAGAACAAAAGAGCAAGACAAGAGAAACTAAGAAAGCACATCATAATATCAGCTCCGAGCCGCTCTGCGCGAGCCGACGGCCTGAGCGACGCAGGGTTGCTTGGTTGCGAAACTGAGCGCACGGTGTGCCAGCGCAGCGTGCGCGAGCGGACGACCGCACACCGCGACCCAAGATGCGAAGCTCCATGCCGCTCTGCGCGAGCGGACGGCACCTGAGCGTCACAGGGTTGCTTGGTCGCGCAACTGAGCGCACGGTGCGCCGGCGCGACGGCCGACCGCACACCGCGGCCCAAGATGCACAGCTCCGTGCCGCCCTGCGCGAGCGGACGGCACCTGAGCGTCACAGGTTGCTTGGTCGCGCAACTGAGCGCACGGTGCGCTGGCGCAGCGGCCGACCGCACACCGCGACCCAAGATGCACAGCTAGGTGCCGCTCTGCGCGAGCGGACGGCACCTGAGCGTCACAGGGTTGCTTGGTCGCGCAACTGAGCACGGTGCGCCGGCGCGGCGGCCGACCGCACACCGCGACCCAAGATGCACAGCTCCGTGCCGCTCTGCGCGAGCGGACGGCACCTGAGCGTCACAGGGTTGCTTGGTTCCGCAACTGAGCGCACGATGCGCTGGCGCAGCGGCCGACCGGCCGACCGCGCAAAGCGACCCAAGATGCATAGCTCTTTGCCGCACTGCGCGAGCGGACGGCACCTGAGCGTCCCAGGATGCTGAGTAATGGGCGACGAGATCTGGCCCGAGCGCCCCAAGACAGAGAAGGCGGGGACTGCGTCGACAGAGGACGTGGATCTCGGCTGCGTGGGGACGATCCGAACCCCAACCAGAGGGACCGCGAGGCGCGCGGCAGCATCCCCTGGGCCTGCGCGCAAGGTACTTATTGATTCAAAAGCAATGGAATAAGTAGAAGAGGTAACTCTTGACAGGTAATGATCAGCCTGGAGAAAATCGATGCAAAGACATCCTGATCAGCCAGTGCCAACTAACCAACCAGCCTGGAGCGAAGCAGATGGAGAACGAAGGGTGCCCGCGAAAACCTTGCTTCCCGAATGCGCAGCCTCCTCAGAAGTTGCGCCTACTCCCCACAGAAGAGGCTCTTCTCCGGATGGAGAATCTCCCGTCGGCGAAGATTGCCAGGGATAAGGGCTGGAAGTGGGTGGGCTCCTCTGAGGGAGAAGATCTGCTCGCGAACTTCCGCCCAGGGTTTTCGAAAACGCCTAAACTGGACGCCCTCGTGGGCAACGATACCATCGGTGACGAAGTCGGAGGCCCCGGAAGCGAAGCGGGCCCGCACCGTGGAGGAGCGGATCGGCTTCATGGGCTTCGCGACTTTTCTCGGTCACCTCCACGATTGGGGCAGCAAGATGGTTCCCTCCAAGGTGATCACGCCCGTGCAGTACTGGGCGTACGAGATGCAATTGGTGCGCTTGTGCGAGGAGCGCGGCGGCACGAGGGTTGCGTTCTACTACGACCTGCTTCTCCGCCAGAAGCTGGCCCGTGCCCTCGAGCAGGGCCAAGACGACCAGGTCGAGGTCTTGCTGTGCAGGTTGGATCGTGACGTGCTGGAGGACGCCCGCCGCGCTGTTGCCAGCCGTCCTGCTGGCCCCAGCCGCCCTGCTTGCGGGGCCACGGGCTGCGCGAGCGCCCTTCGAAGAGCCGTCAAGCTTCCCTTTGCCGCCGCTGGCCTTGCCGCTGCCGCCCCTGCCGATGCTCGCCTTGGCCGCCTCGGAAGCCCGATCCTTGACCTTGTCTTTGGCGTCGCGGACCAGGTCGGTGTCAAGCTTGCGCATGAACCGCTTCCACTGGTCGTCGCCCTTCTCCAAAGCTTTCGCCATGGACCTCCGGGCGAGCATGTCGCATTGGTGCGACGTCCGCACGCCGCCGCCCTCCTCCGAGAGCTTGCTGAGCAGCAGGGTGTAGCCCAGGACGTCCACAGGTGTGACAACCTTCATCAGCGCGAGCTTCATGCCCCAGTCGAGGAGGTGCGACTGGAAGCAAGCGTACGAGGGGTAGTCCATCTCGCTCGCCCCCTTGGCCTTCTTGAACTCTGCCATCTGGCGGTGCCGCTCCGGGGCGCTGCCGTCTCCCACGGGTGCGTCGACCCGGGGAAGCGTGGACCAAGGGGGCCGGAAGTGCTTCTGCAAGTCCCCCCCCTCGGCGCTCCCGACGTAGAGGCGCCCTTTCTCTCTGGCCACCCGGCCAGCGGACTCGAAGACAGCCAAGTTCTCCTCCGAAGAGAGCCCGTCTTCTGGAAAGTCCTGCAAGCCGAGCTGGCGACCCGGTCCGCCAATTTGAAGGGCGAGGCCTTCGCTGAACGTTTCTGCGAGGCCGCTTGTGCTTCAAGGTAGTCCCTCATCGTGGACGCAAGGGTAGCCTCTGGGGTCGGCGCAAGCGGCGCCATCTTGCCGCATGTCTCCTGCACGCGGAGCGCGAAGGCGACTGGGCTGGCGCCACTGTCCACCCCCGGAAATCACTGCTCTCCCCTTCGGTGCCGCCGTGCGGCTTTTCGCCAGGCTTGATGGCCGTCGTGATCATATCACGCATGACCGGCTCCGCGAGATCCACCGGGGATGTGGTTCCCATGGTCTCCGCGAGGATGCGGCCCACGGACAAGTACCAGCGCAAATCGTGGCGCGCCTTGGGTGCCGGATCGACGCCGACCAGGAGGGAACACCACTCCTCCGCTGCCGCCTTGCTGGCTCCGTTGAAGGCTTCAGACTGCTCAAAGGACATTGCCGAGAAGCCGAAGGACAGTTGGCGGCAGGGTGCTGAGCGAAGCGGCAAAGACAGAGACTCTTGGACCTGAGCCAATACGTTGACGGAGGAGGATTCCCCCTTGCCTTGCCGAAGCCCTCGCGACTCCCAGGGGCGACGAGCGCAACGGCGATGATGAAGAGAGCCAGTATTTGGCGATGGGCCGAGCGGCTGGCGAGGGGGCTTTCGCGCATCCCACGCTATAGACAAATCCTCCATCCAGGCGGATTTGCACCGAGAATGCCCATTCGGGCGAATCTGCGCCCACGATGTCCAATTCGAGCGAATCGGCGCTTGGAATGCCCATTAGGGCATACTTGCGCAAATAATGCGCTCTCGGCTGCCCTTTTGGGCGAATCTGCGGCGACAATGTCCAATCCGAGCGAATCCGCGCTCAGGATGCTCATTTGGGCGAACCCGCGCAAAGAATGCGCTGCCCTTCGCGGCGACGCGGAGAGCGCGCATTCGCGCGAGCCGGCGGCCAGAATGCCCACATGGGCGAAATCCGCGCGCCGGAGCCAATCCAGGCGAAGCGCGCGCAGTTGCGCTTTCGGGCGACGTGCGCCACCAAATTGCTCATTCGAGCAAACGCCGCGCCGAACGCGCAGGGCCATGGCAAGCCCGCGCACACACCCAATGTAAGCGAAACCGCGCGTAGAATGGCAACTCGGACGAAAACGCGCCTGGAATAACCATTCAGGCGCGTATTCGGGCGGACAGGCGCACAGAATGCCCGTTCGGGCGGAACAGAGCCCAGATCGCCCACCCGAGCGAACCGCGCAGAGAATACCAGATTGGGCGAAAGCGCGCCCGTATTTCATACGAGCGGCCCCGCGCACAGATACATCACCTTGGCGAGGGCGCTCCCAGACCGTCCATCCGGCCGACCGCGCCAACAATGCACATGCGAGCGAAAACGCGCAGAGGCCCCCACACTGGGGAAAGCGCTCCCGTCCGGGCGCAGCGGCGTCCGGAGCAGGGCAAGTCACTGCGGACTGAGAGAGAGGCCGCTGACCCGCGTGGCCGCGATACAAGCCTGCGCAGGCTGAGGAAAGAGCCGTTGCGCCATCCGGCCACAACAAAAACCCGTCCGGCTGAGGGAAAGCCGCCGGGCCGTCAAGCCACAGGGAAATGCCACCGGGCCTCCGGCCACGGGGCAAGCCCATCCGGGCTAAGGGAAACGCCGCAAGGCCGTGCGGGACAAGCCCATCCGGGCCAGACCGCCCGGGCCAGCCCCTCCAGGCTGAAGGGAACGCCACTGAGCCTCCGGCCCCGGGGCAAGCCCACCGGGCTGAGGGAAACGCCGCCGGGCCGTCCGGCCACAGGGAGATGCCACTGGGCCGTCCGGCCACGGGGCAAGCCCATCCGGGCTGAGGGAAATGCCGCTGGGCCGCCCGGCCACGGGGCAAGCCCATCCGGGCTGAGGGAAATGCCGCTGGGCCGTCCGGCCACGGGGCAAGCCCATCGGGCTGAGGGAAACGCGCTTCCCCAGGCAGCCCTGCGCAGAAGCTTCGCAGAAGCTTCGCAAGCGCCTCGGAGACGCCTCGCCACGGCACGCCCGCCAAGCGGCCGAGCAAGCTGAGCGCCATTTGGCGCTACGCCAAGCTCCCAGGAGCATGGCCGAAAGGCCGCCAACCAACAACCCCCAGCCATCAGAGCAGCGAGGGCGAGGAGGAGAGGACCACCTGCCGCCCAGCAGCACCCAGGCCGTGAGAATGCCCCAGCCAAGGACGAGGAAAGGAGAACCGCCTGCCGTCCAGCAGCGCCCAAGCCGTGAGAATCCCCCTGTGGTGCCAGGAAGCGGAAAGCCAAGAGGCCCCAGGAAGGCCTGCCCCGCGATTTTCCTGCCCCGCAAACCGCTACGCGGTTTGCGGGCGATGAAAAATCACCCAGAAGAGTTCCGCCAGGATAGCACGAATGGCAGCGCCAAAGCGCCCCCAGCTGTAAACTGACGCCCTGGCCCCAAACGGGCAGGCGAAAAGCTGCAGGCATTGCCCACGAGCTGCGGCAGAGGCCCAAGTGACAACTGCAAATTGCAAGTGCGAGCTTGCAAGTGGCAGCGTTTTAAACGCATTGACAAAATCCTCCTTGCGCAGCGCGGCTCCGCCGGCGCTGGCCAGCATGTCCTGGCACAATGCAGCCAAAAACTAATGTACCATGGGCCCTTGTCGATTGGCAGGAGGATTCTAAAGGTCTTCGCCGCAAGGTAGATTCTGCGCCGGCAGGGCAAGTGGTATCACAAAGCCCGGCCGATTGACGATTTCAAAGCATCTAGAATAAATGCAGCCACAGCTTCTTGCGAGAGAATTCGCCATGATTCTTTAGACGTGCTTTTAGGCGCGGCCCAAACTTTGTGGAACAACCGGAAGGTGTCCACCATGTGCCGCCTTCGTCTCCGGAAGGATGACGTGTCCGGCGCTTTTAAGACATAACCGCTGCGGCGTGAGGATTTGCCTTTCGCCATTGCGGTTCTTGGCGAAAGCGCTAAGGAGGGGAAGGCGCTGCAACTCTTCACTTGCCCGTTCGGTGCTGAGTCCAGCGTGCACGCCTGGCATCGCGTAGGCGATGCGTTGCAACGTATTTTGCTGCGCTTGTTTGCAATAGTTAACCCTAGATTCGTGGACGACTTTCTCGGGGTAGACGAAGATCCACCCGATCTCCACGAAGACGCTTGGAGCGCGCATCCTTCCGCCATCGCTGACACCTGCAGGTGGGCAATTCAAGACTTGCTCGGCTGGCAGCTTGACGAAGAGAAAGCCGTCACAGATGCAAGCAAGGCTGTAGTCTTGGGCGTTTCAGTGTGCTTCGAAGAAGCGGAAGGCGTCGCAGTCTTCGAGATACCCGTCGAGAAAATAGAGAAGTGGCAAATTCATATTGCGGAGATTTTAAGGCAGGGAAGTTTGAGCCCTGCGTCGGCTCGTAAGCTGGCCGGCAAGTTGAGTTGGGGCGCCACGGTAGTGTTTCAGAGAAGTGCCAGGGTCTTCCTGGTGCCAATTTTTCAGCATGCGTGCGGCAGCACTTCCCGCATTAGCAACAGGTTGCGCCGAGCACTCGCTTGGTGGAGTAGATTTTTGGCCAGTCAGCCTTCCCGCCGGGTGCCACTTGGCCCGCGGATTCTCGACAGGTTGATTCTGTACACTGACGCTACAGGTTCTGGGGCTCTCGCGTGGGTGGCGATTCTCGGCAATTTGCGAGAATTCGCTCGGGCGCAAGTCCCGCCGGCTCTCCGCCGGTGGGCTCTCCCACGCACGCAACAAATCGGCACGTGGGAGTTGCTTGCAGCAGTCTGTGCTTTATGGCAGCTTTTCGACAAAGTCCGTGCTCCTGTCGAAATCTTGCTGTTTGTAGATAACACTGCTGCTCATGGCACAATTGTGCGCGGATCGTCGCGCCAGGAAGACTGGAACCACCTCGTCAGTGAAATCTGGTTCCAGCCAGCGTCGGTGGGCAATTGCTTCAGTGCTTGGTGGGTGCCGTCGCATTTAAACATCGCAGACGCACCTTCCAGGATCCCTGCGCCGGAGATCGTAACATGCTTGACGGCGCAAGGTTTTCAAGAGATCGATTTTCAGTGGCCGTGCCATTTGGCATGGTTGCCTCGTCTGGATGTCGTTTGCTAGCAGCGGCAAAAAGAGATTGGCCCGCGTGGACCCCAAACAGTACATTTTCACACGGAAGCAGCCAGTGCCCAGAGCTTACTGGTGTGATGCTGTGGAAAGGCAAGCAACGTACGTTGTGATATGACTGCGCCGCACATTGATGCGGTTTTCTGCTTGCGCAAACTCAGCCGTAGCATTTTGGTTCGAAATGCTTGACTTCCTCAGGACACACCGCCAGGCTGTCGAAGCGGCCGAGCGCCAGCAGCGCGCATTCCACGATGTTCCTCCCGGGCCGGAGGCCTCGTGCGTGCACGTGCCGCCGAGAGCAAAGACCCGGGCAGCTCCGGGGTACGTTCCGCCTCGGTCAAAAGCAAAGGCGTCGCACCCGACAGAGAGCGTCGACTCTCGCGTGCGCGCCTGGGTTCAAACAGCGCTGGCAATGACGGCGCCGCAAGACCATCCACCAGGGTCTCTGCCCGACCTCGTGCTAGAGCTGCGATCAGCTGGAATCACGGGCCCTTGGGATCTGCAAGGTTTGGGCCGTGACGAGATCGGACGAGTATTCCCGATCTTGGGATCGTTCCCTGCTTCCTTTGTCAGTAGCCTGCAGCAAGCACGTCTCCACGCAGGAGCTCAACAGCAAGTGCCGGCCATCGCTGGGCCTGCTGCTCATGCAATTGGCGTTGCGCGTCTTGACGTGTCCACAGCCGGCGCCGCCCGAGCTGCTCTGCGAATCCTGGCGATCGCGCGTCGAGACGGCCAGCTGTTGGCGCCTGAGCTCCTTGCCGAGGCAATCGTGGCGCTCTCCAAGGTGCCGGCCGCGAATCTGCAGACGCTGCAGCACGGCGACTACGATGAGATGCCGGAGCGGCCAGCAGATCGGGCATCTTGGCTTCAGGGCCACGACTGTCGGGACACATCTTGGCCTATCCAAGAGCTTCTGGTGCGCGAGCTCCAGAGCTGGCACCGCAGTGCGCTGAAATACGTTTCCCCGGTAAGGCTGTGGGGCCGCGTGGCTGCTGGCGTGCGGCAAGCGCCGTGGCCGCCAACAGAAGCCGTTCTGGGCGCTTTCGCGTTCACAGTGCAGAACGGCAACACGCTCATCAAGTACGTCTCCCAGATCCGCTCCGTGCTGCGGCTCGTGCGTGCTCCGTTAGGAGCAATTTCCGATGCGGCTGCCTTGGCTCGGGGAGCGGGAAAAAGCGCAGAACCTCGGTTTAAGGCCAGGGCATCCGCGAGGCAGACACGGGACCTGGCCCGATACATTTGCAATGAATTAGGGGAGCGCGTCATTGCGGACAGCTTTGTAGTCGCACGGCATTTTTGCTTGCGCTATGGTTCGGAAGTTTTGCCGCTTTCGTGGAAATCCGACCATTCTTGTATAGAGATTGCCACCAAAGATGGGGTGGCAGAAGCTACAGTGCACCTCCACAAGCGCAAGAGTTGCCGAGGATCAATCGCAGTTGTTCGAAGGTGTATATGTGCGCAGCAAACGCGAGAACTGTGCGGCGTATGCATTTTGAAAAAATGCTCATCGCAGCCCTTGGTTTTCCCTGGCGCCAGCTACGGCGCAGCTCTGGCAACGCTCAAGGTGGCAGCCATTGCTCTCGATTTCCCCAAAGCTGCTCTTTGGGGCACGCACGCTTTTCGGCGAGGCTGGGCCGACGAAGCTTTAGCGCACGGCGGCGTCCCTGCCTTGTTCTTCAGCGGAGGCTGGAGAGGCGTGGCTGCGTTTGGATATGCTTCTGCGCAGGCTGTGGGGGCAGTGCAGGCGGCCGAATGGCTTGTGGAGTTCACCGAATCTAGTGGCAGCGAGTGAAAAACATATCATCCGCTCTGCTCTGCTCTGCCCTGCCGGGCTGCCGCCAACCCCATCGTACAAGGCCCTTGCGGGCCGGCGTGTGGCCGAAGGGCGCGCCCTTTCCCCCTCTCGGCAAACTTTGGGGTCGTCTCCGAGGTTCCCGTCTCCACATGGGGGAGGGGCCAGAGAAGGGCCGACAGGAGCCTCGACAGTGGGGCGAGCTACAGCAGTGGCTCTGTCTGCCCGAACCGACGCGCCCTGTGTCTGGCCCACTGTTGGCGCGACGACGCACGGGGCGAAGGCGAGGGCTAGGAGAATCCTCATGTACCATGGGCCCTTGTCGATTGGCAGGAGGATTCTAAAGGTCTTCGCCGCAAGGTAGATTCTGGCGATTCCCTCCTCAGCCTCTCGTCGTCGTCGTGTCGTGCTAGTGTGGTTGCCGTGTGCGGTGCCGTCTGCGCCGTGCTGTGCCTGTGGTGCCGTGCTCATCAGTGCCGTGCGCTGTGAGCGTCGTCTGCCGTGCAGTGTGCCGTGCTGTCTGCCGTGCCGGCAGTCGTGGCGTGCCGTGCCGCGTGGCCGCCCGCGTCCGGGGCGGGGTACCAAGTACCGGCGGCTGAATTGCCCAGGCGGGCTGGCTGCGTCCTGTCGGGCGCAAGGAGGAGACGCTTGCAGCGTGCTCTGGCCCTGTCGGGCCCTTCACGTCCTGTCGGGCGTCGTGCGCTGCGTTGCAGCACGTGAAACCCGCCCTCCCTCCCTTGTGCGTCGTGTGTCGGTTGGGGGGGACGGGCCACAGAGAGCTCGGGGGCGAGCTGCAGCAGTGGCTCCGTCTGCCCGAACCGACGCGCCCTGTGTCTGGCCCACTGTTGGCGCGACGACGCACGGGGCGAAGGCGAGGGCTAGGAGAATCCTCATCGAGAGTGCCGTGCTGCACCGTCTCGCCGGGAGAGACAGCCTCGTTAACTTTGGACGCAGAAAAATCGTCTATACAACGCGCGCTGCGGGACCAGGTCTCCGCACGCTCTTTCCAACCTTCGTCCGCAGGGAACCAGGCGCTCAGGACGCAGCTGTTCTGGAGAGAACGCCAACGGGCATGCCCTTCGGCAATTTCCCGTTCGCATTTCGCTTCGAAAATCAAGCTGACCGCGGGGTCCAGCTCGACCGGGCGCTGGGCGCGGCTTGGTTTATCGCTTGAGCTTGCGCTCTTAAACTAGCTGCGCTCTCCGAGCACTCTTTAAAAGGAATGCTGGGCAGCGCCCCACTTCGCGGAAGTGCGCCGATCAGCGGGATCCCTTGCTTTAAATCGACGACCAAGCGCTGGTCAGGCCAACCTATGGCTTGCAGCATCTCTTCGAGCACAAGCAAATTCTTCTTAGGACCAAGAACGCTTTGGACGTGCTCTGGCAAGGATGCCAATACTGCAAGCTGTCAAAACGTGCCTGCGCCAGAGAAGCGCCGTCAAGCGCCAGCTCTCTCGAGCGTGGGTGCATCCTCGCGCGGAGGTAAAGCAAGTGCTCACTCTAGCTGCCCCGAGAGGCTTAAATCGTCCACGCCTGCACTGAGCAAGAAACTATCTACAAGACGCCGCGGCCGGGACAGCCCAGCACAGTCGGGGTATTCAACGTGGAATTCTCCATTTTCGCCTGGCGCCGCCTGGCAAGGCTGGCCGCCGAGGGCGCTGTTGCCAGCCGTCCTGCTGGCCCCAGCCCCCCTGCTTGCTGAAGCACAGGCTGCGCGAGCGCGGCGGCGCCGCCGGGGACAGCGACCGCGGGCCCAGCACAGCTGCCCCGGAAGAGCCCTTCGAAGAGCCGTCCAGCTTCCCCTTGCCGCTGCTGGCCTTGCGGCTATGAAAACTATGTGCTGCCCGACCTGCGGGAAGCACATAGCGGGAACGAACGAGAACCCAGGAGCGCCGGGAAGCGGTGGCGACGAGGAGGGCCCCTGGCGACGAGGGGGCGCTGCGGCGAGGAGCCCCAGCAGCGCCCGCCAGAATGCACGGACGGGAGCCAGGAAGGCGACGAGGAAGGGCAGTGGCGACGAGGAGCACGAGCCGCAACCCCGCGCCGCCAGCAGAAGGCGCGGTTATCCTCGCGCACTCGCGCCTGTAGGAAGGAGAGGAGCAAGCGGCGCAGCATCCCCGCGCTCAAATCCACCAGCCGCACGCGGCCACCGGCTGTAAGCACAGCGATCCGCCGCGCCACGGGAGCACTGCCAGGCAGTGAACCAATGCGATTCCACTGAGGCCACCGAGGCCTCGAAGCGAGGAGACCACTCGAGTCCTCCTGCAGATTTTCCTGCCCCCCAAACCGCTGCACGATTTAGGGGCGATGAAATTCCGCTGAAGGTCCTCCCCATCAGCACTGCCAACGAAGAGGCGACCTTTCTCCTTGGCGACGCGGCCCGCGGCCTCGAAGCCGGCGAGGTTTTCATAGCCCCAAAATCGCGTAGCGGTTTGGGGGGCAGGAAAATCTTCAGGGAGGCCTTTGTAGGCTTCTTGGCTTCTGTGCCTCTGGGCTTCCTTCCTTCTCACAGCCTTGGCACCGCTGTGGTGCAGCGGAGTGGTGTCTCACGGCCTTTCGCTGCAGCGCAGCAGGCGGATGCTCACGGCCGCGCGCTGCATTGCAGCAGGTGGTTCTCACGGCCGCGCGCTGCGTAGCGGCAGGCGGTTCCTCCTCCTTCTCCTGCCGTTGGTTGGTTGGTTGGTTGATTGGCGTGCCTTGGGCCGCGCTCCGCTGTTCCTGGGCTGGCAGGTGGCGGCGGCGTCGCAGTGAAGGCTGCACGGGGGCCGGCGCCCACCGTCGTTCCCAGGCCGTGCGGTGCAAGCGCGCCCATTGGGCTCGCATCAGCGTCTTCTGCGTCTTTCCCTAAACAGCGCTGCCTGCGGGGCTGGCGCTGCGCGCGCAGCCATTGGCGGCGTGGATGCGCTTTGGCCCTGGTGCTCTCGTCGCCCATGCCTTCTCATTACTGCAGGCTGTCGCTTGTGAACGCCGCCGCTCCTCGTGTTATCAGTTGGCCGGCGGGCTCGCTGTGCAAAAACGCGTGGGTTCGCTGGCCTGTCCAGTTGCGGCCGGATTGGCCTGCCCAGTGGCCGGATTGGCCCAGTGGCGCAGTTGGGGCCGAATTGGCCCGCCCAGTGGCCGGATTGGCCCAGTGGCGCAGTTGGGGCCGAATTGGCCCGCCCAGTGGCCGGATTGGCCCAGTGGCGCAGTCGGGGCCGGATTGGCCCGCCCAGTGGCCGGATTGGCCCAGTGGCGCAGTTCGGGCCGAATTGGCCCGCTCAGTGGCCGGATTGGCCCAGTGGCGCAGTTGAGGCCAGATTGGCCCGCCCAGTGGCCGGACTGGCCCAGTGGTGCAGTTGGGGCCGGACTGGCCCGCCGAGTGGCCAGATTGGCCCACGGTGGGGCCGAATTGGCCCGCCCAGTGGCCGGATGGCCCAGTAGTGCAGTTGGGGCCGATTGGCCCGTCCAGTGGCTCCATTGGCCCACTGGCGCAGTTGGGGTCGGGTTCGCCCGCCCAGTGGCCGCATTGCCCAGTGGCGCAGTTGGGGCCGGATTGGCCCGCCCTGGCTCGTTTGGCCCAGCGGCGCAGTTGGGGCCGAGATTGCCCGCCCACTGGCCGGATGCCGGATTGGCCCAGTTGGGCCCAGCTTGGCCCGCCCAGTGCCCGGATTGGCCGAGTGTCCGTTTGGGGCTGGGTTGTGCCAGTGCAGCGGCCAGTTGGCCCAGTGGCGCAGTTTGGGCCGGATTGGCCCGTCCAATGGCCGGACTGGCCCAGTGGCGCAGCTGCGGGCCCGATTGGCCCGCCTAGGGGCCGGATTGGCCCACTAACGTAGTCGGGTTCGGGGTAGCCCGAATGGCCAAGTAGCGTGTTTGGGGCCGGAGCGGCCTGCCCAGAGGCCGCTGGATTGGCCCAGTTGTCGCTCGTGTGCTTGGGGTTTGTGGCCTTGGCCTTGTGGCGCAGTTCGGGCCGAATGGGCTTTCACATTGGCCAGATTGGCCCAGCTGGCCTGGCGGGCCTCGCTGTTTTGGGTCTAGTTAGCTGGCCCGCGGGCTGCGACCCGTTTAGGGTCGTTGGTGCGCACAGTCAGGGGCGCGGCGTCAGGCGCCCTCGCTGGCGTTGCCCAGGTGCCGGTCTGCGGTCCGATTGGGCCCCGCCGGTGGCCGAGTGGAGTGGGCCTGCGGTTGCGTTTGGGGCCTGCTGGCCCCCCAGGGTGATTGGCGCCGCATTGGCCGACGCAGTGTCCTGGCTGGCGCCGTGCCCTTCCAGTGTGCCCGTTCTGTGACCCACTCGGCCCAATCGGGCCACCGGGGGTTCGATTGGCCAGGGGTGCTGTCTGGTGCCCTTGTACGGGGGCCGTTGGCGCTGTGTCGGCCTGGAGTGGCACCACGTGCAAGGTGCACGCTAAAGTGCATGTCCGTTGCCTGCCAGGCTCGAGTGACAGCATCTGCTCTGCACTGCTACTGCACTGCCTCTAGCGAAGGCTTCTGCGTGACATCTTCGCGATGGCTTTCGCAACCTCCGAGGTGTCAGCCTTTGTCGCCGCGCTTCCGAGTGGCGCGCTCACTGGGGCAGAGCCACAGGCCATGGAGGAGTGGTGCAATTTCCTCTTGAGCGTCGATCCCACACCGAAAGCGCGCCACAACCTCTTCTGGTATCTGTCGGTTGGGCGTCTTCTTGGTGACTCGATGGGTTCAATTTCCCCGCTCGATTTCGCTGACCCCGCAATGCGGGACATGATCACGAATCTGGTGAAAAACGGGGAGAAGCCTTATGACAAAGAGGGCGAGAGCGCTGAGTTTCGTGCCTGGAAGGTGCAGCCCGCCCAAGTGGCCTTTGCTCTCCGCGTCCAGGGGAAATGTGCCACGTCCGCGCCGCCACCTCCGACTGCTGAAAACACCCTGGCCAAGACAATGGCTGAGTATCTCGAAGCCCAGGCTGCAACGCACAAGCGTTCAGTGAAAGCTCTTTCGTTCAAGTTGTCGGACCGCGTCGCAGAGCTGAGCATGGGGAATTTCCCTGAGGACCTCCTGCCATCTGAGGAAGGCCTGGCTACTTTCGAGGAAAGGGGCCGCGTGGCCAAAGATAAGGGCCGCCCATACGTGGGGAGCGCTGATGGAGAGGATCTCCAGAAGCATTTCCGCCCCGCTTGGTCGAAGATGCCGCGCATTGATGTCCCCGTTGGCGAAGGCAGCGTTGCTGAGCGGCACCGCCAGATGGTGGATTTCAAGCGCGCCAAGGCCAGCGGAGAGCTGGAGTATCCTGGGTACGCGTCCTTCCAGTCGCACCTGATGGATTGGGGTACTAAACTGATCCTCATGAAGGTTGCGACGCCCGTGGACATCCTGGGTTACACGGGCCTCCTGAGCAAAATGGCCGAGGAGAATGGGGGCGTCCGGACGGCGTACCAGTACGACCTGCTCAACCGGACCGCCATGGCCAAAGCTTTGGAAAAGGGCGATGCTGGGTGGAAGCGTTTATTCTCCAAAGTCGACATGGACAGGCTCCGCGAGGCCAAAGACAAGGTCACGAGCAGGGCGGCCGAAGCAGCGAAAGCAGCTTCTGCGAGGGGTTCTGGTGCGGCCAAGGGCAGCAGCGGCGGCAAGGGCGGCGGCAAGGCCCCGAGGTCTCTCTCACCAAAGGCGCCGCCGCGCTCGCGCAGCCCCCGGGACAGTGGCTGGCAGCAGAGCTCGAGCTGGAAGCAGGACAGCTGGCGCCAGAACGCCTGGTCGAAGAAGAAGTGAAGCCAGAGCCGGAGCTGCAGCTCAGGCTCCAGCGACGATTCCCGCCGTTTTGATGCGGAATCGAGCGATGTAGCATCGCATGCTTGCCGCAGTTTAAGCGGCGCTGCCAGCGCGCCCCGCTCCCCCCAGCGGCGGGTCGAGCCTGGATTTAAGCTTGAATTCCCGGCCTTTCCTGGCCTGTCCCGGATCCGGGAGCTTGTGCATAATTTCCTCTCTGCTCCGGGCGTGGAGACTTTAAATCCCCTGCAGCATCTAGAGTGGGCATTGGCCCTTCCTCCTGGCGAAGACTCGCCAGTTTTGCCTTTCCAGCTCCAGAAGTGGCTCGACAGAGAACTTTCTCTCGACCCGCCCCGTTTAGCGCAGGCCCGCTACGATAGTCTGCAGCATTGGCGTGAGCGCAAGCGCGTGCTGGACCCACTTTGGGCGCGTGAATGGGCGCTGCTGCCTGAGCACGTGCGTTGTGTGTTGGGTCCGAAGAAAAATCTGCTTGTGCTTTCCGAAATGCTCCAGGCGCTGGAATGGCCCGACCAGGCTCTCGTGGATGATCTCAAGCGAGGTTTCCCTTTGATAGGCGCACTGCCGCGGAGCGGGGTTTTGCCCAGCAGCTCTTTTGGTGATTGCTTGGAATCTGCGTCTAGTCTGCGCGAGCAGGCCAGCGAGATCAATCGCGATACGCTCCGGCGCGTCGGACGCCCAGATTGCCTCGAAGCCTCCGTTCGCCAAGTTTTTGAAATGAAGTGCGAGCGCGAGGCTGCCGAGGGCCACGCTCGCTGGCGCGCTCTGGACGACAGTTGCGTTCTCAGTGCTCGTTTTCCGGCCGACGAAGGCTGGAGAATGAAATTCGGCAAATGGGAGCGCAAAGTGCGTTGCATAGATGATTTCACAGCGTCCAAGGTGAATTTGGCAGCATCGCCATGCGAGGTTACCCAGCACGACACGCTGGACACGTTTTTGGCTGTTCTCTGCAAGGTCATGCTGGCCAACGCTGGTGGAGCCGCGTTGCGCAAGGAGGATTTTGTCAACGCGTTTAAGACGCTGCCCCTCGCCAGCTCTCATTTGCAGTTTGCAGTTGTGACGTGGGGCTCTGCCGCCAGTCGCGGCCAGGCTCTCCAGCTCCTTGCATGCCCATTTGGGGCAACGGCGTCAGTGTACAGCTGGGAGCGGTTCGGCGCAGCCGTTCGCGCCATTTTGGCTGAGCTGTTTTTCGTCGTTTTCTTGCGTTTTGTCGACGATTTGTTCGGCGCAGATCGCGTGCTGCACGGAGCGCCGCACCTGGCAACGCCAGCTGGCGCATCTGACGTCGCGCGTGCCGTTGTCACCGATCTGCTCGGCTGGGAGTTGGACAGCGAGAAAAGAGTTGCGCAGGCGGACGCTGCGCCAGTTCTTGGCGTGGACTGCGCAATTGACAAGGACGCCGGATGCGTTATTGTGGCCATCCCTCCGGCGAAGATCGCTGAGTGGACGTATGAAATTCGAGACGTGTTGGCTCAGCAGCGCCTGCAGCCAAACGCAGCGAAAAAGCTCGCTGGGAAACTCAGCTGGGGCTCGTCTGCAGTGTTAGGCCGTGCTGGACGGGTGCATTTGGCCCCGCTCTTTTACCACGCGTCGCGCTGCAGTTCGTCTTTGTCTGGCCGCGTGGAGCGCGCGCTGCGGTGGTGGCTCTGCTTTCTGGAGTGCGTGCCCCAGCGAATCGTTCCCTGCGCCAGTCCACTCGCTAGGACTCGGTGCATCGTCTATTCCGACGCGACAGGGCATGGCAACGTGGCGTGGGCCATCTGTCTGCCTAATGCGCGGTTTTGGGCGACTTCCCAGGTGCCTAAAGCTGTGTGGCGCTGGGCGTGCTTCAGAAAAACACAGATTGCTACGTGGGAGCTGCTTGCAGCAATCTGCGCGCTGCAGTGGCTTCTGGGGCAAGGCCTCGGGGACCTCGATGTGCTTCTTTTCGTGGACAATAAAACTGCGTTGGGGACGCTGGTCCGCGGCTCGTCCAGGCAAGCAGACTGGAACGAGCTGATCGGTGACCTTTGGCTCCGCGTAGCCAGGACAGGCACGCTGCTGTCGAGTTTCTACGTGCCTAGCCAGTTGAATCTCGCAGATGCGCCAACGAGACCGAAAGAAAAATATGCTTCGCTGGAGGCGATGCAGCGAGCAGGTTTCACCAATGTTCCGTGGAGCATGCCATCAGACGCACCATGGCCCCAATGACTGCCTTGCGGCCTGCGGTCGGAAAATGCATCGCCCGCATCGTCAGTCATCGAGTGTGGCGTTTGTTGCGCTCGTCGCGCTTCTGCCTGCTGCCAAGGGCTTTCCGTAGCCCCAAGGCCCAAATGCTTCAGTTCATTGGCAAAAGCCGCGCCCAAGCCATAGCAGCAGCCAGCAACGCCGCCAGTGATGGGCCAGGAGGCGGCCAGGCCGAAGCCGCGCCCCCGCTTGGCCTCCGCGGCGCTCTGCCAGACTTAATCCGACAAGCCGCGGGCACGCATGCCCCGGGAGTTGGATTGGAAGAGTTGTGTTCTGGACTGGCTCGTGCTGGCGCTGAGGACCCCCTGGATTTTTCAGGATTGGACCAAGACAGCGCCCGTATCATTTGGAAGCCGCTGGCAACGTGCACGCCTGAATTCCTTTCCAGGTTATTACGTTTATGCGACAATTACTCGTCCCTTGCTCAACGTGGGTTGGCGCAGACAGTGCCATCGCCAGTCGGCGGTCAGACCGAGGATGCCGAGGTTGCCGCGGCAGCCCAGAAGCCCTTCCCCGCGCATACGCCCCCCGCTTTTGAGGCGCAGTCTGGGGCGCAGCGCGGGGACCGAGGCATGGCCGCACTGGCGCTTGTCGCGCAGGCCAGACAGCAACGACTGGCTCTGGCGCCGGACGTGCTCGCCAACGCTCTCCGGGACATGGCCAAATTGCCCGACCAACCGTTCGGAGTGCTCGAGTTAGGCCCACGGGCTGTTGCAAAACGAGCTCGGAAGGACGCTGCAAGCGTGGATTCGTTCGAGTTGCAAGCTACGTGGCTGGAATTCTCTGGTTGGAAGCGCAGCGCGTCGCAATATGCGAGTGCGGTTCATCTGTGGGGTCAGGCCGCGGCCCTGGCGCGTGAACCGCCGTGGCCGCCGTCGCACTCTTCCGTGTCAGCTTTCTGTGTTTTCTTCCGCAGCAGTGCTTCTCTGGGACGTTATTCCCCCATATCCGGTCGGTGTTGGCCCTTCTGCGTGTTCCTGCTGGGGAATTGAGCGATACGACACGGTTAGTGAGAGGCGCTCAGAAGGCAGCGGCCAGTCGAGTGCGCCCACGTATATGGGCATCCAAGGCGCAAGCGCGGGATTTGGCACGGTGGGCAACTGACGCCAATCGTCGTGACTTGGCCCTGTCATACGTGGTGGCTCGGCACTTTTGTCTGCGGTACGCTTCGGAGGTGCTTCCTTTGGGCTCGCCTTCAGCACTTTCCCGGTTCAACGGCGGAGGCACAGAGGCAGTTGTCACGTTCACCCGCAGAAAATGCTACAGCACGCCTGTCGAGGTAGTTCGCAAGTGTTTATGCGGGGACACGCGAAGTGATCTTTGTGGCGTGTGTGGCCTGCGCGAAGCTGCGCATGGTAATCCTCTGCCTTTCGCACACATCACTTATGCGGAAGCTCTGGGATTTCTGAAAGCAGGTGCTGCGGCTATAGCTTTGCCCCAAAGTGAGCACTGGGGCACGCATGCGTTCCGGCGGGGATTCGCCAACGACGCTCTCCAGGCAGGTGGTTTGTCAGCCCTCTTCTGGTCTGGAGGCTGGAAGGGCGTGGCCGCTTTCGGCTATGCCACTGCCCAATCTCGAGGGCAATTTGCAGCTGCGCAGTGGCTCACCGAACACTCGGAATCGAGCGGTGACGAAGACGAGAGAGCGTCTTCGCATGCATTGGGCGCGGAAGCCAAAACAAATATCCCTCATCGTCCGTGGCAACGTTCGCCCTGCGCCTGGCGGCTGTCCGCGCATGCTGTCGTTTTCGGGCAGGGTAGCCAATTGGCCCAGACTGCATGCGTTGGGCCCTGGTGGATGTCCAGTCTGGGCCAACCTGGCGGCGCCAAACATTTCCGCTCGCCAATTGTTAGCGCGGAGGCGACGCCCAACTTCACGGGCGCATGGCCGAACGCAGAAGATTTTCATAGCCCCAAAATCGCGTAGCGGTTTGGGGGGCAGGAAAATCTTCAGGGAGGCCTTTGTAGGCTTCTTGGCTTCTGTGCCTCTGGGCTTCCTTCCTTCTCACAGCCTTGGCACCGCTGTGGTGCAGCGGAGTGGTGTCTCACGGCCTTTCGCTGCAGCGCAGCAGGCGGATGCTCACGGCCGTGCGCTGCATTGCAGCAGGTGGTTCTCACGGCCGCGCGCTGCGTAGCGGCAGGCGGTTCCTCCTCCTTCTCCTGCCGTTGGTTGGTTGGTTGGTTGATTGGCGTGCCTTGGGCCGCGCTCCGCTGTTCCTGGGCTGGCAGGTGGCGGCGGCGTCGCAGTGAAGGCTGCACGGGGGCCGGCGCCCACCGTCGTTCCCAGGCCGTGCGGTGCAAGCGCGCCCATTGGGCTCGCATCCCACCCATTCCCGCCCTTGTGGCTACGCGTTTGTTGGGCGGCGCCTTGGTCAGGTTGGGGCCCTGGTGGATGTCCAGTCTGGGCCAACCTGGCGGCGCCAAACATTTCCGCTCGCCAATTGTTAGCGCGGAGGCGACGCCCAACTTCACGGGCGCATGGCCGAACGCAGAAGATTTTCCTCCGAAGGCAGGGATTCCTTCGGGAATGCGTCCGCGCCAAGCTCCGAAAGCCTCTCCGACAGCTTGAAGGACAGAGCCTTCGCAGACCGCTTCTGGCTCGCAGCCTGTGCTTCCAGGTGCTCTGTCATGGTCGTGGCGAGCGTGACTTCGGCTGTCGGCGCTGGCGGCTCGAGCTTTGCGCACTTGTCCTGCGCGCGGAGGGCGAATGCAATCTGGGGAAGCTGCGCCTTCCACTCCCTGAAGAGCTGGCTCTCGCCCTCGTGATCGTACGGCGTTTCGCCTGGCTTGATAGCTGCCGTAATCATGTCTCGCATTGCCGGGCCCGCCAGGTCGAGTGGGTCGCAAGCGCCCATGCTCTCTGCCAAGAGACGACCTACAGACAAGTGCCAGAACAAATCGTGGCGGTTTTGGGGTTGGGTCCACACTCAGCAGAAAGGAACACCACTCCTCAGCAACCTGCTAGCTGGCGCCGTGGAGGGCCCCCGCCGGGGGCGCCTGCGCAAATGCACAGACCTCTGACTGCTCGAAAGCCATAGCGGACAGCTCCTACCTGCGCGGCAAGCGATTCACGAGGGGGGAGTTGCAAGTCAAGCCGACGGCCAGCACTGAGCCATCATGGCAACAGAGGAACCTGCACAATAGCCTTGCCGGCGCGCCCGCGCCCCAGATATGATAACATGGTGCAGAAGAGCGCAAGAATTCGGCGATGTTTGCCGCGCGGGGGCTTCCACGCGTCCCGCGCTACGTAGCCCAGCGCCGATGGCGCCGTCCACGCGCCGTGCTGGCAGGCTTCCGGCGTCCACGCGCCACACTGGGGAAAGCGCTCCCGTCCGGGCGCAGCGGCGTCCGGAGCAGGGCAAGTCACTGCGGACTGAGAGAGAGGCCGCTGACCCGCGTGGCCGCGATACAAGCCTGCGCAGGCTGAGGAAAGAGCCGTTGCGCCATCCGGCCACAACAAATATCCGTCCGGCTGAGGGAAAGCCGCCGGGCCGTCAAGCCACAGGGAAATGCCACCGGGCCTCCGGCCACGGGGCAAGCCCATCCGGGCCAGACCGCCCGGGCCAGCCCCTCCAGGCTGAAGGGAACGCCACTGAGCCTCCGGCCCCGGGGCAAGCCCACCGGGCTGAGGGAAACGCCGCCGGGCCGTCCGGCCACAGGGAGATGCCACTGGGCCGTCCGGCCACGGGGCAAGCCCATCCGGGCTGAGGGAAATGCCGCTGGGCCGCCCGGCCACGGGGCAAGCCCATCCGGGCTGAGGGAAATGCCGCTGGGCCGTCCGGCCACGGGGCAAGCCCATCGGGCTGGAGGATTCTCCTAGCCCTCGCCTTCGCCCCGTGCGTCGTCGCGCCAACAGTGGGCCAGACACAGGGCGCGTCGGTTCGGGCAGACGGAGCCACTGCTGTAGCTCGCCCCCGAGCTCTCTGTGGCCCGTCCCCCCCAACCGACACACGACGCACAAGGGAGGGAGGGCGGGTTTCGCGTGCTGCAACGCAGCGCACGACGCCCGACAGGACGCGAAGGGCCCGACAGGGCCAGAGCACGCTGCAAGCGTCTCCTCCTTGCGCCCGACAGGACGCAGCCAGCCCGCCTGGGCAATCCAGCCGCCGGCACTTGGTACCCCGCCCCGGACGCGGGCGGCCACACGGCACGGCACGCCACGACTGCCGGCACGGCAGACAGCACGGCACACTGCACGGCAGACGACGCTCACAGCGCACGGCACTGAGCACGGCACCACAGGCACAGCACGGCGCAGACGGCACCGCACACGGCAACCACACTAGCACGACACGACGACGACGAGAGGCTGAGGAGGGAATCGCCAGAATCTACCTTGCGGCGAAGACCTTAAGAATCCTCCTGCCAATCGACAAGGGCCCATGGTACATGAGGATTCTCCTAGCCCTCGCCTTCGCCCCGTGCGTCGTCGCGCCAACAGTGGGCCAGACACAGGGCGCGTCGGTTCGGGCAGACGGAGCCACTGCTGTAGCTCGCCCCAATGTCGAGGCTCCTGTCGGCCCTTCTCTGGCCCCTCCCCCATGTGGAGACGGGAACCTCGGAGACGACCCCAAAGTTTGCCGAGAGGGGGAAAGGGCGCGCCCTTCGGCCACACGCCGGCCCGCAAGGGCCTTGTACGGTGGGGTTGGCGGCAGCCCGGCAGGGCAGAGCAGAGCAGAGCGGATGATATGTTTTTCACTCGCTGCCACTAGATTCGGTGAACTCCACAAGCCATTCGGCCGCCTGCACTGCCCCCACAGCCTGCGCAGAAGCATATCCGAACGCAGCCACGCCTCTCCAGCCTCCGCTGAAGAACAAGGCAGGGACGCCGCCGTGCGCTAAAGCTTCGTCGGCCCAGCCTCGCCGAAAAGCGTGCGTGCCCCAAAGAGCAGCTTTGGGGAAATCGAGAGCAATGGCTGCCACCTTGAGCGTTGCCAGAGCTGCGCCGTAGCTGGCGCCAGGGAAAACCAAGGGCTGCGATGAGCATTTTTTCAAAATGCATACGCCGCACAGTTCTCGCGTTTGCTGCGCACATATACACCTCCGAACAACTGCGATTGATCCTCGGCAACTCTTGCGCTTGTGGAGGTGCACTGTAGTTTCTGCCACCCCATCTTTGGTGGCAATCTCTATACAAGAATGGTCGGATTTCCACGAAAGCGGCAAAACTTCCGAACCATAGCGCAAGCAAAAATGCCGTGCGACTACAAAGCTGTCCGCAATGACGCGCTCCCCTAACTCATTGCAAATGTATCGGGCCAGGTCCCGCGTCTGCCTCGCGGATGCCCTGGCCTTAAACCGAGGTTCTGCGCTTTTTCCCGCTCCCCGAGCCAAGGCAGCCGTATCGGAAATTGCTCCTAACGGAGCACGCACGAGCCGCAGCACGGAGCGGATCTGGGAGACGTACTTGATGAGCGTGTTGCCGTTCTGCACTGTGAACGCGAAAGCGCCCAGAACGGCTTCTGTTGGCGGCCACGGCGCTTGCCGCACGCCAGCAGCCACGCGGCCCCACAGCCTTACCGGGGAAACGCATTTCAGCGCACTGCGGTGCCAGCTCTGGAGCTCGCGCACCACAAGCTCTTGGATAGGCCAAGATGTGTCCCGACAGTCGTGGCCCTGAAGCCAAGATGCCCGATCTGCTGGCCGCTCCGGCATCTCATCGTGGTCGCCGTGCTGCAGCGTCTGCAGATTCGCGGCCGGCACCTTGGAGAGCGCCACGATTGCCTCGGCAAGGAGCTCCGGCGCCAACAGCTGGCCGTCTCGACGCGCGATCGCCAGGATTCGCAGAGCAGCTCGGGCGGCGCCGGCTGTGGACACGTCAAGACGCGCAACGCCAATTGCATGAGCAGCAGGCCCAGCGATGGCCGGCACTTGCTGTTGAGCTTCTGCGTGGAGACGTGCTTGCTGCAGGCTACTGACAAAGGAAGCAGGGAACGATCCCAAGATCGGGAATACTCGTCCGATCTCGTCACGGCCCAAACCTTGCAGATCCCAAGGGCCCGTGATTCCAGCTGATCGCAGCTCTAGCACGAGGTCGGGCAGAGACCCTGGTGGATGGTCTTGCGGCGCCGTCATTGCCAGCGCTGTTTGAACCCAGGCGCGCACGCGAGAGTCGACGCTTTCTGTCGGGTGCGACGCCTTTGCTTTTGACCGAGGCGGAACGTACCCCGGGGCTGCCCGGGTCTTTGCTCTCGGCGGCACGTACACGCACGAGGCCTCCGGCCCGGGAGGAACATCGTGGAATGCGCGCTGCTGGCGCTCGGCCGCTTCGACAGCCTGGCGGTGTGTCCTGAGGAAGTCAAGCATTTCGAACCAAAATGCTACGGCTGAGTTTGCGCAAGCAGAAAACCGCATCAATGTGCGGCGCAGTCATATCACAACGTACGTTGCTTGCCTTTCCACAGCATCACACCAGTAAGCTCTGGGCACTGGCCGCTTCCGTGTGAAAATGTACTGTTTGGGGTCCACGCGGGCCAATCTCTTTTTGCCGCTGCTAGCAAACGACATCCAGACGAGGCAACCATGCCAAATGGCACGGCCACTGAAAATCGATCTCTTGAAAACCTTGCGCCGTCAAGCATGTTACGATCTCCGGCGCAGGGATCCTGGAAGGTGCGTCTGCGATGTTTAAATGCGACGGCACCCACCAAGCACTGAAGCAATTGCCCACCGACGCTGGCTGGAACCAGATTTCACTGACGAGGTGGTTCCAGTCTTCCTGGCGCGACGATCCGCGCACAATTGTGCCATGAGCAGCAGTGTTATCTACAAACAGCAAGATTTCGACAGGAGCACGGACTTTGTCGAAAAGCTGCCATAAAGCACAGACTGCTGCAAGCAACTCCCACGTGCCGATTTGTTGCTTGCGTGGGAGAGCCCACCGGCGGAGAGCCGGCGGGACTTGCGCCCGAGCGAATTCTCGCAAATTGCCGAGAATCGCCACCCACGCGAGAGCCCCAGAACCTGTAGCGTCAGTGTACAGAATCAACCTGTCGAGAATCCGCGGGCCAAGTGGCACCCGGCGGGAAGGCTGACTGGCCAAAAATCTACTCCACCAAGCGAGTGCTCGGCGCAACCTGTTGCTAATGCGGGAAGTGCTGCCGCACGCATGCTGAAAAATTGGCACCAGGAAGACCCTGGCACTTCTCTGAAACACTACCGTGGCGCCCCAACTCAACTTGCCGGCCAGCTTACGAGCCGACGCAGGGCTCAAACTTCCCTGCCTTAAAATCTCCGCAATATGAATTTGCCACTTCTCTATTTTCTCGACGGGTATCTCGAAGACTGCGACGCCTTCCGCTTCTTCGAAGCACACTGAAACGCCCAAGACTACAGCCTTGCTTGCATCTGTGACGGCTTTCTCTTCGTCAAGCTGCCAGCCGAGCAAGTCTTGAATTACCCACCTGCAAGTGTCAGCGATGGCGGAAGGATGCACGCTCCAAGCGTCTTCGTGGAGATCGGGTGGATCTTCGTCTACCCCGAAAAAGTCGTCCACGAATCTAGGGTTAACTATTGCAAACAAGCGCAGCAAAATACGTTGCAACGCATCGCCTACGCGATGCCAGGCGTGCACGCTGGACTCAGCACCGAACGGGCAAGTGAAGAGTTGCAGCGCCTTCCCCTCCTTAGCGCTTTCGCCAAGAACCGCAATGGCGAAAGGCAAATCCTCACGCCGCAGCGGTAATGTCTTAAAAGCGCCGGACACGTCATCCTTCCGGAGACGAAGGCGGCACATGGTGGACACCTTCCGGTTGTTCCACAAAGTTTGGGCCGCGCCTAAAAGCACGTCTAAAGAATCATGGCGAATTCTCTCGCAAGAAGCTGTGGCTGCATTTATTCTAGATGCTTTGAAATCGTCAATCGGCCGGGCTTTGTGATACCACTTGCCCTGCCGGCGCCTCCACCCCTCGTCAGCAGGGAAACGGGGAGTGAGAACGGCGCTAACCGGCAAGTTTGCCAGTTCAATCCAATGCGCTTTACCTGCCCGGACTTCGTCCTCTGTCTTCTCCAGAAGAGACTGTCGCAGAGAAGACGCCGCAGTCTGCTCGCCCTTCACGCGCTCCATGGTGCTCGCGTTGATGGCCGGCGCCTCGCCGATCAACTCGTCGCGAGTGAGCGCCGGGGCCTGAGTTTGCTTCAGCGGCAAGGTTCCGCTCGGACGGATGGTACCCAAGAGCGGGAAACCGTGGGCAAGGTGATGCGGCAAGTGAATGTCTGGACTGCCGCTCGCGCAGAGCATCTCTTTGAACAGGAGAAGGTTCTTTTCAGGACCAAGCACTCGCTGCACATGTGGGTCTAGCGACCCACGGAGACGCAGCCAAGCTGGTTCCGTCACTCGTTTCCTCTCCCGCCAATGCAAATACGCATCTTTCCGAAGCTGATGGGCGCGGTGAGGCTCCCCGGACTGGAGCCTAAGAGCGGCCTCCTGCTCTTCGGGCAACCGAATTGCTTCGGATAAGGCAGGAAGCGTTGAAGCCCAATTCAAATGATCCCAAGCAGACATACTGCGTATGCGAGCTTTGTCGGACAGGAAGCGGTCAACTTCGCGCCGCAACTCCATAAAGTCATTGGTGAAACCAAAAGCGAACGAGGAGTCGCTTTCGCATGGTGCATCCGCACCGCTGTCGTCCTCGTCAGAGGACGCTGCATCTGAAGGTGACGTCTGTCACCATTTCTTTCCGCCCTTGCCAACTGTGCCTTTGCCGCCCTTTCCGTTTTTGTCCTTGCCCTTGCTGCCCCTGGGGCTGCGAGACCGGCCCGTGTAGGGAGGCGATGAGGGAGCGGCTCTTGGGCCACCGCCCCAGGTCGGCTTGGCAGCGCTGCTCTGGGGAGTGCCCTTGCCGGATTTCCCCCCGGCTTTTCCGGAAGTGGCCCGGTTAGTCTCTTTCGTCCGCTGCTCCAACTTACTCTTGGCGTCGCCAAGCTCGTCCTTGTGCACGCGGAGGAGAAAGTCATGGACCTCAGTGGTTTCTCCGCGCTCCAGCGCCTGAGCCATGCGCTGACGCAAAACAAGGTCGTATTGGTATGCGACTCGCACTCCTCCCAGCTCTTCTGAGATCCGGGTGAGATTCATGACGTAAGCCACGAGCTCCTTCATAGGAAACACTTTCATTATGATCATTTTGGTTCCCCAGTCCATGACGTGGCCGAGGAAATTGGGGAAGCTGGTGAAGCCCACCCGGTCTTCAGCCGACCTCGTTCGCTTCACATCCAGAACCGCTTTCATCTTATCTTCCAGCGAGCCTTCGCCCACAAAGACGTCGATTTTGGGAGTGCGAGACCATGTTGGACGAAAGTTCAACATAAGGTCTTCGCCATCAGACGCCCCCACAAAGTGGCGGCCCTTGTCTTTGGAGCTCTTGCCCATGCCTTCCACTCGAATGAGCGATTCTTCCGAAGGCAACAGCTCGCGGGCGAAATCTGCCAGGCCCACTTCGGCGAGCCTCGTCTTGAGGTCGAAGCTGAGGATGCCTTTCTTGGGTTCCTTTTCTTTAGTATTCGTGGCCGCAGTCAGGGAAGCGATGGCCTGCGCCAGCGCGTGGTCGCCACCGTGGGCCCCGCCGGACGACCCGGCTGACAAATCCCGGGCTTTCTGAGCGTTCGCTTGGACGCGGAGACACAGAGTGAGGTGTGCAGGGAGAAGCACCTCGTCTTGCCAGGGTCCGGCGTCGCCGTCGCTCTCGAAGGGAGTGGCGCCCGGCTTGATCATATCCACAATGAGCGACCTCATGTGCGAGTCGGCGTAGTCCACTGGAGTTGTGGACCCCATGGTCTGCGCCAAGACCCGGGCCGCGAACGCGTAGAAGATCAGAGGGTGCTGGTCTCGAGGGGTCTCATCTGTTGTCGTCACGAACTCGATCCACTCTGCAATCTTGGACTGTGAGGCTCCCAGGAAAGAACCCACAGGCGCTGACGCAGCCATGGCTTCGAACTCAGTCTGCTGGAAAGACATATTCGCCTCGCGACGAATAGGGCGGGCAGGGATGCGCGCTGTGGCAGAGAATGCACGGCAACAGTGGTGTCACTAGGAGCCCAAACGGTTCCGGAGAGTGCATACACAATGGTTCCTTTGACACACTTACCTTGCTTGGTGTGTAACGTGACCGGCGCTGGAAGCGAGTTGCTGTTTAAGGAAAGATCAGAAGAACCCTTCCGCCCCCTATCCCCCTCTGCGACCTGAATGCGCCATCCAGGCCAGCAGAGGGCGTCATAGGGGCGCGGCAGTACAGACAACAGGGAAACCCCACCATCGACCGAGCATCTCCGCTCAGTATTTGCATCTGCGGCTGCACCCACATCAATCCGCGGGCACGCGGCGTGTTCTCCGACCTCTCTGGATCTTATTTATTCCAGTTCACGCCCACAGCTGCGCCCACACATTCGCTGTCGAGTCAACGAGAGAGGATGGAGGGTAACTGATTGATGGATGGTAGAGCGCCCGTTTTGGGCGATGCTGTCCTCCTGGACGGTTCGCGGGAAGGCTTACGCACGTTCCCCGCTACTTGCAGCCCTCGGCGGTGGACTGCAGCTCAGCAGAATGGCTGATTAGAGCCAGTCTTGAGAAATCCGCCGACCTGGACGGCCGACTTGCGAAATCCGACATGGATGAAATCCCGCCGGAATCTGCATCAATTTCTAGCCTCCTGGGCCAGATTTCCACGAGCCGCACCAGAATTGAATTCTGAGTACGCTAGTGCAAAGGCGTCAGCATGGACTTTAGACCACGTGCGCCATTGGACGCAGGGTCTCGGGGTCGGTCGGGGGCGGGCAAACACACCCGCTCCCGTTGTGTGCAGGTGGGGGGTTAGCCAATGCCCCCCCATCAAGGACTAGCTTCTGCCGCCTGCACACATCC
Organism: Prorocentrum cordatum; assembly: GCA_963575745.1. Lineage (NCBI taxonomy): Eukaryota > Dinophyceae > Prorocentrales > Prorocentraceae > Prorocentrum > Prorocentrum cordatum. Next base: position 60,361 of record CAUYUJ010019497.1, read on the forward strand.
GACCCCGAAAACCCCAATTGTGCGAAGCACAACACTCGCGAGGCCCACATAGCACAAACTGCTATCCGCCTTCCACGCGCTGACAGTTTCAGCGCTGACATCTAGGCGCGGCCGGAATTCGCAGATTCTCGTTCCATGTGCAATTCACGGTGACCGCACCGCTCCGCGGATTCACGCACAGACTGCGCATCTGAGGACGGCATCACAGAATGCGCGACCTGCGCGTCAGAATGCGAATCTGGACTCGCCAGGGCCAGAAAGCGCGCAGTTGCGCTGCGAATGCAAGTCAGGCTGGCAGCCAGCCGCCAGGTTCGGCCTAAGTCCGAGAAGAATGCTGGCCCGGTCTTGCCCTGGAAAACTCGCGAGGCAACCAGCTGGAACTGCGCCTAGGGGCCTGGGCAAGGGTCGCGATGCTCTGGAATCCTTCTGGCGACAGCCAAAAACTCCACCAAATCGCGCATAGATTGCGATCGTGCTTGCGCCAGAATCCGGATTGCGATTCTGGGCGCGCCTGCGCCAGTAAACGCAGAATTGCACTCAGCTGATTCTGGGCGCGCCTGCGCCAGCACGCGCGGTTTCGCGCTCGGATTGCGATTTAAAACCGGGCCGCAGTCGAAACTCGCCATGGGGTAGCCATGCAAGCGTAATGGGCACACCTGGGCCGCAGCTGCTGCGAAACGAGCGCGCCTGGGCCCGACCCGCTGCCACAACCGGGGCAGCCACGCAACGCGTACTGGGCACACCTGGGCCGCAGCCGCTGCGGATTCGCGCTCGGATTGCGATTCTGGGCGGGCCTGCGACAGCAACCGCGGAATCGCACTCAGATTGCGATTCTGGGCGCGCCGGCGCCAGAACGCGGGAATCGCACTCAGATTGCGATTCTGGGCCCGCCTGCGCTAGTGATGAGCCAGTAGCAACTGTGAACCATGAGCTATCTGAACCTCCTGCGCACCGCGCAGCCTGCTGCATCGAAAGCAAAACTCTGAAGAAGAGCGGGCGACACCTGAGCGTCATAGGTTGCCACAGTGGACGGCGCACTCTGGCGCACCTGAACGGGACTTTGGTTGTCTGCGCGACCCCGAACAAGGCGCGAGCCAGCGCAACAGCTGATGGGTCGCCCGCTACCCCGCCCCGGACGCGGGCGGCCACACGGCACGGCACGCCACGACTGCCGGCACGGCAGACAGCACGGCACACTGCGCGGCAGACGACGCTCACAGCGCACGGCACTGAGCACGGCACCACAGGCACAGCACGGCGCAGACGGCACCGCACACGGCAACCACACTAGCACGACACGACGACGACGAGAGGCTGAGGAGGGAATCGCCAGAATCTACCTTGCGGCGAAGACCTTAAGAATCCTCCTGCCAATCGACAAGGGCCCATGGTACATAGGGAAACGCGCTTCCCCAGGCAGCCCTGCGCAGAAGCTTCGCAGAAGCTTCGCAAGCGCCTCGGAGACGCCTCGCCACGGCACGCCCGCCAAGCGGCCGAGCAAGCTGAGCGCCATTTGGCGCTACGCCAAGCTCCCAGGAGCATGGCCGAAAGGCCGCCAACCAACAACCCCCAGCCATCAGAGCAGCGAGGGCGAGGAGGAGAGGACCACCTGCCGCCCAGCAGCACCCAGGCCGTGAGAATGCCCCAGCCAAGGACGAGGAAAGGAGAACCGCCTGCCGTCCAGCAGCGCCCAAGCCGTGAGAATCCCCCTGTGGTGCCAGGAAGCGGAAAGCCAAGAGGCCCCAGGAAGGCCTGCCCCGCGATTTTCCTGCCCCGCAAACCGCTACGCGGTTTGCGGGCTATGAAAAATCACCCAGAAGAGTTCCGCCAGGAAAGCACGAATGGCAGCGCCAAAGCGCCCCCAGCTGTAAACTGACGCCGTGGCCCCAAACGGGCAGGCGAAAAGCTGCAGGCATTGCCCACGAGCTGCGGCAGAGGCCCAAGTGACAACTGCAAATTGCAAGTGCGAGCTTGCAAGTGGCAGCGTTTTAAACGCATTGACAAAATCCTCCTTGCGCAGCGCGGCTCCGCCGGCGCTGGCCAGCATGTCCTGGCACAATGCAGCAAAAACTAATCGAGAGTGCCGTGCTGCACCGTCTCGCCGGGAGAGACAGCCTCGTTAACTTTGGACGCAGAAAAATCGTCTATACAACGCGCGCTGCGGGACCAGGTCTCCGCACGCTCTTTCCAACCTTCGTCCGCAGGGAACCAGGCGCTCAGGACGCAGCTGTTCTGGAGAGAACGCCAACGGGCATGCCCTTCGGCAATTTCCCGTTCGCATTTCGCTTCGAAAATCAAGCTGACCGCGGGGTCCAGCTCGACCGGGCGCTGGGCGCGGCTTGGTTTATCGCTTGAGCTTGCGCTCTTAAACTAGCTGCGCTCTCCGAGCACTCTTTAAAAGGAATGCTGGGCAGCGCCCCACTTCGCGGAAGTGCGCCGATCAGCGGGATCCCTTGCTTTAAATCGACGACCAAGCGCTGGTCAGGCCAACCTATGGCTTGCAGCATCTCTTCGAGCACAAGCAAATTCTTCTTAGGACCAAGAACGCTTTGGACGTGCTCTGGCAAGGATGCCAATACTGCAAGCTGTCAAAACGTGCCTGCGCCAGAGAAGCGCCGTCAAGCGCCAGCTCTCTCGAGCGTGGGTGCATCCTCGCGCGGAGGTAAAGCAAGTGCTCACTCTAGCTGCCCCCGAGAGGCTTAAATCGTCCACGCCTGCACTGAGCAAGAAACTATCTACAAGACGCCGCGGCCGGGACAGCCCAGCACAGTCGGGGTATTCAACGTGGAATTCTCCATTTTCGCCTGGCGCCGCCTGGCAAGGCTGGCCGCCGAGGGCGCTGTTGCCAGCCGTCCTGCTGGCCCCAGCCGCCCTGCTTGCGGGGGCACGGGCTGCGCGAGCGCGGCGGCGCCGCCGGGGACAGCGACCGCGGGCCCAGCACAGCTGCCCCGGAAGAGCCCTTCGAAGAGCCGTCCAGCTTCCCCTTGCCGCTGCTGGCCTTGCGGCTATGAAAACTATGTGCTGCCCGACCTGCGGGAAGCACATAGCGGGAACGAACGAGAACCCAGGAGCGCCGGGAGGCGGTGGCGACGAGGAGGGCCCCTGGCGACGAGGGGGCGCTGAGCCCCAGCAGCGCCCGCCAGAATGCACGGACGGGAGCCAGGAAGGCGACGAGGAAGGGCAGTGGCGACGAGGAGCACGAGCCGCAACCCCGCGCCGCCAGCAGCAGGCGCGGTTATCCTCGCGCACTCGCGCCTGTAGGAAGGAGAGGAGCAAGCGGCGCAGCATCCCCGCGCTCAAATCCACCAGCCGCACGCGGCCGCCGGCTGTAAGCACAGCGATCCGCCGCGCCACGGGAGCACTGCCAGGCAGTGAACCAATGCGATTCCACTGAGGCCACCGAGGCCTCGAAGCGAGGAGACCACTCGAGTCCTCCTGCAGATTTTCCTGCCCCCTGAAGGTGAAGGTTGCTGATGAAATTCCGCTGAAGGTCCTCCCCATCAGCACTGCCAACGAAGAGGCGACCTTTCTCCTTGGCGACGCGGCCCGCGGCCTCGAAGCCGGCGAGGTTTTCCTCCGAAGGCAGGGCTTCCTTCGGGAATGCGTCCGCGCCAAGCTCCGAAAGCCTCTCCGACAGCTTGAAGGACAGAGCCTTCGCAGACCGCTTCTGGCTCGCAGCCTGTGCTTCCAGGTGCTCTGTCATGGTCGTGGCGAGCGTGACTTCGGCTGTCGGCGCTGGCGGCTCGAGCTTTGCGCACTTGTCCTGCGCGCGGAGGGCGAATGCAATCTGGGGAAGCTGCGCCTTCCACTCCCTGAAGAGCTGGCTCTCGGCCTCGTGATCGTACGGCGTTTCGCCTGGCTTGATAGCTGCCGTAATCATGTCTCGCATTGCCGGGCCCGCCAGGTCGAGTGGGTCGCAAGCGCCAATGCTCTCTGCCAAGAGACGACCTACAGACAAGTGCCAGAACAAATCGTGGCGGTTTTGGGGTTGGGTCCACACTCAGCAGAAAGGAACACCACTCCTCAGCAACCTGCTAGCTGGCGCCGTGGAGGGCCCCCGCCGGGGGCGCCTGCGCAAATGCACAGACCTCTGACTGCTCGAAAGCCATAGCGGACAGCTCCTACCTGCGCGGCAAGCGATTCACGAGGGGGGAGTTGCAAGTCAAGCCGACGGCCAGCACTGAGCCATCATGGCAACAGAGGAACCTGCACAATAGCCTTGCCGGCGCGCCCGCGCCCCAGATATGATAACATGGTGCAGAAGAGAGCCAGAATTCGGCGATGTTTGCCGCGCGGGGGCTTCCACGCGTCCCGCGCTGCGTAGCCCAGCGCCGATGGCGCCGTCCACGCGCCGTGCTGGCAGGCTTCCGGCGCTCAACCTGCGCCCCTGGGCGCGCCCGCGGTGGCAGCCAACGGGTGCGAACCCACTGGCCACCCGCGAGCCGCAGCCCAAGCAGAGCAAGCGCCCCTTGGCGCACAAACCTGCTCACGCGCCCCTGAACCATGCAAAACAAAAGAGGAGAAACGACCAGGAGCTTCGCGAGCGGTCCAGCGCAGGCGAGCCCCCGGCCCCAGCCGTACAGACGGCCTCCCGGCACATATAAGCCTGCACATTGCGCCTCGGCGCAGACCTGGGCTCACAGGCGGCCTCCCGGCACGCAAACCTGCGACCCTGGGCCGCGGGCGGCCTCCCGGCGCGCAGACCCGCAGCCCCTGAACCACCCAAAACAAAAGGCGAGAAACGTCCAGGAACCCCAGCCGTGCAGACGACCTCCCGGCACACAAGCCTGCACATTGCGCCTCGGCGCAGACCTGGGCCCGCAGGCGGCCTCCCGGCACGCAAACCTGCGACCCTGGGCTGCGGGCGGCCTCCCGGCGCGCAAACCCGCAGCCCCTGACACCACGCAAAACAAGGGAACGAGAAACGCCCCAGCGCCGCCGAGCGACCAGCAGTGGCCGCGGTTTGCCCTTGGGGGCGCCGCTGCACTGATGCCCGCCAGAATCAACCAACCTTGCCAACCAGCGAAGGGGGGAAGCGACAGCGTCGCCACCGTCCAGAGCGCCAAGGCACCGGCGGATAGGAAGCCAACCAACCACCAACCCAGCCGAGCAACCGAGCAGCGAGGTTGGAGGAAAAGAACCGCCTGCCGTCCAGCAGCAACCAGGCCATAAGGATTCCCCTGCCATAGCGCAGAAGCGGAGAGGGGCGAAAGCCAAGAGGCCCACAAGGCTGCCCTGAGATTTTCCTGCCCCGCAAACCGCTGCGCGGTTTGCGGGCTATGAAACAGGCCGGCAGCGCTCAATGACGTCTCGCCGGCCTGGTCAGCAGGTCCACTGCCCGCGCGTCGTCCCGCGCTGCCAGCGCACCCACGCACCTGGGAACGAGTAACAAAACCTGTCAGGCAATGGGGAAGAGAGTGAGAGAAAGAGGCAGAGCAGGAGGAGAGAGGGAGAGACGAGGGCGAACCACCTCGGAGACAATCGAGTGGCAGAACCGCCTGGGCGTCAAGCAGGGAACAACCTGCGGAACAATGATACCAGCAAGGGTCAACCCGCCAGTGGACAATTCCTTTTTCCACCAGACTACCAACAGTGATCAGCCAGAACGAGCCGCCAATTGGGGGGGCGCCAACGCGGCCGCCTGCCACTGCGTGCGACGCCCTGATTAGCAGAGAAGGTAGCGCGAAAGAGGGGAGAGCAAGCGAGGGGACAGGAAGGCGAAAGAAAACGAAGGGCCTGCCCCCCCCGTTCGCAACGCAGCGTTGCCTCAGACGCTGGGGAACTGGGAGGAGGGGAGGCGTGCGCCAGGCGCCGACCAAAAGGTGCAACTCGCGTCCGCGCCGAGCCTGGGGGGCAACCCGGCTAGCCTCGAAAACAAATTCGCACTTGTGAAACCGCAACAACGCTCCGGGCCCGGCCGCGCGGTGCAACACATGGGCCCCGCACTGCGCCGAGCGGGTGTGAAATCCGGCGCCCAGAAATTCGGCCAGGAGGGCGTCGCGCTGCCGTGCCTCGAAGCAGCCATAATTTCCGTCGAGCGGCGGGCCGCGATGCCGCCGCGACGGCGCCTCCCGCCACAAGCACGGCGCCGGCGACCGCGATGACGAGGGGCCGGGCCGACCTTCGGCGGCGGGGCTCTGCATGCGCCATCCCGACGAGGGCAGTGAGCAGCGCGCCAGCATGCGCTTTCGCCGCGGTGGTGTAGCACTCCACCCCTGGCCGCCCAGCGTCGCGACGCGCCGTGCGCCAGCCCGCCGCTGCCGCCCGCCGGAGCCGGCCGCGCGCATAGCCCCAGCGTTTGCTACCGCCCGCGGGCGGCGTCCAGACGGGGTGCTGAGGGCAGCACGCGGCGCGGTGCGGCTCCCGGCACCGCTCGCAAATTGGGCTCGCGGCGGCGTGGTCGCCGGCGCGGCCGTCCTGGAACCTGCTCCAGGCAAAGCAGATCTCGCCCCCAGGCGCGACTAATCCAGTAGAGCCGGCCGTCCGGCCGCTTCTCTTGGGGGGTCCCTGGGTGGCCGCCCCGCCGCGCCAGGCGGCGTCGGGAGCTGCGGCGCTGCGCCCGCGCAGCTGATGCCAATGTCCGCCAGAGCAGCTTGCTCCACGGCAGCTGCGCGCCGGCGCTGGCGTTTGCTGCCGGGCGTCGGCGGCGTGTTGCCCAGGGAGGCCAGGCTGCCCGCGCCAGCGTCCGCGGCGCGCTTCGGGGCCACCTCGGACCAGGCAGTCTGCGAGAAAGCGGCGGCCTGCGACTCTGCCCAGGTCGGCGGCGGCGTCGCCTTCGCGATGCCGTGCAAGACCCGCCGGCAGGGCTCCTTGAGGTGGGACTCCCAGAAAGCCATGCCGTCCACCCCCTGGACGCCTGCCAGCAGGACAGCATTCCGGGGCCTCTCAACGTCATAATGAGAGAGCGGCGGCCTGGCGGTCCCTCTCGTAGGGCGCGAACTCGTACCTGAACGTCCAATCGGCCTCCACGCACAGCGCCCACGCATCGGCCCCCGGGAAGGACCTTGTCATGCTGGCGAAATGATCCCTGTAAGCCTCGGCGATGGGTTTGTCGATGCAGCCTGCGGCCACATAGCCAGAGACCGCGAAATTCCAGGCCCCAAATCAGTCCTCCAAACACCCGGGACCGTGGAAACGCCTCGGGATACATCCCCCCGCGTCGTTCAGGGGGTGCGCCGTGAGGGCGGCGGTCCGCTGGCGGCGTGGATCGCGAGGACCCCGCATCCCGAGATCACGCGCCAACATGTTGTGCCCAAATTCGCGCAGACGTGCGATGACACTGAGTTGGTCGTCGCTCAGCTTCACCGCCGGGCTGACGGGCACAGGCGATGCCACTCCCCACCGTCCTGTCATCTTGGCCAAAGCATCGGGCGAGAGCGGAAACACCTCCACCCGTACTGTTGGGTCCCAATGGTGCTGCGCTTTGAGGGTGCGGCGGACCACCCCGGACGGGCCCCCAGGGGCATCTGGCGATGTGGCCGTTCCTGCTCCTTCTGGCGCCAGCGTCGCCCCCAGAGTAACAGTCGATGCCCTCACCGGCACCTCGGCCCTCAAGTCGGCCGCAGGAAGTGACAACTTCTCGCGAGCCGTGTTGTAAGCCAAATTGATGCGGGTTTTGGCGACCCCGCGGAGGCCGGCCGCCAGCGACGCTTCCACCATGTCGGCCTTGGCGGTGTTGGCGATGAGTGTGATGTCCATGAGCTCCCCGTCGCCCAAAACGTCAGCGACCTGGGCCCATACCGGCTGCTCCACTCCGACGCCCCATTCCGTGAGACCCGCGAGCACGCTAGGCTCAGGAGGGGCGAGGACCGGCATGACTGCAAGCGGCAGGCGGCGCGCGCAAAGTACAGGCGTGCCCCACCTAACTCGCTCAAGCCTCGAGCCAAAACGGCGACGGTACTCAAGCAGTCACCCGCCCGACCCCCGATTGCTTGACCAGTCAGCAAATTATACTTGGTTTACTGCGTAAGCCACGCGGATAAGGAGGATCGCGGTATTTGGGCGGTCGGGGATCGATACTCGAGGGAGGAGGAGGGAGGATAAGAGAGGAAGGGGGTGAGGAGGACACATGCTCTGCTTGGAGGAGGAGGAGGACGACGACGAGGAAAAGGATTGAAGTTGAAATCGGTTCTAGCTCTTCTTGGCTCTGGAGGCCTCCTGAGGCTTCTGTGGATCCCTGGAGGATCCCAGAGGACCTCCTGGAGCCTCTGGAGACCCCCGAGGACCTCCAGAGGCGCCGCCAGGCAACAAAAAACCCGAGCGCATCGGGGAAGCGCCAACAGCGTCCAGAGACAACGACGACGACGATACTCCCGATCTCTCTCTTCTCTCTTCTCTGGACGGGGGGGGGATCGGAAGGAGCGAACCACAGCAGGGGAATAGAAGACTGGCGGGGGGGAGGTGGATAGGCGAGGAGAGCGATGCGGACGAGGAGGGGGCAGGGTGGAGGGGGGCAAAGCGAAGGAGGAGGAGGAACACGAAATGGGGGAGGTTTGAGGATGAGGAAGAGGATTGGAAGGGTGAGGATGATGAGGAGGAGGAGGACGGAGGGAGAGGAGGCAGGGGGGGAATCGGACAGTGAGCGGAGCAATTCTCCAGGGGTATGTAATCATCGGGACCCCCCCGGCAAACCAAACAGGGAATTTGGCTGCGACCAACTGCTCCAGACGAGGCAGCATGAGGCGGAGGAAGAGACAGATGCGATACACTGCTGCGCTCGATTGGCGTCGCGGGTAGGCCCTAAGACTCTGTGAAGCAACGCCGCACAACAAAACACGCCAACTTGGATATCACCTTTGCAAGCCAGTGGAAACAACTCTCAGCCTCTCCACCGACACTCGCCATTCCCAACCCTGCCCTCTTCCCCGCAACGCTCCTCCTGCTCCTCCTCCTCCTCCTGCTCTTCCTCCTTCTCCACCTCCTCCTCCTCCTCCTCCTCCTCCTCTTCCTCCTCCTCCTGCTTTTCCCTCTTCCTTCTCTCTCCTCCTCCCCCTCCCCCCTCTTACCTGGACCCTGCAATATGGGGCTACGTACCCGAAGAACAGGACTTTTCCGTGAGCTGGCTCGCCTGACTCGGGAAGCCGTTTTGGGCTCCAAAGCCGCGGGCAGCCCGAAAAGCCCGCGCTCTTCTCAACACGCTGCGGATGGCGAGAAAACGATCGAATCCCCGTGCGGCGTTTTTCCGCCTCATGGGGCAACTTGGAGATCTCAAAACCGTGCCCCGAAACCGCGCGGTGACCCCGAATCCCCACTGATTCACCACGCGGTATGCTCACTACACCGTTCGGGGGCCCGCGGGCAACGCCCACCCGTGCCAGCTTCGCCCAGACACAGGGGCCCCAACACGGTGACGATGCGGTGCCCTATCCCGGGGCTCCGCGTGACAGACGCAGTGACCCAGGGAAGCGCCAACTCGGTTGGGCACGCCCCGAGGCGCAATTGTTGCCGCACTCTCTCTCCCCCTCTCTCTGCCTCACTCCCGCTGGGCGAGTCTCGCCTGCGCTGGCAGGTATGCGAACGTTGTCACGTAGCTCGGCTTCATCTCCTGCCCATCCGCTTCCGCTGCGGCTGGCACTGGAAAGATAGCGTGCAACATCGACCTCGGAAAAAAAAACACGCTCTCCCTGTGAGGCGCCCCCCCCCCCTGCGAGGGCCCTTTCTGTGTCCACGCTATCCCCCGCCAGGGCTTCTTCGGTGCACGCTGCCCCAAAGTGTAGGATACGGTAGAAGGAAACAATTCTCCAAACTCAATGTTGGCACGCGCGGGGGAGACTGCGGTCGAAGCGCATCTCATCAGACCCACCGCCAACTGGAAAAATATTGGGGGGAGGGGGAGGCGTTGACGGATGAATGTGGCATGAATGTTCGCTGATTTGTTCCGAGGCCTGTGGGTACGTTGCCCGGCTCGTGGCTACCCTCGAACTGATTGGGGCGCTAAAGTACGGGAAGCGACATACGGGAAAATGTTCGAGGGGAGGACAGGGGAGGAGTCATCTCAACCACTACAAAAATCGAACTGTCAACCGTGGACTTACACCGGACTGAATCAGACAGGGGGAAGTCGAACTTGACACTTGCTTTTCGACTTTTACGACGAACCACAGCGGCGGCCGACTGACAACGACGACGACGTCCGGGCGCCAAGCAAAAAACTGCCAAACCGGCTGCATGCTGTCATGTCTAGCGCCTCCCCAGCGGCCCCGGGCCTCCCCCGGAGGCGCTTCGCGAATCCCATTTAATTTCTCACGTGCTACTTGTACCATGTACATATGTAAATGTATATGGCATCATTTGGGCGCCCGAGTTATCCGGGGTAACTCGGGTCCGGGGTCTCTCGGGTTCGGAATCCCGAAAAACGAGCCCGAGTTAGCCCTGACCCGAGTTACCCCTGATGATGTGGGGCTCTGGACGCCCGAGTTATCCGGGGTAACTCGGGTCCGGGGTAGCTCGGGTTTGGAATCCCGAAAAACGAACCCGAGTTAACCCTGACCCGAGTTATCCCTGATGATTCGGGGCTCTGAATTATGGTCTCGCAGAAATCCTGACCCGCAGAAGCGTTCGGCCAACTCGCAGATGACGGGGGAAACTAAAAGATGAGACGCAGCGTGAAATCAGCGGGCCGGCGGCGCCACAGCGCACGCTCTCTCTCCCCAACGCCGACCGCACTCAGGACCGGCTGCCGTCGCAGGGCGCGGCGTAGGGCGCGGCATGATTATCGGCAGGCCTCGGCAGAGGAGGGCTGGAGCCTGGCGCGGTACAGAGCGGGGGGGGAAGGCAGAATGCGAGCCCAGACGTCCGACGAGCTGATTTTTCGGTCCGCAGCCCCTGAATGGCCGACCTCTTCCCCCAGGGAAGGTTTTCGTTCGGCCCATTCCCCAGGGGTGGTCTTCCATCCCGGATCCATGTTTCGTGGCCCCAGGGCCCGATGACAGGCAGGAGGGGGGCAGGGATAATGCGGGCAACTGTGGGGAGCATGAGGCAGTGTTTTGGCTAAGTGCATCTTCGAATTCTTTCCGAAACATTTTGGCGGCGCGCAGAAGGGAGTGGAGGGAAGGGGGAAGGCTTCTTAGAAGGAGGCTGCTTCTTAGAAGGCGCGGGCCTTACATCTACAGATAAGGCCCGCGCCTTCTAAGACGCAAGGGTGCTCCCCCCCTCCCCCTACCCGTATAGCTTACATAATAGAGCCTGCACCACACAGCTTTCACCACATGGCTTACACCACATAGCTCGCGCACCCAGAATGCATTAACTCAATGTTGAAGTCAACACAAGCGACCATTACTGGCGTTTGTTGTTGTGGGGTGTCGTGTCTTTTTTTTTTTTTTTTTTTTTTTTTTCCTGAGCCCCCTCCCAGGCACATCTGGAGGCTGGTGTGGAGGTTTGGTTCGCTGAAGCGTGCCTTCGTGGGCTGCGGGGATGTCTACGGCAGGTTCGTGTCGTGCCGACCCCAGCGTTGGTTTTTGACACCGCAGGGATCGTTCAACCTTGAACGATCGGCCGCTGCCGCAACGTCCGATCGTTCAACATCGATCGATTCTGGGTCGCCGGCGGCGTTCAACCTTGAACGCCCGCGCTGGGGTCGCCGCTGGTCGACACGACGCAAACCTACCGTAGGGCAGCTCTCGGCTTCGCCAGCCCCGGAGTGCAGGTGCGGTCGTCGCCCGACCGAACACCCTTGGAAGCGTCCACGAAATCGGCTGGCCAGGACAAGGCAGGCAGGAAAGATGAGGCAAGAGCGTTAGATCCGACGCAAACAAACCGTGACGGTCGTTGTTTCGACGTTTCCGGCTTCCTCTCCCGACCCCAGTGCCGTCAAACACCGACTCAGGATAAAAATCCGGACCCAGGGAACTGGTCGAAGCGCCCGGGGCCGACATCCTGAACAGCAACGCGGAATGTTGGAGGAGAAGGGATGCAAGGGTGGGATCGGCAGGAGAGGCGAAAGGAGCCCCAGACCCCCAGCGTGTCTTTTTGCCTTTGCAGCTTGGAGACCCAGGGGTCTCGACCTCTTCCCTGGGGTCGGCTTTTCTGCCCGAGTCTTGTTCTGGAGGGCCCCGGAGGCCCGATAAGGAGCTGCAGATGTTGAAAGCGGCTGCAAGCCCATTCTGATTTCACGGCGCGAAGGTTGAAACTCACGAGGTCAAAAACCGACCCCAAAACTTGACCTGGGGTGCGTTCCGGCAATGCTTTCGGGGGGCAGTCGGTCGGAAGAGTCTCCCGAAGACCTGGCCCATCCCCGGCCAAACCTCCCACCCAACCCTGGCTATAGGGCAATCCTTTCCGTCAGGTATCCGCCACCGTGCCTCTGGGCACGGAGTGGGCGTGTCCTTTGATCAGTCCCCTGAGCCTCAGCCATCAGTCCTGAAACATGTTTTTGGGTGACCCAAAAGGGGGGCCAGCTGAAAGAGGGTGGTGCAATAGATTTGGGGCAAGTGCAATGCATATATATATATATATATATATATATACATATATTGCGCTGGAGAATTGCATTGTATTGTATTGCGAGTATTGTATTGCATGCGCAACTGCAGGATTTCATTGGCGCCCCGAGATACATTGCACGCCCCTGATGTTTTGCAACCCCACACGTCTATTGCACCACCCCCTTGTCGCTGGACCCCTTTTGGGTCAACCCGACTGTTTACAGGGCCCTGAACCAAAATTGCCCCGCGGTTTCCCTGGGCTACCCCGCGTGGTGGCGCGTCTATTTTTGTTGACCTAAGGGGGCCCCAAGACGGGCCAAGAGGACCCCAAGAGGCCCCAGAGACGGTCCAAGCGGGCTCCGCGTCCTCGAGCGATCGCTGCAAGACGCTCAAGATGGCCCCCAGATGGCCGAAGAGGCCTCCAAGACGTCCTGACGGGCCTCCAAGAGGCCTGCAAGACGGCACCCAGCGGCCAAAATCAACGATTTCCCTTCGGAATTTGAATGTCTTTGGCTTTCTCGCCTTGTCGGCTTCCCGACGCTCCCAGGCGGCCCTAGAGGTCCCAAAGATCGACCCAAGACGGCCCAAGAGGCCTCCAACAGGGCCCCCAAACGGCCCAAGAGGGCAAGATGGCCCAAGAGGCGCCCAAGACGGCCCAAGAGGCCCCAAAGACGGCTCCAAGAGGGGGCGCAGATGGGGGACCCGAACGGACATGACGAGCCTTCGGCCCCGAGGGGCCCACAGGAGGCCCCAACAGGCTCCCACGAGGCGCCCAAGAGGCCCCCAGAATTCCCAGAGGCCCCACGAGGCTCCCCCAAGAGCTCCCAAGCGGCTCTCAAGAGGCGCTAAAACTGCCCCCCAAGATGCACCCAGCGGCAGAGGATGGAGGAAAAATTGGCTTGCTCCACCCAGCCGAGGTCCTGCCACTTGGGCCACTTTTAAACGGCCCCACATCTAGCGGGGAGAAACTGGAGCCCTGCCAGCTCCGCACAACTGCCCCAAGAGGGGCCAATGAATAACAATATGATCCTCATTCCCGTGCTTGGGGTGCTTGCCCTCCAGAAATCGGCGCAACTTGTGCTGTGCTGCCAAATCACGCATCCACCCGGGAACCCTAAAACAGGGGCAGACCTTGCCCGGGCCCAGTGGCTTCGTGGAAGCGTGCTGGCAACACTTCTCGCGACACATCAGCATGTCACGCAGTCGGAGACCGTTGGGCAATGTGCCCGTCGGAGGTCCTTCCATTCGACTCGGGGTGCTGGCCCCGAAGCAAGGACACGGGCAGCAATTACAACGAACATCGAGACCCGCGCAAGCTGGTCTTCAAGTTGGGCCAGGACGGGGCCGTGGATAACTTGCAGCCTGCAGGCCAACTTGCCAGCCTGGTCGGCCTGGTTATTTCAATAAGCCCTCCATTCAGCGGGGGAAGCGGGGATCCCGGGGGCCTCAACGTGGGCCTTCTGCTTGCAGAGCTCTTCACAGCCAGCATCTTGCTGTGGCGGCCCCCATCCAGAGGCCAGGAGAGAGAAAGAGGAGGGGTGGAGGAAGGGAGGGGGGAGGGAGGGAGGAAGGCTGACGAGGGAGGTACCAGGGAGGGAGAGAGGGGAGGGGGAGGGAGGGAGGAGGAGGGAGGAGGAGGGAGGAGGAGGGAGGAGGACGAGTGCCCGCCCCGAAGACCCGCCCCCGTCCCAGGCGCTGGCGGGGTGCCCGACGGCCTCGCACCCCTGGAGGGTGACAGCGGCCAGCGGCGCCAGCCTGAGCCCCCGGCCCCGCTCGCCGATCCTCGTCGTCGTCGTCGGCGTCGTTGTCGGCGTCGTCGTCGTCGTCTGCGGCGGCGGCGGCGGCGTCATCATCGTTGTCGCCGTCGGCTCCCATCCCGCTGTTCTTCCCTCGTCACTCCGCCCGCCGTCCTCCTCTCGATCAGATCCCAGACGTGCCCGCGTCGTGGACAGAATCAGCAGGACGGGAGTCTTTTTGCCGTTTTCGGCCTCTGGGGGCCCTTACCGGGCCTCGCGAAAGCCGAAAAACGACCCGGGATGAAAAACTGGCGCTGGGGAAAATATGGGAATTTCCGGGGACCGCGTATTGAAAAACACAAAACGTCGCATGTCTGGGGCTTCTTCTCTCGTTACTCCACCCGCCGTCCCCCTTGCTGTACGATCGAAGTGACTACATAAAGACTGGGTACACCAACCAACTGCAGTGCCTATCCGTTTTAGACGGGGGTCGCTGTCGGTGTCGCCGAGGACGTTGTCCATTTGAGACAACAAATCGCCAGCCCAACAACGGTCGCTGTCGGATTTGGACAACGTTTGCTGTTGGGCATCATGTCTTTTTCCCAACCATCCTGTGGTGTTGGGTCCTCGTTTTGGAAGGGACGGTCCCCGCGTTCTCCTCCTCTCCCCCTCCTTCCTACCGTTCGCATGCGTCCCGCACACCCAGTACAGCGCTTCGTGGCCCCATAGGGAGCCCCACCTACGGTTCCAATGCTACCGTCCGCATGCGTCCCGCACACCCAGTACAGCGTTTCGTGGCCATCCTCCTCCTCCTCCTCCCAGCATTTCACCCACCCAGAACAGCGCTTCGTGGCCCCATAAGGAGCCCCACCAAAGGTCCCAATGCTACCGTCCGCATGCGTCCCGCACAGCATGTATAGCGTTTCGTGGCCTCATAGGGAGCCCCACCGAAGGTCCCAATGCTTCCGTCCGCATGCGTCCCGCAAAGCCAGTACAACGTTTCGTGGCCCCATTGGGAGCCCCACCGAAAGTCCCAGTGCTACCGTCCGCATGCGTCCCGCACACCCAGTACAGCGTTTCGTGGCCCTCCCCCCCTCCTCCCTGCGTTGGCCCCAAGGAAGCCCCACCGAAGGTCCCAATGCTACCGTCCGCATGCGTCCCGCACACCCAGTACAACGTTTCGTGGCCACATAGGGAGCCCCACCAAAGGTCCCAGTGCTACCGTCGGCATGCGTCCCGCACACCCAGTAAAGCGCTTTGTGGCCACATAGGGAGCTCCACCGAAGGTCCCAGTGCTACCGTCCGCATGCGTCCCGCACACCCAGTACAGCGTTTCGTGGCCCTCCCCCCCTCCTCCCTGCGTTGGCCCCAAGGAAGCCCCACCGAAGGTCCCAATGCTACCGTCCGCATGCGTCCCGCACACCCAGTACAACGTGTCGTGGCCACATAGGGAGCCCCACCAAAGGTCCCAGTGCTACCGTCGGCATGCGTCCCGCACACCCAGTAAAGCGCTTTGTGGCCACATAGGGAGCTCCACCGAAGGTCCCAGTGCTACCGTCCGCATGCGTCCCGCACACCCAGTACAGCGTTTCGTGGCCCTCCTCCTCCTCCTCCGAGCATTTCACCCACCCAGAACAATGTTTCGCGGCCCCATAGAGAGCCCCACCGAAGGTCCCAATGCTACCGTCCGCATGCGCCCCGCACGCCCAGTACAGCGCTTCGTGGCCTCATAGGGAGCCCCACCGAAGGTCCCAGACCGTCCGCATGCGTCCCGCACACCCAGTACAACGTTTCGTGGCCCCACAGGGAGCTCCACCGAAGGCCCCAACGCCCCCGTCCGCATGCGTCCGGGAAGCCCAATTTGGCTTTTTCACCCACCCAGTGCAGCGTTTCGTGGCCTCATAAAGGGGGCTCCACCCAAGGCCCTAATACCACCGTCCGTATGCGTCCGGGAGATGTGATTTGGCATTTTCACCCGCGCAGTGCAGCGTTTCGTGGCCCCATAAGGGGGATTCGCCGAAGCCCCCAGTGGGACCGTCCGCATGCGTCCCAGAAACCCAGTTTGGCATTTCACTCACTCAATAAAACGCTTCGTGGCCCCATAGGGAGCTCCACCGAAACCCTCACTGGGACCGTCCGCATGCGTCCCGGAAACCCAATTCGGCACACCAAACCCAATTCGGCACACCACCCACACAGTACCCCCCCGCCCAGTGCAGCGCTTCGTGGCCCCATATGGAGCTTCACCGAAGCAGATATTCACAATTACGGTACCCACAACTGCATATGGTTGGGACCTTCGCCAGGATAATTTTCCGTGTGCATTGCGTGCGCGCCTATCTTCTCATCTTGCCGCCGTTCCCATCTCTGCTCCCTGCCGTGACACTGCTGGTCCGCTGGCCCTCACCGCTCCCCCCTTCCCATCCTTCCCTCCCTCTCCCTCTCCCCCCCTCCCCATCGCTCTGAACGAAACGCCCGAATGACCGAGCATCGAGGTTCAACCCGTTGGACCGTGGTTCGCGTTCCGGGAAACGTTCTCACGCTGCGTCTGGGAACGTCTTGGACCTGGTGCCACCTCCGACACAGCGGAGAATCTCCTAACACAGCTCCAAGACGACCCGTTGCCAGCCTTCAAAGGCCCTCGAAAAGCCCCCGAATCACCCTTGGCTCAAGGTTTCGCCAAGGGCTGGCTTGTTTCTAGGCGCAACCTTTCTCAACTTCAAACCTTCACCGAATCTGTCTCGTCTGCGCGGCATGGCGACGGGAAGTGCGACAGGAGGAGGCCAGAAACTGAAACCTTCGGGAAGCAACCCAGAGGCTCCAGACAAGAAGTTGGCGAAGACGCTGAACACCGACAATGACAAAGAAGATGAATTGGGCATGGGAAGTGGGGAAGAGGAGGAGGAGGATACGGACATGAAAGGCATGATGAAGACGATGATGAGCATGATGAAGGGCATGAAGAAGGACATGAAAGACATGACAAAAGAAACGGAGAAAATGACCAGGATTGAGCAGACGGCCCAGATCGCCAGTGACACTGCAGGCAAAGCCATGGCGGAGGTCAAGAATGTCAAAAGCGCGATCGAGCACGACTTAAACCAACTTCGCAAGGCCATTCAAAACCGCTCCGACATCCAGGTCCCTAACCACCAGCAAGCGATCGAGAAAGGCATCCGGGAGCTGCAAGTCATTGCTGCTGGTTTGCAGGAGGTTCAGGATGAGGAGGACATTATCCAGCAAGTCAAGAAACGTGTACTTGATATGGGGGCGGGGAGCAAATACACCGACATCTTGATCAGTTTCTTGAAAAGGAACTCCAAAACAAACATTAAATGGGATGATGGTGCCGACATGCGTTTCAAGAGCAACGAGACCATGGCGAAGCGCATCATCGACAAAGAGATGGGGAAAGTCAAGAGTCTGTTGCACGACGAGGGTCGCGGCTACAAGCTGGAGGACATGACAATTAAGTTGAGGGAGAGGGTGGTAGAGCTAAACGGCAAGCGGGTTGCTTGGGAGGAGAAGGAGGGGGAAGGGTTGCAGTACGAAGGAGAAGGGAAACAGGTAGAAGAAGCAGTGAAAGCCTTCATGACAGCGTGGAAGAGAAAGCATACGGGCGCCACAGATGACGATCTGCGGCCATGCCGGCCGACCAAGTCACTGAGTACCAGTACCCGTCGAAGTACGACCTCTACAAGACCATGTTTGGGATGAGCGGGGAGAGGTGGAGGGAGGGGAAAATACCACAATGTGTCCGGAGATGTGCCGTTTTGCATACTTGGGACAGATGTTGGTGACAGTCCAGCTCCGGCCAGGCACTCCAAAGGACATGCCGCGGAGCACGTACCACACATGCACTATACCACTTTGGGAATTGATTCGAAATTCAATGTATATTTCAAGAATGTCAGAGGTCTCACAAATGAGGCTCGCCTGGAAGAGCTTCTCATGGAAATGCATGATGTCAAGTGGGATGCGATACTACTCGCCGAAACTATTCGGACAACTCGGGAAGAGTCTTTGGTATTAGAGGGGGGGCACTTGTTCGTTGGTGCAAGATATGAAGTGAATCAGCGTGGCGTGGCAATCGTCATAAACAAACGATGGGCGAATGCAATTCGAGATTCCGTTTTCGTGAACGAAAGATTGGTGTACCTTGATGTGCAGACCCGCGGCGAGATGGTACGGTTGATCTCTTCGTACTTTCCTCACGCCGGATATGCCGACCACCACGTGCACGCTATGTACACATCCTTATCCCGAATATGCAGAGAGGCGCGCCGCAGGCACTACAGAACCATACTTGGTGGTGACTTTAATGCTGAAATTGGGAGCCGACTCGACACGGACAATCCGAAGGTCATCGGACGATTCGGCCTGAATGCAGAGACATCACGTGGGCAATGGTTGAAGCAGTGGTCTACTTTGGAGAACCTGATCATCGCCAACACATTTTTCCCAAAGACGCCGGAGAAAAGAACTACACATATTGGAGCAAATGGGCGACCCCGACAAATCGACTTCATCATAGTAGACCGGCAGGTTTGGAAAGCTGTTCATAATTGTGGTTCAGTGGGCGATATTGGCATGGGTTCCGACCACCGTGCAGTTTTCATATCGTTTTCTTTCCATCATACGACCGAAGAGCCTGCGTTACGACAAAAAACAAAAAAGTGAAGGACACCATGGAGCATGGTGGACTGCAGTGGTTTCAGGACAACTCTACAATCGAAGATGCATAATCAACAGCTCCACGCAGACGCCGGGCATCAAACAGAGTTTATCGAAGACGCTTTGCGGACCTCCGCGAGCGACAACAGGAAGGAGCCGAACAGGACAGGGGAGGGCGACACTTTCAGCGAGCTCCGAGGCCGTATCCGGGAAAAGATCGCTGCCCGGAAAGATGCGCCCGACCCTTCGCGGCGAGCTTATCTGAGCAAGCGTATCCAGAAAGACATCAAACGACTCCGAAAATCCGAGGCGACTGTGGGAATCCATGAGGTTTTGGATGAGTTTACAGGCTTGGGTCGGATTTCTCGCCATAAGACCCTCGTGAGAAAGTCTTTGATGACAAGTGTATTGGACGAAGAAAAAGTTATCACCAATCGGAGAGACATGGTCGACGCGTGTTTGCGTCTTTTTATGAGGATCTGTATTCGTCAAAGGTATCAGACCCGATCCTGCCGGGACTGGGAGATCCACCTGTCGTCGCCGAGGGTTTACCGAGCGTCACGACGGACGAGGTTCAAGCGGCAATTCGCCAGCTCAAGCGGAATAAGTGCGCAGACACTGGGGGCATCTTTGCCGAGATGCTCCTGGAGAGTGGGGATGTACTTCTGGATGCTTTGGCTGCCCTTTACAACGCCGTCCTGAATGGGTCTTCAGAGCCGCCAGAGACGTGGAGACAGTCTGTGATCAAGGTGATGCACAAATCTGGAGACGAGAGATTGCCAAAGAACTACCGTCCAATAGCAATCATTCCAATATAATGCAAACTATTCGCGCGGCTTTTGTACAATCGTTTATCGAATATCTTGGAGCCGCAACAGAGCGTTGATCAAGCTGGTTTCCGGAAAGGCTTCTCTACAGAAGACCACCTCTTCACGATGATGATGATCCAGGAGCAGGCTGACGAACACCAGCTCCCTCTATGGTACGCAGCGCTGGACTTTCAGAAAGCTTTCGACTCCGTCGAGCACCGTGGCTTATGAAATGCACTTTTCAAGCAAGGCGTACCGGTGAGCTACATAGGGTTGTTGCAGCGGCTGTACGGCAAACAAAAAGGGCAGGTACACACTGACGCACGGAGCCGCTGGTTCGACATATCCCGTGGGACAAAACACGGGGATCCGCTGAGCTCCTTGATCTTCAACACGCTGCTGGAAGACATCATGAGACGTGTAAAGGCGGGCTGGCACACCAAACGCTATGGCATTCAACTGGGTTGCACACAGGAGTATCGAATGAGTAATTTACGCTTCGCCGACGATGTTCTTCTATCCAGCAACACGTTACACCAGATCAAGCAGATGTTGGCGGATGTACACCAACAAGCTGGTGCAGTTGGCCTCCAACTACATCCAGACAAGACGAAGATCTTCACCAACGCGACGAAGAAGACAGGGCGTGGTAAAGATACATATGCAGATATTCACGGCATGCACATCGAAATCCTGAGCTCTGAAGGGAGAGTGAAATACTTGGGCATATTGTTGGGTGGTGGAGCCTGCATACAGGACGAGATCGAACACCGGATTCGTCAATCCTGGAAAGCCTTCATGGCCCACAAATCGGAATTGACGTGCAAGCGGTACACCTTGACGAGCCGCCTTCGCCTCTTCGACAGCGTCGTTACCCCGGTGGTGATGTACGGCGCCTCCAGCTGGACGCTGACGGCAGAGTCTCGACGCACGCTGCGAACAACCCAGCGCAAAATGCTACGCATGATCTTGGGATCTGGCCGGCGGCCGGTGGAAGTGCAGGAGGCCCTCGAGTCGGCGAGCTCGTCTGCGACAGTTCCTGACACCGACGACGAGCAAGAGCAAGTTGCTGTCGAATCTAGGATTGAGTGGGTTACCAGGACGACCAAACAGATCGAATTACATGCATCTTCGAATGGCATTGAAGATTGGCTTCTCCTCTGGCGACACCGGGTGTGGAGATTCGCTCGCTGGGTCACGGCGCTGTTCTCTGGAAAATGGTCTCTGCGAGCTGCGATGTGGGACGCCGGCAGGGACAAGCGAGCAAAAGGCAGGCCACCGAACCGTCCGCGCAAGAGGTGGGCTGACGACATCTGCACATATTTACAATCGAAAGGGTTCGACGCAAGACATGACAATTGGTTTCTTCTGCTTTTCTCTGCTGAGCAGTGGTCTGCGCTTGAAGATGGCTTCCTCGACATCCCCAACCGAGCGCTACGGCGCTGCGCGCCCATCCCCGTAGTCGGGACAGCTCTGCTGAGGCGGCGCCCTCCTCCTCCTCCTCCTCCTCCTCCTCCTCCTCCTCCTCCTCCTCCTCCCCAAGAGGCCAACCATGGTGCGCCTTCTGGAGGCCTGAGGGGCCCATCGGAAGCGAAAAGGCGAGAACTTGAAACACAGAAGACAACGACCACGGCAAAAGAGGGAACCCAGCACGTTCACGGACGCATTTTCTGGACCACGCTCCATCACGAAACGGTATGGGCCGTGCAACTTGCAGGCAAGAGCGGGAAACGGCCACAGGAGAAGACGGAATCCAGCGCGTCCTGGGACGCATTCTCCGGAACACGCTCCATCAGGAAACGTGATGGGCCTTCCGGTAACGTCCTGGGCTTTGGGGCCTCTTGGAGGCCTCGTCGGGGCCCAGGAGGCCTCCTGGAGGTCCCTTCGCCGATTGGCCACTGGAGCTATGGTTTCTCCAAGGGGATCGACCGAGGGAGAAGACGGAATCCAACGCGTTCTGGGAAGCTTTCTTCGAAATCGGAAGCGAAAAGGCGAGGGCTTCACAAACGTCAGGTTCGCCTTTAGTTTTTTCTCAAGGTTGTCGGCCTCCTGGGGGTCTCTTGGAAGCCACTTGGGAAGGAGGCCTCTTGAGGTTCTCTTTGAGGGCCTCTCGGGCGCCCTTTTGGAGCCCCTGGGCCTTCTTGGTCGCTTCTGTGACTCTCCCAGGGCGCTCGTGGCCGGCCTGACGCCCTGCGGAGCCGTTCTGGGGACTCTGTAGGCCGTCCAGGGGCTCTCTCGGGTCCCTCTTCAGAGGCTCTTGGGTGTTGTTGGGGCCGTCTTGGGACTCTCTGGGGCCCTTCGTTGGTGTGTCTCCGAGGCCGTTGGGGCGCCTTTAACAGGCCTGAGGCGCCTTTTGTAAGCGAACAGGCGAGATCCTCAACAACTTCAGGTTTTTCTGTGGTTTCTCATAGATTTTGGCCTCCGGGGGATCTCTTGGAAGCCGCTTGGGGGACTCTGAAGGGCGTCTTGGGCCGTCTCAGAAGCGTCTTGGGACCTCGTGGGGGCCTTGGGAATCATCTTTGGGCCGTCTGAACAGTCTGGCGGCGTGGAGCCGTCTAGACGCTGTCTTGGCGAGGTCTTGGGGGGCCCCAGTCCGCCCATGGAGAGGCGAAGCACCTCTCCTGGCTCTGGCCGCCATGTGGCCGCCGTCGCCGCCTCGTCACCGCCCGTCGCCTGGGCCTGCGGGCCGCGAATCTTGCCGTGGAACGAGCTCCACCTGTGACACCAATGGGCAACTTCGCATGGCGCCCCCCCCCGCCCATTCTGGCACACGTCTCACACGCGCTGTGCCCCACAAGGAGCTCCACCCGTGGGCCTCAGTGGGCGGGTTCGCGCGACGGCACATGGATCATTTCAGAGAGCAGAACACCCACCCCCATAATAAGCACCCCGACAAGCGAAGCCGTTTAGTAAACGCACCCATGGAAGGAACCGAACAGGGCAGGGCTGTTTAGTAAACGCGCAGGGCTGTTTAGTAAACGCGAATTGTCGGGGTCGGGGTGGCTTTTCCACCCTCCCCCTCTTCACGCGGACCGTGCCCCACACAGAATTCAGCGCGCCAGCGCACGCTTGCCCCGCAACAACCCGCTGTCAGCTCAGCCCCGCGGCGCGCAACGTGTGGAAGGAGGGCCGCGCCCTGCGCTGCACGTGACTGCACGGGGAGGGGTCCGCCGCCGGGCCAACTGCTTGCCCATCGATGGCCTTCGTCCCATGCCGCCCCCGTGCCTGAGGTTTGGGCCACAGGCTAATCGGGGGCGGCCAAGGGGGGGCGTCCAAGAGGGGGAGCGCAAATGATGGCTGGCGGCATGTGCGCGGCTCAGTGGGGGGGGGGCCGGGAACGTATTGAAATAGAGGCGCCATCAAGTCTGAGGAAATATCATGAACCACGCCATGATCTCCCCCCTAGTCATCCCCCCCTCTTCGCCGCCCCCGAGCTTTTAGGGCACCTGTAATGAATGGTATCGTTGCATGCTTCTCGGGTGCAATGGGCTATCTTGGGATCCGCTTGGGTCGTCTTGGGGTATCGGGAGCATGGGGACGCGATAACCTCCAACACATATGAAACCACCAGAACATCTATGCCTTTTTTATTCTCTTGCACAGGGTGTCTAGAGCTCCGACCACTTTATTTCGGCACCGCCCCCCCCCCCTCATCATCATCATCACCATCATCATCATCATCATCATCATCATCATCATCATCATCATCATCACCATCATCCTCACCATCATAATCACCATCATAATCACCATCATCATCATCATCATCATCATCATCATCCACATCATCATCATCATCATGCGCCCCCTCCGTCTCAGCGCCCTCCCGCGGCTCCAGCGCCCGCCCAGTGCCCCCTCCGCCCCGACCACTTTATTTCGGCACCGCACCCCCCCCCCGCTCCGCCCCCTCCCCCGCGCCGTCTCAGCGCCCCCCCGCGGCTCCAGCGCCCGCCCAGTGCCCCCTCCGCCTCGACCACTTTATTTCGGCACCGCACCCCCCCCCCGCTCCGCCCCCTCCCCCGCGCCGTCTCAGCGCCCCCCGCGGCTCCAGCGCCCGCCCAGTGCCCCCTCCGTCACCCCTCCCCCGCGCCGTCTCAGCGCCCCCCCGCGGCTCCAGCGCCCGCCCAGTGCCTCCTCCGCCCCGACCACTTTATTTCGGCACCGCACCCCCCTCCCCGCTCCGCCCCCTCCCCCGCGCCGTCTCAGCGCCCCCCGCGGCTCCAGCGCCCGCCCAGTGCCCCCTCCGCCACGACCACTTTATTTCGGCACCGCACCCCCCCCCCGCTCCGCCCCCTCCCCCGCGCCGTCTCAGCGCCCCCCCCGCGGCTCCAGCGCCCGCCCAGTGCCCCCTCCGCCCCGACCACTTTATTTCGGCACCGCACCCCCCCCCGCGCCGTCTCAGCGCTCCCCCGCGGCTCGAGCGCCCGCCCAGTGCCCCCTCCGCCCCGACAACCCCCCCCCATCCTCCGCCCCCTCCCCCACACGTCTCAGCGCCCCCCACGGCTCCAGCGCTCGCCCAGCGCCCCCTCCGCCCCGCCCACTTTATTTCGGCACCGCAGCCCCTCCCTGCCCCGCCCCTTCCCGGACACCGTCTCAGCGCCCCCACGGTTCCAGCGCCCGTCCAGTGCCCCGCGGCCCCAGTGCCCGGCCAATGTCTTTCCTGCCCCGGCGCGCCCCTTTCGCCCCTTCCCCCCAGTGTTCCCCGCGGCCTCAGCGGGGCCTTCTCCGTATGGTTTCCTTCCGCCCCGCCCATCTTCTTTCCGCCCTCGCGAAGTAACACACGAGCGCCACAAAACGCTTAGGACATCGGGGATCCGGGTCATTACGAAATTGCAATTCTGGTTGCAGCAGCAACAAGAAACTGGGGATCCGGGACATTACGAAATTACATTCCGTCGCCACCGACGCCGCCGCCGTCGTCGCCGTCGTCGTCGCCGCCGCCGCCCCGGGCCGAAAGTCTAGTCTGCGGGGGAGGCCCCCATTCAAGTGGCGCATAGCCGGCCCCCGAGAATACGCCCGACAGACTCTGCGTGCAAAGCGACTGCCTTGGACAAGCGTTCGCAACACAAGGCCGCCGCGCAC
Source organism: Prorocentrum cordatum (assembly GCA_963575745.1). Classification (NCBI taxonomy): domain Eukaryota; class Dinophyceae; order Prorocentrales; family Prorocentraceae; genus Prorocentrum; species Prorocentrum cordatum. The sequence continues at coordinate 85,087 of CAUYUJ010019497.1, forward strand.
TTTGCACCGCGAGCCCCCAGCAGCTGAGTCCGCTCAGCAATTTCTTCCAGCCCTCCTTGGACCCTGGAGGCCTCCCCTTGGAACCCTCTGTAGGCTTCTCGGGCGTCAGTTGGAGGCTTCCCGGGAACCCGTCAAAGGTCTTTGAAGCCATCTTGCGGGGGACGGCCCTTGGAGTCTCCTCGCGCTCGCCCTCTGGAGCCCCTCTTGCGGCCCTGTTTTGTTTACTCCTTCTGCGATGTCTGGCATCCTCTCCCCCCCCCTCCTCCTCCACATCCTCCTCCTCCCCCTTCCTTTTTGTGCAAGAGCCATGGCACACGTGCCACTTGTTTTCCCACACGACCGTTGGAGACGAAGGAAGAGGATGAAGGGGAACACCGCGATTCGCCACAATATACACATGTGCACTCCGTGGGAAAAATCGTCAAGACGAATCAGTCAGGACACTAAGGACCGTTTTTGGCTCAGGAAGGGCTGCGGTTTTCGAGCCGTTCCTCAGATCTGGGTCGGAGAGCCTGCTCGAAGCCGAGCCTCGCCGAGGCCAGAAAAGCCCTGTCGCTCCTCATTTGGCGCTCCTTCTGCTAGAACGCTGACTGCACAGTGCTGCGTCACAAAGACATCCACTCTAGCTCACAAGTGGCAGCCGCTGGACCTGAACGACCGTTTCGCTCGAGCCCTGCTGGGCGACACGAGGACGGCCGCAATCACGCCGCCGCCGCCGCCGACGACGACAACGCGACGACAACGACGACGGCGACGACACGAGAAGGCGCCGACGCGAGCCTCGGCAGGCGGGGCCAAGACAGAAGAGAAAGAGACGTCATGAGAATGAAGTTCCGGCGGTGCTCGTGGACTTCTTGTAAGATCAAATGCAGTCGGCCCGTAATGAAAACGTGCGACAAACATGCAAGTGCCTTGGAAGCCCATGTCTACACTTTGCGGGAGGGTCGCGGCCAGCGACAGCGGCCAAGGATGGGCCGAAGGGGAAGGATGCAAGAGTAACGTTGGAAAGCCGTTCATCCTTCTTCTGCGGGCTGACTGTAAGGACTCCTTGGTCAGGACTCCTCAGTCTCAGGCTCTGCGCTTCCCAACGGTCTCGGGGGCTGGGAACGAGGACGTCACAAACGGCCCACCCACCCTCGGCGACCATAAAGATGTCCATCGCAGTGACATCGTCTGTCCCTTGGGATGAGAAGGCCCTCGTGTGATGGAAACGGAAAATCTAGCCTGGCTGCCAACGGTCCCGGTCACGCGCATCAGAGAGACATCTTTTGTCCCCCGGGACGAGGTGTCCCCAAGCGATGGAAATTAGAAGGCCTTGAGCGGCGCGACCCCAGACGGCCCCGAAAATGTTTATTTGATATAGGCGTGGTATCCCTGGGAATGTCTACCCCCCAGTAGATATGTGAGAAAAAGTATTGTCGTGTTGGGAGGAAGGGGTCGGGAAGATACAGGGATGAACAATAGGATTCGGATGCAATGAACGATGTTTTCGGCCGCCTGCGTCTAACGAGAGGGAAACGCGTTGTCGCCGCGGCGCATGGCCCGCAAATCCAACAGCGGGCAAACTTACCGAGAAACGGATTGCAACCTGCAAACTACTTCGTGTCACTCTTGGGGCCATCTTGGACCCTGGGAGCTTCCCGAGAAGCATATTGCACCAGGCAACCGACTTCGTGGCCCATAGAGTGGCCTGTGGGATGGCGCGGACCCTCCTCCTCTTCTTCGGTCTCCTCGTCGGACTGGCGGCGACAATCAAGTTCCAAGAAGGCTCCCTGGGAACATGATGGTGTGGGCCGTGTCAGAGTCATCGTGAAGGTTTCCAGGGTACTCCACATGAGGCTGCAAAGCCCGAGTGACAGCCAGATGGGACCATTCGAAAATTTGGAGATGATGGTGAAGCTTGGAAGTGACATGGGGGAGGTGCAAGGTAGCAGAAGAAAAAATAGTAGGAGCTGGGAAGGCAACAGCGAAGAATGCGAAAAGGAGCGCAGGGTGTGTGCGACAGAGACTGGACTGGCCTTCGACCCATCTCGGCACCGTGCCTGGGTAGTGGCTCAAAAGCCATGAGGGCGTCTGGAGGGATGCCGAAGGAGGCCTCCCGGGGGGCTGTTTTGGAGCCTTCACAGGTGTCGTGGGGGCCTCTTGGGGTCCTCTTGGATCCTCGTGGCAGCCTCTGGGGGACTGCTTGGGGCATGTTGGGGGCCTCCTCGGACGAAAGACTCGACATGTCTGTTCATGCTCCCCATCTTGAGCCCATCTAGGGGCCGTCACTAAGGCATCTCAAATCCTCTTGGGCGCCCATGGGGCCGTCATGGAGCCCTGCTAGGCCGTCCCGGGGCCCTCCTGGAGGTCTCTGGGCCTCTTGGCCCGTCGCGAATGTCGGAAACTCGGACTGGAAGAGCCTCAAGACATTGAAAAGCCATTGAGAAATCAAATATGTTTGCCTCGTCTGGGGCCTCGGGCGCCCACCGAAGCTTGCCTGGGGCCGTCCTGACGCCTTCTTGGGGCCTCCTCCGAGCCTCCTGGGGCGAAGAACTCGAAATTTCGGTTCACGCTCCCTCTCTTGAGCCCATCTTGGCGCCGTTTGTTTAACTTCTTGGGCGGTCTTGGGCGCCCATGGGGCCGTCGTGGAGCCCTGCTAGGCCGTCCCGGGGCCCTCCTGGGGGCCTCCTGGCCCGTCTTGAAAGTGTTGGAAGCCTCTTGGGCCGTCGTGGACTGTCCGAAACTCGATCAATACATAGAGGACCCAAAAAAAATTGCATAACTGAAGGCATATCCAAGATTTGCGCCTCTCGGGGCACTCGTCTGGGGCCTCGGGCACCCACCGAAGCCTGCACATGGCCGTCCTGGCGCAGCCTGGAAATCTTTCGGAGGTCGTCCACAAAAGTTTCTGCGGCGGTCTCGGGTTGTGTTGGACTGGTCCCAGAGACTGTTGTAGCAATTTTGAAGCCATCGGAGCGCACATGGGGCCACTTTGGGGGCCACGGGGGCGCTGATGGGGGCCCCGGAGCCCCCATGCCGCACGTGGCGCCTGGGTTCCGGGCCACCCCCAGCCTCTTCCAATATAACGTACATACATACACATGTTACGTGTAAATTTGCATATGCATATGCACATACATAATCATATGGATGTGCATACATACGTATGTACCTGTGCATAAGCATAAACAAATGTACATATACATATACACATACACATACAAATACATATATACATACACCTACATGCACATGTACATATACATATACGTATACATATACATATACGTATACATTGGCATGTCCGCATACACATGTGTAGACATGCTACATGATACATGGTACCGGAGAGAAACCCAAATCAGTCTTTTTAGGGCTATAGGGCTATGGGGCTATAGGGCTACAGGGCGATGGGCTATAGGGCTATAGGGCTATGGACCTATAGGGCTAAAGGGCCATAGGGTTATTGGGCTATAGGGCTATAGGGCTATAGGACTATAGGGCTATAGGGCCATAGGGCTATAGGGTTGTAGGGCTATAGGGCTATGGGGCTATGGGGCTATGGGGCTATGGGGCTATGAGGCTGTAGGGCTATAAGGCCATGAGTCTACAGGGCTATGGGGCTATAGGGCTACAGGACCGTAGGGCTACAGTGCTACAGGGATATATGGCTATAGGGCTATAGGGCTAGAGGCATATGGAACTATAGGGCTATAGGGCTATAGGGCTATAGGGCTACAGGGATTTAGGGATATAGGGCGATTGGGCCATAAGGCTATTGGGCTATTGGGCTATGAGGCTATATGGCTATAAGGCTATGGGGCTATTGGGCTATGAGGCTATATGGCTATAAGGCTATGGGGCTATAGGGCTCTAGGGCGATAGAGGGCTATAGGGCTACGGGGCTATAGGGCTATATAACTACAGAGCTATAGGGCTTTAGGGCGATAAGGCTATAGGGCTATAGGTCTATAGGGGTATAGGGCTATAGGGCTATTGGGCTGTAGGGCTCTAGGGCTACAGGGCTGTGGGGTTATAGGGCTATAAGGCTATAGGGCAATTGGGCTATGGCGCCATAGGGCTATAGAGCTATAGGGCTATAAGGCACTCGGGCACCCGGGCACCCGGGCGGGCCGCGGAAATCGGTGACACACCTCAACTAACAATATGAATCCGCTAATCCGCTAGGACCCATATAGAGGCAAGCTCTGATTGCGGAATATACATATATAGATACATACATATGCATCTAGTTGTACAGATGCATATGCAGATGCAGATGCATATACATAAACACATACATATAAGTATACATATCCATATCTACAGTTGCATACATGTGTATATATATAGATATATGTAGCTGTGTATATGTGTACAGATATACCAGAACCACGCGCGGCTGTGCGCACGCTTGGGTTCTAGCCGCGCCCAGAGAACTCGCATCACAAGCTGCCAGTGAGGAACGCGCAGGAGCGATTCCGGAGATCCTTCGAAGGTGATACAAGGACCTGCAGCAGTTACGGTGGAGGCTTTAGATAAGGATGCCTTCGATAAGGAACCCGGGATCTCGCGACCGATGGGCGGCCAAACGTGGGCCACTCACCTCGCCTTGAAACAATAAGGAATGCGCCAGGGTCTGGACCCAAGGAAGACATTCCGTATCCAATGCCGCCGCCGTAACTTTTGGGATCCCGGCGACGCGTCGGGGAGTCCAGGTTTGTTGTCGATGCCTCTTGCGCATTTTTGGATCCACCTGAGGACTGGAGTCGCGAGCCCATAGGACAACGCGCCGAGTTCGATTCGGGACGGGCAGGAGCGGTGGGAAAAAACGAGAGAGCGCAATCGAGCACAGAAAGACAGCGGGCCTCAGGGCACTGTTAGCCCAGCCGAAGCTTCACGGCAGTGACAGGAGGTCCCACGAAGAGAGCCCAGAATCGGCCAAGCCGAAATCCCAGGACACGAAACGAGTTTCGAAGTAAAACTTGAGAGATATGGATTAGATGGATAGCAGGCCTAGCCACTGGACAGCATCGTCAATGACCAAAAGCCTGCGAGGGAGGGGGAGAGGGGGGGAACGGCCTCCCTTATGGTGGACGCCCTTCATAAAATTATCCCGCCTCCACTTACGCTGGGGATTCCCCTCAAGGGCAGCCTCGGGATCACAAGTCCAGAAGAGCTGTGTGCGTGCCGACCTGGCCGAGAACGCCCCGCACTTACTACATCCCACAACGTCTCCAGAAATATACAAAACATGCCCTCTCGCAGAACTGGGCGGGACCTCCCCCGACCTCGGCAGGGTCTGCAGGGGAAGGTCCGCGTCCGCCAGCGAAGGCGGGGTGCCTCTCGCGGCCCGCTTCACGCCTCGCGCCGCCGCCACCGAGACCGCACCCGCGAGGGCCTCCTGAGGGTCCGCGGGAGCCCTCGAGGCCTCCGAAAAACGCACCCTCTTTCGCGGCACGAAGCACGGCGGAGGAGGAGGGGGAGGAGGAGGAGCTTAGCAACGAAGAACTGTGCCCGAGCCTGGTTCCGAAGTGCACGCCACCAGGGCCACACCACGGAGTATCAAAAGCCACCCCCTCCCTTCCTGACCAAGCATCTGGGGCCAAGCTCAGGTGCAACGAAGTCAAGAGAACCCATCCGGGTCGCACTGGCAAGGCCTCCAACTCGATGACTCTGGCTTCTTGGGGGGCATTATTGAAGAGCTTCCGCGCCACCTCCAGCCGTCCATGGGCCGTCTTGAAACCTATTGGACGCCTGCTGGAAATGCGGTATCGGAAGCCTTTGGCGTCCGTTTTTGGAGCCGTCTTGGGAGCAGCCTGGGTCATCTTGGAAGCCTGGGGACCGTTTGAGGAGCCTCTTGGGCTGCCTTGGATCCCTTTTGGGGCCGTGCTGGGGCCATTTGAGGCCCATCTTGGGCCGTCTTGGGGTCCTCTTGGATTTCTTGGGCCGTGATGTGTTCCTTCGAGTGCCCTCTTAGGACATCTTGAGCCGCTTTGGGGGCCCTCTTTGGGCCCTCGCGAATTGTCTTAGGCCCATCTTAGGCCCTCTTGGGGCTCTTATGGGCCGTCCAGGGGCGAGCTCGGAGGTTGTTGTAAGGGCCATCTTGGGCGCACGGCTCTCGAAGCCCGCTCGATGTCCTCCTCGTGGACCCCTCTTAGGGGCGGTCCTTGGGGCTTCTCGGGCCGTCTTGGGGGGCATCGGCGGCCGTCATGGGGCCCCGTTGGGCCGTCTTGACGCCCTCTTGGAGCCAGGCCCTTCGCTGGCGATCTCGTCATGCCCGTGCGTCGTCTAAGGATGTCGGAAGTCCAGAGCTGCGAGCTGGCTGAAATCCTTCTCCTTGTCAAGGTCCTGCGAGAAGATGTCCAGCAAGGACTCGCCAATCGGAGGTCCGGTGGGAATTGCAGCGCTGCAGGACCTTTCGACTGGCGTCCCTGGCCAGAGCGCGCATCGGACAAAACCGCCCATGCTCGAGTCGCAATGTACAAATCGGGCTGCTGCTGCTGCTGCTGCCCGGAATTCCTACAATGACAGCTCCCTTTCGCGGTCCTGCAAGGAGGTTTTCAGCAAGGACTGGCCAATCGGAGGTCAATGTAAACGTATGGTTGGAAGACACCAAGAATTCAAGGAGATAGGTCGCACCATCTGGCAAGATGCACCAGCAAGTAAAATGCCCGGCAGAGTGGACCAGAGAGGGAGGGGTAGGAGGAGGGAGGCAAATCGAAGTTTATAATGGTGGCCAAAAAAATAATCTCCCCACAGAGTTTCTCCCTTGTGACCTTGGTGGTCACCAGCTGTCATCTTCGGATCTGTCGTCAATCCAGCTCCATCTCCGGATGCCAATCCAAGGGATGGTGCGTTTCCAGAGGATGTTGCGTTTCACGGATCCAGAGCCAGGTTCGTAACTGTGTGCACATCAGAAGAATAACCGTAGACATGTGCCCGCAGGGGGTGGGGATTGAGATCACGGATTCGGATTATCCCGATCTGGATCCCGATCCAGATCCTGGTCCTGATCCGTGCGAACATCAAACTTATAAGCTGAGACCTGTACACTCAGGAACGTGGATTCGGACCACGGATTCGGATCATCCCAATCCGGATGTGGATACAGGCCGGGATACGTGCGTACATCAGAGGAACACACGTAGGCCTGCGCGCTCAGGGGCGGGGATGGGGATGACGAGTTCAGATTATCTCAGTCCCGATCCGCGCAATCAGAGGAGCAAACTTAGGCCTGCCCTGCGCGATCAGGGGCGGGGATGGGATCACGAACTCAGATCAGTTATCCCAAATCTAGAGGTGGAACCGGGTCTGGAACTGTGCGCACATCAGAAGAATAACCGTAGACCTGTGCAGTCAGGGGCTGGGATTGGGATCACGGATTTGGATTGTCCCAATCTGGATCCAGGTCCAGTCGTACGCACATCAAAAGAATTAGCTGAGACCTGTCCACCCAGGGGCGGGGATTGGGACCCGGCTCAGATCCGATTTCACATCTGGAGCGGGGTCCAGAGCCGCGCGCACATCAGAAGAGAAAGCTGAGACATGTGCACTCAGGGGCGAAGATTGGGATCACTCATTCGGATCTGGATCCAAATCCAGGTCCGGATCCTTGTGCACATCAGATACGTAAGCGCAGGCCTGTGCAATCAGAGGTGGGGAATTGGGGCCGTGGATCTACAATGTCCCTGTATCCGGGTCCGAATCTGGATCCGTCTCTGGATCCGCGCGTACAGCAGGAGAAAATGCTCACTCAGCTCCTCCTCCTCCTCCTCGTCCTCCTCCTCCTCCTCCTCGTCCTCCTCCTCCTCCTCCCCCTGGTCCTCCCCCTGGTCCTCCTCCTCCCCCTCCTCCTCCTCCAACTCCTTAGCCCTGCACTCCACCTCTTCCCTCCTCTGCCTCCCCATCCTCCTCCAGCTTCCCCTCGCCCTCCTCCTCTGGTGAGCCGCAACAGTCCTTCTGGGATCATATTGAAATCTTCAGGAGTCCTCAAGAACAGTCTGGCATCCTCAGGAATATTCAGGAGTCCTTTCTGGATATTGCACGAATCCTGGAAGAATCTGATTGCAATCCGATTGGGGTCTTATCGGCGCCCTACTGTCTTTTGGAGATCAAGCAGCCCAACTAATCAAACAACGCACCTCTACCTCACGACCGAGCCTAGACGCATCCTATATGGTCGGCTGACGTACAACTAACGCATGACCACACATAACGGCACGTTGCACACCAACAACTCGATGGAGTGTGACAACCGAAGATGTCGGCCACACTCCGATCAACAATCGACGTGAAACTCGGAACGACAGACATTAGCGGCGACACCGCATGTGAGCGTCGTGCGCTACCAGTCCCGAGCGTAAAGCTATCGCGCCTCCCAAGAGGAACATGCCACGGCGTTCAGATCTACACATACAAACGGTATGTAAAAGTGTTTGATTACTGGGGTCCTTTTGGGGCCTCGTGTGGCGGAGAAGGGCTATTATTGCGGCCTCCTGGGGTTCTCCAACAAAAGGGCGTTGTGCCCCGTAGGTCGATCGCAGCAGGCGGGAACGCGCAGAAGGACCCCCACGGTGTTGCTGGCTGCACGGGGGGAACCAGCCTTCCGTCCAGCGCGGCCGACGCCATCACCACGCGCGCACACATTCTAAGCACTACCTTGTCACAGCGCGCCCATCTGCCCCGAAAGTGAGCTGTTATGTTGTCCCCGCCAGTTTCCTTTGTCTGGCCAAAAGGGATGGCCAGGCATGCTGGTTCATGGCTTTTCCTGTGGCGATGTCCCACCCACGCCTGTCACGGTACCACCACTGGTGGCGCGAATACGCAGGCATCACCGCAACGACTTGAGAAGTTCGAAACACGCGCTCGGCTACGCCACCAATCTTGGAGCGGCGGCACTGGCGGTCCAACGGGTGGATATGCTGCAGCGACTGTCAGGGCCCGCGCTGCGCTGTACTAACTAAGCTTGAGGCCCTACTACATGAAATTAAGTATTAGCAGAATGACGTCATGACAGCCCCCATACCAGCGATGGAAGAAGTCCATCGAGCAGTATTATATAATTCCTCCAACAATGTCTGCCTTGCGGCGAAGATACTGATGACGATAATGATGATGATGCTGGTGATGATGGCGATGGTGCGAATGATGATGATGATTCTGATTATGATGATGATAATGCTGACGGGAGTAAATATGTTGATGATGATGACGATGAGGATGATGAGCATGGTGCTGATGATGACGATGATAATGATGATGATGATGATGATGATGATGATGATGATCATGATGATGATGATGATGATGATGATGATGATGATGATGATGATCCCCGCGGCTGAAAGGGGGCAGGAGCTCCTAGCTCGCACTGCCCCTCGGACCGAGGCGTTTCCCTCTGGCCCTGCGTAGGCAACGCCCAGTCTCGTGCGCCTCGGCGCACACGCGCAGATTCGCCTGGGCGCCGAGAGCAATCATCCGTCTCAGCCGATGCAAGCGGCTGAATGATCACAGCAGTCAAGGCGACTCAGCACGCACGGCAGCCAGCCAAAAGCCACGGCTGCCGATCCAGCGGGCTGGCACGCAGCATTGCTGCAAACCGCACCTGAGAAGCAACTAGGTCCCTGGCCCCAGGCCTCGCCGACGCAGTTGTTCCTGAGGCCTGCGGAGATCGAACCAGGGCGTGGGCGGGCCGACGCTCTCGGGTCTCCCTCCACGCCAGAGCGACGGGCAGGGGGGCTGTCGCGCAACCGCGACAGCGACTACATTGAGCGGGAGCACGTAAGCACGCCGAGAGAGGAAAGCGTTCGACTGCACCTCTCCACCAGCAGCGCAACACATCAACAGGCCCAGGCACTCCGGGACCGGTCGAACTGCCGATGCGGTCGGAGCCCGATCCCGAGTGAAGGCGGACCTTCCCTCCTGGGTCAGCCTCCGCCAGATGGGGTGTGCTCCGAGCCGGGCAGCAGGCGCGCCAGGCAAACGCGTCAACGTGTCGCCAATGACAGCCACGACACCAACGCAAACTGCCTGAGGCCACGCCAAGACAACGCGCGGCAGCGCTCGGACTGCGAGCGCGAGAGCAGCCAGAGGCTGCGAAAAAGCAGGGCACCGCACGTGCCGCTAAAAAGAAGAAAGGGCTCTCCGCGCCAGGTCGATGGGCGACGGCAACAGCGGCACTCGTCGGACCGCGCCGCGACACCCCGCCGACCGCACCGCAGCACTTCCCTCGGCCATAGGCGTGAACAAGACTGCTGGGGCGCCGCAGGCAACGGAGCCCGATCCCATGTGCAAGCGGACCTACGCACCTGGCTCAGCTTCCGCTCATGGGGCAGGCCATACACTAGAGCCAAACTTGCCTCAAAGCGGGCAAAAATGAGAGCACGCGCCGAAGAGAGAGGGCCGACGGCAACGCAACGTGCCCCTTGGCTCCTGGCCTCAGCAAGACGCATTGCCGCTGGCATTGGAGCCCGATCCCGTGCGTCGGCGCGCCTACGCACCTGGGTCAGCCTCCACGCGCGACGGCTGCGCGCGGCAACCAAGGCCGCAGAAAAAGGAGGGCGCCGAGCACAGAGCCACGCCACTGCGAGCACCTGACCAGCAGCATCACATCCAGCCCTTCGGCCCCAGGCCTCGCTGGAAAGGTTGCATTGCCGCTGGTGTCGGAGCCCGATCCCGTGCGTCGGCGAACCTTCACACCTGGTTCAGCTTCCGCAGCGAACTGCGCCAGCCGAGGCGCAGGCACAGGGCCGCGCGCACGCGTGGCAGGCGAAGAGGCTGCTGGGGGCCTCGCTGCGACCTGGCCGATAGCAGCGCAACGCGCCACTTAGGCCCATGGCCTCACAAGGGCCCATGGCCTCACAAGGAAGGGCAGTGTAGGTTCGCTCACAAGGGCGCGAGCAAACCTTCACCAACGGTTCGCGCCCGAAATAATGAAAATTAGCCGCCCATGCGCCTGCGCAGGCGCCGCAGGGGCTCAGGCTCACCGATGCTGCCCTGCCCCGCCGGCTGCAAACTGCGCTCGAGGCGGCCGAGCACCGCCTTCTGCCCGTCGTTGCTGGGAACCTTCGGGCACGCCTTCGCGAGGGCGCAGAAACGCGCGCGCCTGCTCGCCACGGCTCGCGGGCGTCGCCCGCGTCGAGGCCCCGCTATGGAGGCAGCTCGGATGGCGGCCGCGGCGGCGGCCGCGCCTCCGACTGCGAGCGAGGCGCCGGGGCCGCACTGCCACTGCCGGCTGCGCCCCCCCCCCCCCCCCCCAGCGCCAGCAGCTCGTCCAGCGCCATCGTCGGCAGCGCCCTGCGCCCCACTGGCCTGGCTGGAGAGCAGCGCTGCGCTTGCGGCGAAGAGCGCCGCGGCCGCTGCGACCGAGCCCGATGCACCTTCGGCCCCCGGCGTCCACGAGCCCAAGATAGCTTCGCCGCGCCCTGCGCACTCCTGGCAAGCCCAGATTGCGCCGCTGCCGACCTCGAGCCACGTGCCGCGCCGACCGCGCGTCTCCCGCGAGCAGTCTCGGAACGAACAGCGACTCCTCCAGCGCCACTTGCACCCGCGCCAGTGGCGCCTCACAGCGACCATGCTAAGCCCGTCGCGTCCGTCCTCCCCCGTCAGCTCCGCGTAGCCCTCCTGCATTGCGGCGCCCAGCCAGCGGGAGACCTTCTGGACGGGGCGATCCTGGCGCAAGCTGCGCACGCGGACATCCTCATCCGTTGGACGCAGCTGTGCCCCCTGGATCGCGCGGGCATCGGCGCTGCCGTTGCCCCTGCGCCGCCAGCCTGCGATGCGCTCGGCCTGAACGCCCCGCGGCGTCGCGGGGGCCTTCACCTTGCGAATGGAGCCGTCGCCGCTGCCGACGCCCTCGATCGCCGCCCAGAGGCGCGCCCAGAGCTCTCGGCAGGGCCTTCGCCACTGTAGGCACCGCGCTTTGCCCGCTGAGAACCATCCACGAGCAGCCGGCAGTCCGCGTAAATCCTGACTGGAGCCATGCAGTTCTGGAGCCCCTCAATGACCGCGACGATCTCTGCCGCGCCCGACCCCTGCGGGCAGGGCCAGGGCAGCGGGCCGAAGGGGCTGACGGCCTCGGCCTCCTGCCCCACGACGACCACCGCCCAGCCGCCACGCGAAAAGACCAGGCTCGGGTCCACGACGCTGCCGTCCGTGAACAGGTCGCCCATGAGTGGCTGCCCCGCCAGGTCGGATCGCCCTTCCCTGCGCGCCATCTTGTCCACCGCGGGATGAGGGAGGGGCCCCCTGTGCTCCGGTGCCAGCGCCCGCGACCAGAGGGGATCGTCCGTCGCGCCCAGGCTGACCATGTCGACGATGGCCCCGAAGTGGATGTCATCGGGCGGCCGCCTCTCGTCGGCGTCGCCGTTCGCCCCCCACTCGGCGCGCCCGAGCGCCGCAGCGGGGCACTGCCGCGCCAAGTGTCGCACTGCGCAATGAGCTGGGCACCCTCGGGAGCACCGCGGCGACGAAACCAACGGGCGCTGCCAGAGGCAGCCCACCACCGCATTCTTGGCCGAGCTCATCTGCTTCACCGTCTGCTTGCTCGGGCCCACGGCGGCGGGCGGGGCCGCGAGGCGCGCTGGGCCTTCGGGGCCCTGGCCAAGCGGGTGGCTGACGCCACGGGGGGAGACGCCGCACTTGTAGCGGACCGACACGCCCAGCGACTCTCCATCTCCCTGCACAGGGAGAATGCGCGGGCGGTGTTGCGGCGCCTCCAGGTCTAGTCCGGAGGGGCGGGGGTGGCTGCGGCCCGCTTAAACGCTGCCGCAGCTGCTTCCACGGCCGACGCCGCGTGAGCCACCTCGCGGGCGCAGCCTAGCGCCCCCCCCCACCCACCCACCCACCCACCCCCACCCCCACCCTGACTGGGCAGCGCGGGCGCCCCCCCCGCGCCCCTCCACGGGTGGCGCGCCGGCGCCCCCCCGCACCGCTGGCCGCCCCTTCCTCGGCGGGGCGGTGGGTGATGCCGCAGAGGTCCCCTCCCCGCCAAGCCGCAGCGCGCTGAGTTCGGCCGGCGCCCCGCGCCTTTCCGGACGCCCTTCCCGACGCCTTTCCCGACGCCCACAACGACCCCGACGACCACGACGTCCTTCCCGACGCCCACAACGACCCCGACGCCCTTCCCGACGCCCGCAACGATCCCGACGCCCTTCCCGACGCCCACAACGGTTCCTGACGCCCATCACGACCGCTTCCCGTCGCCGCCGTAGGGTCCGCAGTTTCGTCGCGGGCGGCCCTTCCCTCCTGGCCCCTGGCCCGGCCCTTTTGCTGCCCCTCCCCCTCCCTCCTCGGACAGCCCCCCCCCTCCAGCCAAGTGATCCTGGCCTGGGCGGTTGCCCACGTCTCTCCACGAGAGCCGCTCGCGACCCGCGGCGACGCGCTTGGCGCGCGTGCGTGCGTCGACGCGCCCAAGGCCTCCAGGTCGACGGGCTGCTGGAGGTCGTTGTAGAAAGAGCCCTGGCCGAGCAGCTGACCAGCCCAGGCGATGGCACGCCAGCGCGCATGCCGACGGAAGACACCTGCCCACCAGGGCTTCGGGCCCCTCAACCTCCCTCTTCGCGAGGGCACCTGCGAAGGCGCTGCCCAGGGCCCGCAAGTCGGCGCGGTCCGAGTTGAACTGCGCGGCCTCGGCTCGCGCCACGATGGGCAGTGTCACGTGGTCCAAGAGCGGGTCGCTGGCCAGGCGCTAGCTGAGGAGGAAGCTGAGGCTGAGGCTCTTGCCAGGTCCCTGCCCGTGGTGGACGGCGTTCACCTGCCCCCGCCACTCTGCGAGCAGCGGGGATGGCCAGCCAACCACGCTGAGCCCGTGCCGCGTGGCTGGCCGAAGCCCCGCGTTGGCCACGCGAGCCGCCGCTGGGGTATCCTGCGAGCGGATCGCATGCAGCCTCTGCAGCTGGGCGGCCGCATTCGTGCGGCGCGTCTCCAGAACCACGAAAGCCTGGCCGTCGAGGCAGTAGTCCACCACCCCAAGGTTCTTGATCGAGTCGGCGATGGGGAAGGCGGCGCCGCCCATCTGCTAGGGTGACCCTCCCTCGGTTCGAGCACCCGCCGTAGTCTGGCGCGCTCTCCGGCGAGCACCAGCAGGCCGCACTTGAGGGGCACCCCCGCGTGCGAGCAGCCCGCGATGAGGCCCGCGTCCAGCAGGAAGGGGTCGGATACACTGCCGTCGAGCATGAGCCGCCGCTCGCCTGCGTACAGTGTGAGGGCCATGCCTAGCAGCCCCCGCGGGTAGTTAGCCAGGGTGCCGCGGTCCTGGATGATCGCCAGGTCGACGAGCTCGTACGCTGTCCAGAGGTCGATGAGGGCTGCGGCTGCTCCCTCGCCGCGCGCCTGCGAGGCCTATAACCGTAGCGCCTGCCACCAGACGGCCTCCTCCGCTGCGCGCCTTCGGCCGCCCCAGAATGCCCCTGCGACGCCTGGGTCAATCTGGGAGTCCCATCGCCGAGCGTCGGGCTGGCGGACGCGACTCCAGAGGCGGGGAAGCCAGCCCAGCAGCCCGATGGGACGAAAGCCCCCCTGGGGCTTGGGAAGCATCACCACTAACGAGTTGGTGTTGACGTCGGGCCAGCCCCCGCGCTCCTCGCACTGCATGCCGAAGTCGATGACCGCCTCGAGGAGGTAGTCGCTGAGGTCCGCGGCCTTCCTGGGGTTGAATCGGTCGCTGCCGACGCCTGTGCTGTGCCTGAAGGTTCGCCGCCTGGCGGACCCGATCGGCCGACGGCATGGGCAGCGCCTCGCCATTGGCTGGTGGCCGCAGAGGGCGGAAGTGATCGCTGCCGTTTCTGACTCCCCAGACTTCCGAAGACCACTGCGCCGCCGCGACCTTCGCGCGATCTGGGCCGTGCGCTGGGGCCCCATGGAACTCGTCGCCGGGTGCCCAGCCGCGCGGGCCCCGTCGATAGGCATGCAGGCCGCCAGCACCAGCGGCCATGGAGTGCTGAGTCCACTCCTTGAATCCCTGCCCACGGATTGCTCCCGAGAGGCTCCCAAGAGACCCCCAGGAGGCCCTAAGAGGCCCCAAGACCGAAAGAGGCCTCGGCGAGAAGGCCAGCACCGTCCATGTACAACGGGTTTGGGCCACAGTTGGGCCTCCTGGGGGGACCCTAATGTAGTACGTTACCCCTTTGATCCATCTCCTCCAAGATGGCCCCCGGAGCACGAGGGCCTCCAGAGGTGCCCGAGAGTCGCCGAGAGGCCCCTGGGAGACCTTCCAAGATGGCCCCAAAATGGTCCCCGAGGCTCCCAAGGTTGCCCCAAGACGGCCCCAAGAGGTGGCCAGGAGGCCCCAAGAGGCCCCCACGATGCCCCCAAGATGCCGCCAAGAGGCTGCCAGGAGATCCCCAACAGGCTCAAAAAGGCACCCACAGGCACCCAAGACGCCTCAAGCGGCCGCCGGGAGCAAGAGACCCCCAAGACGCCCCCAAGAGGACCCCAAGACGTGCTCGAAAGAACTCCGAACAGACTCCAAAAAACA
Organism: Prorocentrum cordatum; assembly: GCA_963575745.1. NCBI lineage: Eukaryota > Dinophyceae > Prorocentrales > Prorocentraceae > Prorocentrum > Prorocentrum cordatum. The sequence goes on from CAUYUJ010019497.1 coordinate 100,547, forward strand.
TCCAAGAGGACTCTGTTTCTGCTCGCTCTCCTCCTCCTCCTCCTCCTCCTCCTCCTCCTCCTCCTCCTCCTCCTCCTCCTCCTCCTCCTCCTCCTCCTCCTCCTCCTCCTCCGCCATCCTCCCCTTCTCCTTCTCCTCCTCCTCCTTCATCCTCCCCCACTTGGGGTACGACGTCTTACCCAGCCCGTTCTTCCACGGCATTCTCCTACACATCCCTGATCAGGGCAACTCGTCCGGCCCTCGGTACTGGACGGGCTGGAGGGGTTGCGCGAGGCGTCTAGAATGTTTATCACTGGCGACGACGACGCGCGAAAGAAGCATAGAGCCGGGCGGGCGAGCGGGCTTCCTCCCCTCCCTTCTCCCTACTCCTCCCCCTCCTCGTCCTCCTCTTCCTCCCTCCTCCTCCTCCTCCTCCTCCTCCTCCTCTCTCCTCCTCCTCCTCCTCCGCCTCCTCCTCCTCCTCCTGCGATTCCTCCTCCATCCTCCCCCTCTTTGGGTACGACGTCTTGCCCAGCCCTTTCTTCCACAGCATTCTCCTCCACATCCCTGATCAGGGCAACTCGTCTGGGCCTCACTTCTGGATGGACTGGCGGGATTGCGCGAGGCGTCTAGAATATTGCCTCTGTAGGGGTCCTAGCGGATTCGTATGGTTAGACGAAGTGTGTTTCCGATTTCCGCGGCCCGCCCGGGTGCCTTATAGCCATATATACTATAACCATATAGCCATATAGCCTTATAGCCCTATAGCCACATAGCCCAATAGCCCAATAGCGCTAAAGCCCATACCCCTGTTGCCCTAAAGTCTTATGGACATATGGCCCTGTAGCCCCAAAGACCTATAGCTATATAGCCCCATAGCCCCCTCGCCCTATAGCCCTATAGTCCTATACCCCAATAGCCCTATAGCCTTATAGCCCTATAACCCACTAGCCCAATCGCCCTATAGCCCAATAGCCCAATAGCCCAATTGCCCTATAGCCCAATAGCCCTAATGTACCTATGTCCCTATAGCCCTATAGCCTTATAGCCTTATAGCCCTATAGCCCTGCAGCCCTATAGCCCTACAGCCCTACAGCTCTGTATGCCTATAGCCCTAGCCCTGTAGCCCCAGAAACCCATAGCCCTACAGCACTACAGCCCTATAGCCCTATGACTCTACAGCCCTATAGCCCTATAGCCCTATAGACCTGTAACCCTATAGCCCTGTAGCCCTGTAGCCCTATAGCCCTACAGCTCCATCGCCTTATCGCCCAATAGCCCCATAGCCCTATAGCCCTGAAAAGACTTTGATTGAGGTTTTTCCTCCGGTATCATGAACCACTGACGACGACGACGCGCGAAAGAAGCATAGTCGGGCGGGCGAACGGGACATGGGATGCAACTGGCACTCGGTGATGGGACGGCATCGAGAATCGTCAGGTGTGCCTCAGGGCGTCTGCGGGGAGCTCTTGGGGGCCTCCTGGGAGCCTCCAGAAGCTTCCTGGGGGCCTCTCGGGGACTTCTTGGGGCCTCTTGCGGGCATCTTGGGGACCGCATGGGGCCTCTTGGTCACGGGGCGGAGAGCTCGAAATGTCGGTTTGTGTTCGCCCTCTGGGGTCTCTCTCTCTCTCTCTCTCGCTCTTTCTCTCCCTTTTGCTGCGAGCGACATCACACAACCTGTCACAACCGTATCAACTATTGAATTGCCGCGGGTGCCGTCGCAACCGAGTCGTTGGTGCCGTCGCAGCCAGACGGCTGCGGTCCCACCACGATGAACAGAAGCGTGTGGCAACATACGCGGAACCATGCCCGAGCAATGAAAATGTTACAACCCCCGTATCGGGTTGCTGCTTTGCCGAATCAAGGTCGCGCGGAGAGGTCAGGCAAACTAATCGGTGTGCCACAAGAGTGTGACCTCGAGGCTGCGGCGTTGCGCGACGTGGCCCTGAACACGAGCAACTTGCGTATGCTAAACCCCTCTGGGGTTTCTCTCTTGAGGCGTTATTGGGGCTCCACTGGGCTGCCTTGGAAGCCTCTTGGGCCGTCGTGGGGGGCCTCTTGGGCCGTCTCGGCGCCCTCTTGGGATTGATATGTGGGACCTGTTGGACCGTCTTGGAGCGTCGGGAAGCCGAAAAGGCTGAAATACGAAAACCCACCAACAAGCTACAAAATATCACTGAATCCCACCAGCCCTTTGGGCGTGAGTGGTTTAGCGAGCTCTCTCTGTCCTCAACCCCCCTTCTTCCCCTTCGGGGAGGGGTTTACCCCTCCCCCTACCCCCTCCCCTGGACCTGGAGAGGGAGTTCCGAGTGGTGTCAAGGGGGGCCTTTTTCGACTCCTGGGAGGGCCAAAAAACGACGACCCCCACGAGGATTCTGGCCCGGGGGGGGGGGGGAGTTTGGTGCCTCTACTCGTCGCTGAAGCAAAAAAACATTGAGTTTACTAAGGTTTTGGCCCCATTTTGGCCTTCTGAGGGGGCCGCGCTCATTTTCCTTCATAGCAAAATCATTGATTTTACGAAGGTTTTGGGCTCACTTTGTCCTTCTCAGGGGGTAGCGCTCCTTTGCGCTTCTGAGGAGGTCGCAAGAGGCCCCAAGATGGCCCCAAGAGGCCCCCAGGAGGCTCCCAAGAGGCCTCCAAGAGGCCCCCCGGAGGCCCCCAAGAGGCCCCAAGAGGCCCCCAAGAGGCCCCAAGAGGCCCGCAAGAGGCCCCCTGAGGCCCCAAGAGGCCCCCAAGAGGCCCCAAGATGCTCCCAGGAAGCCCCCAAGAGGCCCCCCAGAGGCCCCCAAGAGGCCCCCAAGAGGCCCCCAAGAGGCCCCCAAGAGGCCCCAAGAGGCCCCCAAGAGGCCCCACGAGCCCGAACGACTCACACCAGGGCGAGGGGCCCGAACGACTCACACCACGAAGAGCCCGAACGACTCACACCACAAAGAGGTTCCCGAACGACTTACACCAGGACGAGGCGCCCGAACGACTCACACCACGAGGAGCCCGAACGACTCACACACGACGCGGGCCTCGAACGACTCACACCACGAGGAGCCCGAACGAGTCACACCAGGAGGAGGGGCAGCGCTCATACAAGCCACCACGAGGAGCCCGAACGACTCACACCACGACGAGGGCCCCGAACGACTCACACCGCGAGGAGCCCGAACGAGTCACACCAGGAGGAGGGACCCGAACGACTCACACCAGGACGAGGGGCCCGAACAACTCACACCACGAGAAGCCCGAACGACTCACACCAGGACGAAGAGCCCGAACGACTCACACCACGAAGAGCCCGAACGACTCACACCAGGAAGAAGGGCCCGAACGACTCACACCAGGACGAGAAACCCCAAACGACTCAAACCACGAGGCGCGCTTTCTCTCCCTCCTCCTCCGCCTCGTCCTTCTCCCGCTCCCCCCACAAGGAGGATGTACAAGGAGGCGGGAGGAAGGAGTAACGGGGGAGATATGCGGGGGCAGGCGGAAACACGCCTGAAAAACACGACTGTCGGCATGCTTCGCAAGAGTTGCTGTTGAGAGATGGGCTGGTGGGGATACGCGAAGCGTAAAGAATTGTGCCTCTTCGGGCCTTTTGGGGGTGCTCTTGGAGGCCCCTTGGGCCGTGTTGGAGCCGTAGGCCATCTTGGGAGTCTTGGAACGATATTTCAGCGAGTTCGGTTTTCTTGGTTCGTACTGGGGGCTATGCTGGGCCAGTCTTAGGAGGTTCGGGGTGCCCTGGGGCGGCCACGCGCACTCGGGGGCCGTGGGCTGGGGCACTGCCCCTATATATATATATATATACACACACATACACACACATGTATATATATATATATGTATACACACACATCTGGATGCACATACACACACACTCACATATATATATATATATATATATATATATATATATACATACATACATACATACATACATACATACATACGCATACATACATACATACATGCATGCATACATACATACATACATGCATACATGCATACATGCATGCATACTTACATGTGCATGTATGTGTGTATATGTATACACACAACTGTTTCTTTCACGCGATAACCCAAGCAAGCTCGTCAGCCACACGCATGTACAGGGCCGCCGCTAGGCGGAGGCGCAGCAAGATGCTTGCATGCTTGCATGCCAGCAAGAGGCGCAGCATCTATACATATATGTATATAAAATATGTGTGTGCATACACACACACAAATGTAGACCCCCCCCTCGTGATCATAGATTTTGCCTCCGCCCGTATCCTCTTCCGCCCGTTTTTCCCTCTTTAGTATCCTCCCCATCCCTCTCCCCATTCTCCTCATGATCATGATCCTGATTGTCATCCGCCTTATCCTCATGAGTCTTCATTATACTTATCCTCCTCATTCTCCTCAGTATCATCATTGTCCTCATCATTCCTCGTTCTGGTTCTCCTTTTGTGGTGCTGTCCCAGAAATTCGCATTGTCTGAAATTCATATATATATATATATATATATATATATAAAATCGCTGTTGGTTCGTAAGGTTTCCCGGAAACAGAACTCCTGTTGGGAGGCTTTCTGGTCGAAGCCCTTTGTAGTGGATTCGTGTTGCGAGGCTTCCCACTGGAATCACTTCGTGGTGCTTCTCAAGGGATTCCAAACGTGAGGATTTCCCATAGAATATTTGCGCGTTGCTATCCACAATTCTTGGTATGACGCTGTACAATTCAATCCCTTTGTTGTGCTGTCCGAAAAACTCCTGTTGTAAGGCTTCTCGCTGAAAGAATCCGTTTGTGCTGTTTCCCAAAGGATTCAGCATGCGAGGGTTTCCAATCGCATCATTGTTGTTGCGATTTACAAGCGGCTCATGCTGCAAACCTTTGCAAAGCACTCAGCCCACTTCCGTTTCATGCTGATTCCCTCGTTTTTTCGTTTCACCTCCTGCTCTCTGTCTCTCTCTCTCTCTCTCTCTCTCTCTCCCCACTCTCTCTCCCGCAATCGGATTCCGTTGGAAAAGCACAACAAAAGAATCCCACTGGAAAGCCTCAAAACAGGAATCCGTTGGAAAACACCACAGAAGGAGCCCACTGGCCCAACAACAGGAATCCTTTGAGCAGCATAACAAACGGATGGTATGGGAAAGCACCGCAACAAGAATCCATTGGAAGGCACCACAAAACTAATAATTACATTGGAAAGCACCACAACAGGAATGAGTTTGTGAGCCCCCGCAAAAGGATGCGGAGTGCGGCATTTCAATAAAATCCCTTCTTGGAGCTTTCCAAAGGATTCCCTTTGTGACTCGTTCCAAAGGGAACCCTTCATGGTGCTTCCCAGAGGATTCCGATTGCAAGGTTTTCCTATCTGATCCTTTTTGCTGTGCTGTCCGAAAGACTCTTGTTGCGAGGCTTTCAGACAGAATCCATTTGTAGTGCTTTCCAAAAAGGATTCCTGCTTTGGGGCTTTTCAATGGAATCCCTTCGTTGCGCTCTCCAAAAGGTCCTTATTGCGCGTGAGAGGGAGAGAGAGAGAGAGAGATCGGACGAGTGAACGGAAGTCCCGTCGACGGGCGGCTACTGCGGTAGCCGAGGCCGCCATCGCACTCTCGGCGGCCGCGCACACCTTGGGGCGCGGGGAGCGTTGAAACAACCGCCCCTCGGCGCAAAGCGACCGAGGCAAGTGACGGGGCGCTGCGCAGGCGATGAACCAAATCTCTCGGCGCCCCGCGTTGGGAAAGGGCCCGGGTCTGCGAAGCCCTGGTTGGCGGCCAGGGGAAAAGGGCTCGACCGCTGAGCGGCTTGCGAGTGACGGGGCGCCCCCCGCCGCCGCAGCCAGGCCCCGACGACGCGCGGCCGCGCGGGCGAGCGGGCGGGCGAGAAGCGGGGCCCACGGCCGCGGCGGGCCCAACGCGGGCACGCGCGGCGCAGCGAGGACACGCAGCGCAACGTGAAAGGATAACAGTGGACGGTACAGGACGCACCGTCAGACGACCGATGCACAGGAGAGCGGGCTGAAACACCCAAGGCGCCAGCGAGCGCCCGCGGGCGGCACCCCCGCTTCAGAGCCGCGGCAGCTGCGCGCGACCTCAGCAGCAGGGAGCGCGACAGGCGCCCGCACCGCAACAGCTGCGGGCCCGGCTCACGCAGAGGGGCAGCGCGCTGGTGAGGCAAGGATGCGGCGCGCCCGATGCAGCGGGGCCGTCAGAAATGGTAGATTAGTCGGTCTGCTGTGGGGTCAGACAGTGCGCGCGCTGTGTAGTCGGACTGTGGAGTCGGACGTCCGTGGAGTCGCCCTGGCATGGCCGCGACGGCTGGTCGCGCGATGGATGTTGGCGCGTCGCAGCCGTCGGCCAGCAGCGTGACCGCCGGCCGTCGCAGTGGCGCGGGGCTGTTCGCGGTCGCGCATCGTCGCGGCGGCGCGGGGGGCGGCGTCGAGCGCGACCTGCTCGAGGCCAACGTCGTCGTTTACATCCCCGTCGCCGCCCTCACCCTCGCCCTGCCCCATCTGCGCGGGACCCAGCGCGGGTGGGCGGGGGGGGTGAAGAGGAGAGGCCGTGGCCAGGCGCCTCGGGAGCCGCAGGGAGGGGGCCCGAGGCGGTCGACCAGGTGCCAGCGGGAAGGCTGCTGAAGTCCTTGCGGGCGCACCGCGGCTGGCCTAGACGCCGCGCCAGATTTTGCGCGCTGCTCGCTGGGGTGAGCCGGGCGGGGGGCAGGCGCGGGCAGCAGGGTGTCCTGGCCAGGAATAGTGAGGACGTTCGCGGGGCCAGCGCGGTCGTCGCCGCCACGGGCGAGGGGGGTCTACCAGAAGCCAGCCACGTCGGAGAGGCGCGTGAAGACCGCGAGGTCCTCGGCGAGCTGGACAGCGACGCGCTCGCTGGAGACGTCCTTGACCGTGCCGGCGTGTCCACAGGGGCTGGACGGGTCGGCAATCGTGACCTGCTAGCCTCTTGAGTAGTTTATGTTTGGAGGCCCCATCTCGCCCTCTTCCTCTACCAGAGCAGGGTCGTCATCGCCGTCGCAATCATCGCATAATTCGCGGGGCGATGCCACGCCGAAGGGCCGCGCAGCGACCGCAAGACCGTCGTCGAGATGGACATCGACGGCGTCGCGGCGAGGGTTTAGGACGGCGCCGCTGTGGCCCCGCTGGGGGCTGGGCGGGTCGATGATCGCGGCGCCGTTGCCTCGGGTGAACTGCCAACAAAATGAGGCCTCACTTTCGACGCCTGACTGATGGGCCTCGCGTTCGGCACAAGCAACGCCCAGAGGTAGGAGCGCCCGAACGTTTTCAAAGCATTCGAAGCTCGTAAGCCCAGATGGCGGCGATGGCCTCGTAGAGGCGAAAGCCGGCACTGGCGGCGTCGTCGGTCGGTTGTTTCGGCGGCGACAGGGCGACGACACCGACGCCGACGACGTGACTCGCGGTTGACCTGCTCGCGCATCGCCATGCGGCTGCACCCTGTCGGACACATATCGACCGGTGCCCTGGGGGCGCCCCGCCTTGTCGACGGCGCCGTCACAGCGGGTTCTGACTTGCCCCGCCCGTTGCGCTGTCTCGTGGTTTCCCATCTATGCGTTGTGTTTGGCTTCGGACCCGCGCGTAAACTCTCGGAAACGATGTTATCTCCGTACCCTTTAGGACATGTTGCGGACGGTGCCCTGGGGGCGCCCCGTCTTATCGACGGCGCCGTCTGAGCGGGTTTTGGCTTGCCCCGCCCGTTGCGCCGACTTGTGGTCTCCTATGCGTTTTGTTTTGTTTCGGACCCGCGCGTACACTCTTGAAAACGGTGTTATTACCGTACCCTTCAGGAAAGAATTCGCACGATGCCCCAAGGCCACCACGTCTCGTCGGCGGCGCCGTGTCCGTGGGTTTTGGCTTGCCCCGCCCGTCGCGCCGACTCGTGGCTTCCCATGCGTTTAGCAATATTCCGAGCCCGCGTGTAGACTCTCGAAAACGATACGATTCCCATACCCTTTTAAGCAATGTTGCGGACGGTGCTCTGGGGGTGCCCCGTCTCCTCCTCCTCCTCCTCCTCCTCCTCCTCCTCCTCCTCCTCCTTCTCCTCCTCCTCCTCCTCCTCCTGGCCCCAGGGATGGCCTCGTCGGGCCCTCCAAGGCCAGCCCCTTGCTCACAAAGACCTCTCTGTTCATTCTGGTTGCCGCCTTTATTTCACCACATGTGCGTCTCCATCTCTTTCCGTCAGCACTCATGGGCCTGGGTTCTGAACGGACTGGTGGGGATCGGCGAAGCGTGAAGAGTCAGTTAGACAATTTCGCCCAGTGGGGAGGGGAGCGTAAGATGAGTAAGACAGCCCAAGGGAGGCCTGAAGACGGCCCCTTCGGAGGCAAGAGCACTCGGTGAATGCCCACATCACTGAGACAGCCCTGAGACTATCGAAACATACTACAGATCAAACATTATACCCGAGGCGTACCCAACTCATTATTCACGCGAGGCGACTAGTTGTACGAAACCTCTATAAGACCACGCTGCGAGGTATGCAAGATCTGCGCTGCCCTGCACTCCGCCCTGCCCCCCAGGAGACCTCGAAAGTGACGACGGCTGCGCAGTTCGAAGCCCCCGACCGAGCCGCGAGGTCACGCCGTCACCCGCGCTGCCCTGCACTCCGCCGTGCCTCCCAGGAGCCCACGAAAGTGGCGACAGTTGTGCACTTCGCAGCCCCCGGGGGCAGCACACGGGATGCAGGAGAAGGGAGGAGGAGGAGGAGGAGGAGGAGGAGGAGGAGGAGGACCAGGCGAAGGAGGAGGAGGAGGAGGAGGAGGAGGAGGGGAGGTGGAGGAGGAGGAGGTGGGGCAGGAGAGGGAGGAGGAGGATTGGAGGATTGGAGGAAGACTGGGGGAGGAGGAGGAAGAGGAGGAGGAGGAGGAGGAGGAGGCATGGAGGAGGCGGGAGGAAGAAGAAAGGAGCGGGACGCGCGAACTATAATCTGGTCAAAACGGGAACCCAACACATCAGGGTTGGAGATCTGAAGATCGGACGCACCCCTCACTCAGATCGCGATGTCACAGTGCAAACCTACGCCCTTTCCCAACGATGCCAACAAAAAACCTTCAGACCAACCCCGGAGCTCTATGGTTTTGCACACGACTCTCATATGAACTGCGTGGCCCTCACCTCCGCCGCGCCTCCGAGGAGGCAACGAAAGTGGCGAACGTTGCGCAATTCACAGCCCCCGAGGGAGTTGCGAGGTTTCAACGTGATCCCCGCGGCCCTCACCTCCACCGTGGATCCCAGCAGCCCGCGCAAACGGCGACAGCTGCGCAGTTCGCAACCCCCGAGGCGGGCGCGAGGTCTCAAAGTGATCCCCGTGGCCCTCACCTCCACCACTGCCTCCCAGCAAAGCGCGAAAGTCGCGACAGTTGCGTAGCTCGCCGCCCCCAAGAGGACGCACACGATGCAGGAGGACGTACAGAAGCAGGAGGATGTAGGCGAAGGAGGGGGTGGGTAGGTTGCGCGAGCAGTGCTCTACTCAAAACGCGAGCCTTTCACAGGAGGGTTTGCGGTGCGCCCCCTCGCGCTGCGGTGGCCTGGCAGGGCTACTCTCGACAACTTGAAATGTTGGCACTTCTGGCCAAACGCTCGATTAGAACAGTAACCCTGTCAACGCTGGTGAAGATCTCTGAGTCGTGACCGTGGGCTGCCATGCACCCACACCCGCGCTCGTGCGCGCGTGTGGCGTGCACACTCGTGCACGCGCGCGCGCGCCACGGACGGCCCAGCACCCTCACAGCGACGCCGCGACGGCGGCCAGCGCCAGGGCCCCTCGCCAGCGGCTCGGCCATGCTGGCGCTCCCGAGGCCTGGTTCACTGTCGGCGGCTTGGCCGTGGGCGCGGGTGCCGGCGCCGCAGTCGGCGGCGCAGTCGGCGCCGGCGTCGGCGCGGGCGTGGGCGGCGGCGCGGGCGTGGGCGGCGGCGCGGGCGTCGGCGGCGGCGCGGGCGTCGGCGGCGCAGTCGGCGCGGGCGAGGGCACGGGCGTCGGCGCGGGCGTGGGCACGGGCGTCGGCGGCGCAGGGGGCGCGGGCGTGGCTGCCATGCCCGTGCACGAGCCCGTGCTCGGGCCGGTGACGCCGCACTTGTTCTGGCGCCACTCGCACTCCGAGCAGGAGCCGCACGCGATGTCGTCGTCGTCGCAGGCCGCGGTGTTCAGCGGGAGCCCCGAGGCCACAGACAAGCCGTTGACAGTGGGCACGGAGGCCGCGTAATCGCTCGTGACCCCGTCCAAGGTGCCCGAGCCTGGGCAACTCGTGATCGAGCTGTGGCACGAAACTCCACTGGGGCAGCAGCCCCGGTAGCACATCATCGTGTTGGGAAAGAACTCAGACGTGGGTGACGAGCAGCCGGGTGCGACACAGCTGGTGCCATCGTTGTACTGGCCAAGCGTGTAGTACCTGTACACGAACTCGTCAATGGAGCCGTCAGCCTGATAGTATCCGCCACAATCGTCTGTGCACACGTCTGTCCCGTATGTCCCTCCTGTCTCAGTGCACGTCTGCATCATCCTGCCAGAAGGACCGCGCGGGCCATAGACCGGGAAACCGTCGAACGCCCAACCGATCTGGGGGGAGTGGGCCGAAGACGTCTGACCCAACTGGTTCAACAGACAACTGGGTGGCACATGGCAGTGGTACGATGGCTCATCCGACTTCGATCCATGACATCCGCACGGGTCAAATGTGGAACCCTCCGCATATGTAGCCGAGGTGGTCCAACCCGTTGTGGTACCATAGGTAGGGCCACCGTAGGGGGAAAACAACATGGCCGCATTGAAGAACACGCCGACTTCGCCACCCACCGATGAGAGGTCGATGTGCGCTGAGGAAGTGGAAGAATCTGTGTACGCGCCCACGTATCTAGGGATCGCCGGAATCGTGTATGTCCTCTGCTCCTTCACTGCCGTATTCGGATTCAAATCAAAAAAAGGGTGGTTTGGACAATGATTGGTCACCACCGTGCGCCTGGAACCAGAGATTGATTCCGTGTACGAATAATCGGTACCATCAGTTTTGCAATCCACCGCCTCTCCACGCCAAGAAAATACGGCCATAACCGATACACATATCGCTACCGCCGCCATGACAAAGCTGTGGTGGGCCCGCTCAGATGAGAATGATTCTTCACGCAGGGGTCGGCAAGTTTCGACACTACTCGAAGCGTGAACACAAAAGGCTTGAGCAACAATGGCTACGGATCTGTGTAGATGAATCTTGATGTGTGACTATATGTTCCGGCCGCCTGAAAGGTGGCTCAAGGGCGCCCTTGAGAGCACAAGTGGACAAAGGGCGAGCACATACAAATACATGAGAGTGCGGAGGATGAGAGGGCAATCTGCTGAATAACTGAAGCGTTGGAAACTGCACCTCCCCCCCCACCCCTCACACCGCAAGCGTTCTTTCGCACCCGTCTTCCGAAATTTGCCCGCTCCCACCCCTCTGGGCATAAGAGACATAATAGTCTGAGCAACCGTGGTAAGGTGAGACTAAGTACCGCCTGTAGATTGTTCACGAGATTCGGCAAAATAACGTCTGCCTGCGGCCCCATAAAACAAAAACAAACAAAACAAGCCATACCGTGTTCTGCTCCCCTGAGGCGTAGACCACGACGGAAGCCCACACACACACACACACACACACACACATACACACACACAAACACACAAACACACACGCACACGCACACGCACACGCACACCCACACACACACACACACGCACACACACACACACACACACACACGCGCGCGCACACACACACACACACACACACACACACAACGCCAGCGTCATGTTGCACCTGCATGCAGAACTGCGTCCCCTGCCCCCGCCCCGTCTCGACAGTAGAGAACTGGTAGCCTGAGCAACAGTGGTAGGAGTGTAGACAAGATAAGACACGAGTGGAGGGCGCTTCCTCCGAGACTCTAATGGAGGACTCCTATGGGGGAGTCCCATGGTGGAGTCATGCTTGGATCCGATCTTACTGGG
>CAUYUJ010019497.1:117500-143902 GCA_963575745.1 Prorocentrum cordatum
ACGGTGGCTGAGAAGGCATGGGGGCGTCTTCGAAGCCCATCCGGTCTTCAAGAAGCCTTCTCATAAGCCCCCAGGGCCTTCTAAGAAGACCCCTGCCTTCCAAGAAGCCCCGCCGCCTTCCCAGAAGCCCACACCCCTCCCGCCACCCCTTTGTGGGCGCCGCCAAAGCGTGACGCCAGAACCTGGGGAAGACCGTTGAGGGGGACTGGTGCAGGTAGGGAGCCCACACAGGACGTACGCGCCCAACTGTGTACATGAGCACGGCCCCATCGATCCTCGAGGCCGGCCGCATGGTACGCACGTTCGCGCAATGCGTACTCTCGAAACCAGCGTGGGTTCATGTACGTGTACGTCCTTCTTTCGCCCCTGAGCAGGAGGGGGGGAACATCGAGCCGGCATCGGCGATGCATCGCCGACAGGTCGGCGCCGGGCCCCCGATAGAGAATCCGAGCGGCGGGCCACCAGGCCCCCATCTGTAATGAATCGGCGATTGGTGGTGGACGCGAACTGTCTTCCAGGATTGTTCATCTGTCCCGCTGCCTGAAGCAGGACGCGGCCTCTGTGGTGACGACCGGGACTAGCGTAGCGACCATGCCCCCCTGGGCCTATACCCCGCCGAAAGTTGCCACTGACCTCCGCCCGAGGCCGAGGCCGAGGCCAAGGCGCGCGGGTGCACGCGCACGTGCACGCTCGCACGCGCACCTGCGCGCGGGAGCGCGGCCTAACACAGGGCATGCGACCCCCCGAATGCGGGGCGCGCGGGGGGGGTCCTCCCGGCCGCACCGGCAGCCGGGCCGAGGCCTCCTCCTTGCAAAGCCCCCTCACCAAGTCCGCCCAGGCCCCGGCACCTCCGGGATGGGGGTGGGGGATCGGACGAATGAAGAGGATGAGGAGGAGGCGGAGGAGGAGGAGGAGGAGGATAAGGAGGAGGAGGACGAGGAGGGCGAAAGGGAAGAGGAGGAGGAGGAAGAAAAGGAGGAGGAGGAGGAGGAGGAGGAGGAAGAGGAGGAGGACGAGGAGGACGAATGGGGGAGGAGGAGGAGGAGGGAGGAGGAGGAGGAGAGGAGGAGGAAAGTGAGGAGAGCAGGAGGAGGTTGGTGGCTTGTGGAGGAGAGTGGGGGAGGAGCAGCGGCAGCGGTTGGAAGATTAAAGCTGACCTTCTTTTAATTATATCAGAAGCATGCGCTCTGGAGCAGCGAGCCCAGATTGCAACGAGAAAATCCGATTCAAGTCGGGATGACGCGGGCGATCAAACAGCTCTGGCGGAGCAAGAGAACCGAGAAAGAAAGAATGCCATAACTCGCGAACCCCCGCGCACCTTCAAAAACCGTACATCATGCCCGGCCGACGCCTGGGGGGCGCGCGCCGGGCAGGCGGAGTGCGTGCTCACTGGCTGCACTCAGATGGCACGATCGTGTTCTTGAGAACAGCACCGAGCAGCTCACCTGAGTAGTGTGAGGTGGCTGGCCAGGGGTCGCGACTGTGTATGCATGAGGGCCGTGCGTCGCAGTGTGGGCGACCCAAAGCCAGAGCAAAGCTCGACGAAGTGCGGCACACGGACCGTGAGGATGAGAGGACGTGGATGTAACGAGACCTTGCACTGGTAGAGCGGAGCGGGGAAAGACGGTGGATGCTTTCCTCGACGGGGCGCGGAAGATGATATCCTGCGCCACGCCTCGCCGCTGTCCCGGTCCCACCTGCCAGCCTGTCCAGGCCAGCTGCGGTGTCGTCCGCTGCGGATTTCTCACCGCCCTCGGTGGGCGGGGCCTTCTCCTCGTCGTCGTCGGCGGCCGTGTCCTCCCTCAACTGGTGTGCTGCCTCCCGCTTGTGATCCAGCGCCTTCTGCTCCTGAAACCACCGAGGCGCGTTCTCTTGGGAGCTGGTGCGAGCAGGGCCGTGGGAACCTCCGTCTTCTTGCCCTTGTCCTTGCCGTCCTTGCTGCCCTTGCTGAAAGGCTTGGACTGCTGGTACTGCGCTTGGCCACGGCTGCGGATATGCCCGGCGATGCCCAGGACCCCGTGAGAAACCTGAACGGGCGCACGTTGGCGGCCTCGTATCCAGGCGCTGGTGCAACATGCCCTGGCGGCGGCCCAGGGGGCAGTGGAGGCTTGACCTCTGGCTCTGGCCGGAGCGGCCTGCTCTTCGGCTCGGGCGACCGACGGCGGAAGCACTCGGTGTCCGAGGCCAGGACTTGGGCGTCGCTTCATGGGGGAAACAAAGGTGCACTTCTCGGGCCCTCAGGGTCCCCTCGCAGGCCCTAGACAGGGCTCCTTTAGGGGCCACAAAGGGCTCCTTCTCTGCAGCCCTCGCCGCCCCCCCAACCATCGCGCCCCCATCGCGCGAGGCCCAAAACACCCGGCCTAGGAAGACCCGGCCACGAGCCTCCAGCGCCAAGGAAGACCCGCCAGAACGGTGCCGTGCAATTTGAAGGCCCGCCCACGAGGCCTCAGCGCCAGCGGCGCGCAAGGCGGCACTCACGGGTCAGGCGCTGGGCGGAGGAGGGAGGAGGCCAGTGAGCGGAGCCGCTGCGCCGCCAGGCGCTGGGCGGGCGAAGACCGTGACGGACGGCGGCACGCCTTCCCCTCGACCGTGGGGAGCGCGTCGGGCTTCGGTGTTGTACTGCCCTCTCGCGGTGCGCACCTCGCGGCCGACCTCAGCGTGCTGCTCCAGGTCCACGCAGCCGTGGGAAGAGCACGAGCCTCGCGAGGTGCTCGGGGAGAGGCTTGCTCACGTGCCCGTCGCAGCGGAGGTACTCGTCGACCTGGACAGGGTCGTGCAACTCGCAGGGAGAGAGGGGTCGCGACGCGACTTCCCCGGCACGATCTTCTGCAGCCTTTATGTCCACCGCCGAGTACGCATTGGCCTCTTCAAGCGCCTCCAGCGAAGCACAAGCGCCCTCGACTTGCTCATCGCGGCTAACTGCGGGCACACTGGCCGCGGCAATGGCGACGGCTGGAGCGATGCCGAAGGCCGAAGGGCAGCGCTGCCACGCTGCCACGGCCACGCATTGAGGAGAATTTATCACACCCCCACCCCAATTCGCCCCCCTAGCGAGAACTGGGGGGCCCGAAGGCCAGCATGCAGGGCGAATGACGACACCCGCTACCTCGCCCTCCGTCTCTCCAGCCGCCCACGGACGAGAGCCGTGCGAGTCCAAGGAGGGCGGTGAAACGTCAATAAGGGTAGTGACGACGATGCATTCGAGAGTAAACCAATGCACAACAGGCGCCGAAAACCAAAGTCTCATCGCTGCTATCGGCGGCGATCTAAACCTCGCACGACCCGCAACACATGCGGCACGGTCGCGGGCATAACTCCAGCAGCTACTACGTCGGTCGGGCGCGAGCGGGTCGCGGGCGTGATCGCATCGGTCGGGGATCTCTCGCGCGGCCGTTCCTATACTTGTCCACCTCACCACCCTTATCATTGCACCGTCTCCCCCACCCCTCTCCCGCCGCCCCCCCGAACGGGCCCTGCCAGGCCCCCTGCCTCTGCCCCCGTCGCCGACGCCCGCTCCGCGGCGGGCGATTTCTCCTTATCAATCGCACTGCCCTCGCGCCGCATCCAGGCGCGGCAGGGTCCAGCGCGCGGCCAGACCTGCGAGGGCGAATTGCAGGCACGCGCGGGCTTGCCCCGCGACAGCACGCGGCGGCGACCAGCCACTCGCACCATGACGACGGAGGCGACGGCCACGGCCGAGACATACACACAAGCACAACGGTGACCTATACGACGGAGGCGAAACGCGGCCGAGGCGACGAGGGCAAGGAAAGCGACGACGACGGGAACCCATGCCCGCCGCTTCTCATCCATTGATGCCCACGCCTCCTGATCCTCCCCTACCTCGCCCTCCCCTCGCTCCGCCCTCCCTCCGCCCCCTCCTCGGGCCCTCCTCACCCCCGCTTCGCCCGTGCCTTCCTCTCCTCACCTTTCGCCTCACCATCTCCGAACCTCCGCCCTCGCCATCCCGCGCCTCCTCACCGCCGCGCCTCATCGCTCCTCTCCCCGCTTGCTCGCCGCGCCCGAGCGAGCGGGCTCCGCCCCTCAATGGCTCGAGGCCGCCGTGGGGTTGGCCTTGCGCTTCTTGGCCGCCTCCGCGGAGGCCCGATGGGCAGGGGGGGAGGTCGGCGAAGTGGAATGGGGAAGCAGAGTGGGGGGATGGACGGCGAGGGGAAGGAGGGCGGGGGCAGGCGAGGAGGGGGGGGGGCGCGAGGAAAAGGCAAATAAAGAGGAGGGGTGGACGAGGCGGCGCCGACTAGGAGCCGTCGGCCACGAAGGTGGGGATGGGCATTAGGACGAAGACACAGATGGGAATGATGAGACTCTGATGGGGGCGACGAGGAGAAAGGGGACGAGGGGGGGGAGGCAGAGAAAGCTGAAGGCACTGAGGCTGGAAATGCGCAAGGAGAAAGAAGTGCTGCCACCCTCCTCGTCCTCATCCTGGCCCCCGCCATCGCCGCCCTCGCCGCCCCCATCCTCATCGCCGTCATCATCCTCATCGCCGTCCTCGTTACCACCCCCATCCTGCCCCTCAACCTCGCCATGATTTTGTTCGCCCTCGTCCTCGCCATCCTCACCAACGCCATCTTCATCTTCATCCTGCTCGCCCCCAGCACCTTCATCCTCGTATCCCCTACCGTCGGCATCCTCATTTTCATCGCCGCCCCGCCCTCGCCCTAACCCTCCCGCCCCCTCCCGCTTCCCAGTCGGCCCCATCAGCCCTGCTCGTGCCACCCCGCCCCGACGCTCCCCCACTGCCAAATGAGCACCCGCGGGGCCTTCTCGATGCAGTCCACGCAGAGCGACTTCATGACGGGCACGACGGCTGCGTGGCTGTTCAAGATGTCCGTGGCGGCCTTCTCCCCCCAGAAGCGCACCTGTTCGATCAAGCGCCGCTGGTTGTTCACGTCGACGACGGCGCACTCCAACTCGTCGGCCCGCTTCGGCAGCCAATCCTGGATGAGCTCCACCGTCGCGTCCTTCACCTGGATGACCTGGAGCAGGCGCTCGAGCGGCGTCAAGTGCGCGATGGTGACGACTTTGCGAAGGTCGAAGAGCCCCTCGTCGTCAGCCTTGAAGTGGCGATCCTCGCCCGCGAAGGAGAACTTTGCCACGATCGAGCGGTCCACCATGAAGCCGCCCATGTGGAGGCCGCCATCTTCGCGCCCGCCAACGCGCGGCTCATTGAAGAAGGCGCTGGACAACCACGACTTGATCACAGCTCGGCTGGGCGCGGCCGTGCTTCCGAACCTGTGGTCATCAGGCCCGCAAACTTGACCAGCGGGACGGTCGATTCCTTCCCAATCCCACGCGGGGCCGCGGATGCAGCAGAAACCGTAGTCCCACGAGTTGCACAGCTGGATCTTCCCGTTCAGCTCCAGCTCCTGGGGTTCGGGCCGACGCCGTCGCTACTAGCGACCCCTCCCCCTGGGACGGGCGCGCAGCATCGGCCCCCGCAACTGAGCACCAAGCACCTTCTAGAAAGCGGGCGCGCGATTCCCGCGCGCCCGCCCGCCCCCGCCGAAGGCCCCCCCCATCCCCCAGAGACGCCGCCAAAGCCACGACGAACCCACATGTACTCGCCCGAACCCCTCGAACGTCTGACGACTCGACTCCAAGCCTGCCCCCGACGAGCTCCCCACCGCGACGGCCGAGCGCCGCTTGCAAGGGTCGCGCGTCGACCCCCGCCCGCGCGCTGCCGATCTCTCACGTGAGCGGCGCCCTCGATGGGGGCCCCTCGACGCCCCCCCCGACCGCCCCTTCGAAAGCTAGAGCTGGCGCATTCCTGCATCTCTGAAGCGCCGAAAGCTGCGACGCGGAACTGCTCCTCGCCGCGATCGCTCTGCGAGGCCATCGCGGGCGCGCAGCTCCCAGGCGGCCGTGGACCCGAAACAACAAATCCCTCTGGCTAGAAGCTGCGGCGGCACGGGGCCGCGCGCACGGGGGGCACGCCATATTGCATGCCAAGACCGCCCCCTCCACACCCGCCCATGTCATTCGATGCAGTTCCCGAGCCCACCTCCTGAAACATTGCCCTGGCAACGCTCCTCCCGCCACCGCCCCGTTCCATGGCCCCGAGCCGGCGCTTCACCTATTACCCCCCCCCCCTCCTCTCCCCCCAAAACCTCTGGCCAGAACGTGGCCGTAAAGCCTTGGGCGGGGCGACGACCCTGCCATGGCCCCCCCGCCCGTTCGACGGAGACTGGGAGATGCGA
The DNA here is from genome assembly GCA_963575745.1 of Prorocentrum cordatum. Lineage (NCBI taxonomy): Eukaryota > Dinophyceae > Prorocentrales > Prorocentraceae > Prorocentrum > Prorocentrum cordatum. The sequence continues at coordinate 123,716 of CAUYUJ010019497.1, forward strand.
AGGCACTCGTTTCTCAGAAGGCGCATCCCGCGCCGTTCGAAGAGCCGATCCGCAGCGTGGGCGCCCCCTTCAGCCCGAACGCAAAAACCAATGAAACTGCACAGAAAACCCCGAAGGCCAGGGGGCAACGGCTTGCTCGCAGAAACCTGTCCTGGTGAATGGACCCTGGGCCCGTCGCAACACCAACCAGAGCCGTTGCACCCTGCCTCAGAGAAGCCCAGGAATCGGGCAGTGGGAATCGGGGAGCCCGCGGTCGGACAGCCACAGCCTCCACGCGTCTGCCATGCATGATTTCATGGCTGCGAAGCTGTCGCCTCCAAACCTGCTCCAGGGACAGCTGCCGCGCTTGTGCGGCTTTAAATGGTAGTGCCACCCTCCCCTCACGTTCGCCCTCCAGATGTGGCAACCTGGAGGGCAGTACGCCTTCGCCTCGCGCTGGCTGAGGTCTTTCTCTGGGCTCAGCGCGGCGACCTTGTAGTCCTTCTGGTACATGGGGTGGTTCTTGCTCTTCGCCGCTGGCGGCTTCCCCTTCACCTTCACCTGGGATGGGCGGCGGCGAGGCAAGGGGGGGGCTCGGGGGAGACGACGGGCGACGCGATAATGCCAGGCACCTGCAGCTAGGATGGATCGTTGGCGAGGCCCGCTTCAAATACAGAGGCCGACATACACGGGCCGTCCGACGTCGATGTCGTCGTCGTCGCCGTCGCCATCGTCGTCGGTCGTCGGTCGGCGGTCGACGGTCGTCGGTCGCCGTGGTTGTCGGTCGTCGTCGTCGTCGTCGTCGTCGTCGTCGTCGGTCGTCGTCGTCGGTCGTCGTCGTCAGTCGTCGGCGGTCGTCGCCGTCGTCGTCGTCGTCGTCGGCGTCGGTCGTCGGTCGTCGGCGTCGGTCGTCGGCATCGGTCGTCGGCGTCGGTCGTCGGTGGCCGGTTGTCGTCGGTCGTCGGTCGTCGGTCGTCGGTCGTCGGTCGTCGGGCGTCGTCGTCGGTCGTCGCCGTCGGTCGTCGGTCGCCGATCGTCGGTCGTCGGTTGTCGGCCGTCGGTCGTCGGCCGTCGGTCGTCGGTCGTCGGTCGTCGGTCGTCGATTGTCGGTCCTCGTCGTCGTCTTCGTCGTCGTCTTCGTCGTCGGCGTCGTCATCGTGGTCGTCGTCGTCGTCGCTGTCGGTCGTCGGTCTTCGGTCGTCGTCGTCGTCGTCGTCGTCGGTCGTCGGTCGTCGGTCGCCGTCGCCGTCGCCGTCGGCGTCGTCGTCGGTGTCGGTCGTCGTCGTCGTTTCAGTCGTCGTCGTCGTCGCCGTGCTCGGCTACTCTGGGGTCTGAAGGTGCAGCAGGCTGCATTCAGAAAGCAGCGTTCCATGACCCATGCACTGCAAGAAAGCCTCCAGATGGCACCCAAAGCCTCCAGGGTGACCCGACCGCATCCCCCACCATAATGCCCCCTGGAAGACTCCCAGGGCTGCCCCAGACGGGCCCCAAAATTACACCAAGGGACCTCCAGGGTTCCCCCAGACAACTGCCAGATGATGCCGCACTCAACCGATCAGGGCAAATCACCTGGGCATCGTCTCTGGATGGGCGGGCTCCCTCCTCGTTGTCCTGGCCCTCACCCTCCTGGCCCTACTGATCCCAATCATCACGTTCAACATGATCCTCATTCACGTCCTCCTCATCATACGTACCTCCTGCTGCTCCCGCGTCGCCCACCCCGCCGCCGTCCCTGCCTGTCCGCACCCTGACCCGCAGATCTGTTTTCGCCGCCACCCCCGTCGCCCGCGCCCACGACCTCCTATCCGCGATGCAAACTCAGATTGCCCCCGCCCGTTGCCCCGCCCCTTCCCCCACCTTCCCCAACGATCTCGCGAGTAAGCCGACCAGGAGCCGACGCGACAACTGCGCTGGGCATGGCCCCTGGGCGGGGCGGGGGAGGGGATTCACAAAGCGCAAAACGAACGCACTGGCACTGGCGAGTGGACATTTCGACGCTGAATGTTTAGAGCAACCCCCCTGCACCCGAAACTTGTTGAGGTCCTTGTGGAAGTCCTGCTTCTCGGTCGTGGTGGTGTGGCTCTTCTTCACTTCCTTCGCGACCTCCTCCGAGACCTTCTGGTCGAACGCGTCCGTGACCCACTCCAAGGTCAGCAACTCCTCTGTCCAGCGGTCGTCCTCGAAGGACAAGGCGCGCTTCTGCAGGATCGCCAACAAGCCCTCCTGGGAGATGGGGGCCAGGATCTTCCCGCAAGCAGCCACGATCAAGTCCGCGAGGCCCGCCGACTTGTAGTCGACCTCCATGTAGTCGCAAAGCTCCCGCATCCACCAGGCTGGGAGCTTCCAGAACCCCTGCTTGGCCGCCAGGGTGAGCAGCGGCATCACGTCGCCCACCTGCGCCGCGACGATGGGCACGCGGGGGTACTTGGCGCCATCCTCTAGGGGGGCGACGGGGGTGCGCGCGAGGAGGGAGGGGGCGGGCGGCAAGGACAAGCGGGAAGCAGAAACGGGCGGAGGAGACGAAAGCTCCGTTCCCCTCCCCCGACCCCCTCCCCACCCCCCCCATCCCCTCCCTTCCCTCGCCATCCCGCCCCCGACCCCCCCCCCCCTCTCCACCCCTGCGCCGCCCCATCCCGCGCCCCCCTCCCCCGCGGGCCCGATTCGACACCATTGAACACACGTGCACACGTTGAGCGGACGACCTTAAGGAATCGCAACTTACGAACGGACATGGATTTCTCCACCCATGCGAAACAAAATCAAACCATGAAACACGGGAACACCCATGTGACAAATGGTGACGGAAATTGGAACGTGGCAACCGATAAATGCGGCAACGGTGAACGAACCGAGGGCGGGGGGCCGCCCGCGCCGAAGGTGCGCGTGGCTGGAGCGGGGGCACTGCGAAACACTGGGGAAACGGATGGGGAAAAAAAACCCAAATGCGACAAAAAAACATGGGGGCACATTACCCAACCCGAATCCAGCGGAAGGCGCGCGGCGGCCGCGCCCCGCGAGGGCTCGGCCCAGGGCCAGGAGAAATGCTGCCGCGGGAGCAACCGCGCGGAGGCTCCCGCGGGCAACGGCCCGCGCAAGGGTCCAACGAAATCACCCCCACTCTCTTGCCGCGAACGATCTGAGTAGCTCGACGATTGCATCCCCATCCCTATCGGGGGCAGCAGTCTGCAGAGAGCCCCCCCCCCCCTCCCCCACCCCGCCACCCCGCGCCCCGCCACTCCAGTGAGAAAAAAGGGGGGGCGGCTAAGATGGTAGGCGCGCGAGCTCAAGAAGGCCCGTCGCGCTTCCAAGATGCCCCCCGCAAAGCCAGCCATGGCTCACGATGTCGCCTACGGTAACCCGAGATGGTGCCAGAGAGCCCTTCGCATGACCCGCGGGGGGCCCGACCCCCGCCCCCTCCCCCCCCCCACCCCCGACCCCCCCTCGGAACGCCCAAGTCGGCCACGCGGCCCCTCCAGGACGTGCCCGATGCAGAAGCCCCGTGGATGCCAAGGGGGGCTGCCACTGAGCAATGATACCCGAGACAACACTTCTGCGAGATCGCTCCCGCGCTGAATGGGCGCGACTGGGGGCGAGCACCGTCGCCATCGCCATCGCCGTATGGGTCACCATCGCAAGCGCCAGTGGTGCCATCACCATCGCCAACGTCACCGCCATCATCGCCACCACCTGCATCACCGCCACCACATGGACCATGACCACCGTTACCACCACCATAGGCAACAATCCTTACCACCACCATCACCACCACCACGTGGTCGCCATCAGCACACCCACAGACGATCCGCACTACACAAGCAATGGAGCCCGCCAAACATCACCACCACCACCACCACCAGGAAAACATACAACGCAGAAGCACGGGCCGCCCATGCGGCGGACGGAGGCGGCATCCTTCGCCTGCGGCCCCCTCCTGAGGGGCATTGGGGGGCACTTGGCTGGCCTTGCCCATCCCGCTGTACCTTCGACACCAACGGCACCGAAGCACAATGCAAAGCGGGCTGGCCACGTCGTGGCGTGCCCCGCGCGCGGGCGCCAGGCGCCCTCGGCGTGGTCGCGTACCTGGCAAAAGCGCTGCCCGCGGCATGCTGGGCGCGCCCCGCGCAGGCGCGCCTGCAACGCATCTGCCAGCCGCGCTCGCGGGCGCGGCAACCCGCGCGAGCGTGCCAGGCGCGCCCCCGCCAAGCGTGCCTGGGGCGCGCGGGCCATGCATGCTCGGCGCCGTGGCGCACCTGGCGCGGCGCGCGGCGCCGTCGAAGCATCTGCGTCGGCAGCGAACGCGCCGCGCCTGTCCAGCGAAGAGCTCCACGAGGGCGTCACTGGCGGGTCGCACCTGCAGCCGCCCCGCCCAATATCGCACCGCCGCGCAACCCCGCGCAGCCTCGTGGAACCCGACGCCCTAACAATACGCGCCGCGCGTCATCCCCGATGGGCAAGCGCCACTGCGTCGCGGGCGACGTTCACGCCGATGCATTGCGCTGGCGGGCCGCATTTGTTCAGGCAACATTCCTGCGCTCACTCGTTGCAACCGCTGGGCTTGCCAGGGCGTTGGAATGCTCGGCCCCGACAGCGCGGCAGAACTCGCGCATGGGCGCGGCGCCAACAACCGCCCAACGGCCGCGTCAGCCGCGGCGCCAGATGCCACGACCACCCGCGCTCGCACCGCGCCAAGCGCGCTTTCTGGCGACATTGCGAGGTGACCCGCCGCCAGTGCGCAAGCGGCGGGGCGCGGGCCCCCGTCGCGAAAGCTGCAAACCCGTAATGGCTCGCCAAACCCGAAATCTACCTCGACGTCGTCGTTCCCCCGCTTCCTCCTCCCCCTCATCATCCCCCTGCCCTCCTCCCCCCCCCATTGCCCCGCCCCCGCCCTCCTCCTTCTCCCCCCCCCCCCCCCCACACACACGCACATCCTCATCCTCTCCCTCAGCCCGCCTCGTCCTCCTCCTCGCCCGCTGTTCGTCGCCCGTCGCCTGTCGCCCGTCGTCCGTCATCTGCCGCCGTCGCCGTCGGTCCTCGCCGCGGGTCGGTCGCCATCGTCGTCGTTCTCGTCGTCGCCGACGGCCCTCGTTGTCGCCGGCCCTCGTCGGCCAAAAATCTCAGCCCCCCCTCCCGTTGGCGCAGGTGCAATGGAGAAATCGCGCGACGCGGGCGGGGAGGGGGAACGCGGTGGGCAGGGCGCCGCCCTGGCCATTGGGGACAAGCAGAGACAACGGCATGGGCCTGGCTTGCTGCCGTAGAGTACCAGCACAGGGGAACCGCCGCGATCCCCACCCCCACCCAGACCCCCACCAACTGGCGTTCACAATGAACCAGCGGGTGCGTTCCATTAATCGTTCCACTGGTTCACATACGGAAGCATTGTTACGACTTCTCCTGCGGGCGGCGGCCCCCCCCTCGTCGGGCGCGCCAGTGGGCGGCGGCTGCCGCGGCGCATCGGCCACCGCGGGCGCGGGCGGCCGCTCCCCGACCGCCGCGGGCGCGGGCGGCGCGCGCCCCTCCCCCCCTCCTCGCGCACGCAAGAACCGGCGGCGCGCAGGCTTGCGGCGGGCCGCGCGGCGGGGGTGGATCGCGGCCGCCGCCGCGCCATCTGAAACCTTGCCCGCCCGCGTGAAAGCTCTGCATGGAAGCGGCGCGTCGGGCCCGAGTCCGCCATCGACGTGGCGTCGCACAAGAGGCCCAGCCGCATCTCCGAAAGGGTCGCCGAAGGCCAGCGGCCCGCAGCGATTCGCCAGCGCCAGCGGGGCCCGCTGCTGGCGCGCACTCGAAATGCAGAATGCCCCCTGGTGCACGAGCGCCCGTCGCCCCCAGCTCGAGCCTCGTCGAGCCCCGCGTCAACGTAGGCCGCGCGCCGGGCGTTTTTCAATGAGAGAGCAACGGAAATGTAAACGCGGGCATCGAACTGCCCGCGGAGGGCCGAGCATCCGCCGCCACGGCCGCATGCGGGGGCGGGCACTGGGGCGCGGGCGCCCGCCCGCTGCTCGGGGCGCGCCTTGCCTCGGAGCGCATCTCGGCGCGGAATGCTCATTCCTGGGGGCCCGCCCGACTTGGCGGATTTCCCCGCTGCGCGGCTCCGCGTCATCTCGTCGGCCTGGCACCTAGCCACATCGGGCAACCCGCGCGCCTGCGCCACGCTCGCCCGCATCCCGCCAACGGCGATGGCTCGCGCGCCTGGCCATGGTCGCCCGACGCGGACAGCGCCGTGCTTGCGCGATGTTCGGCGACAGCCGCCGACGCCCTGAAAGAAGAAAGCGCGGCGGCGGCGACGGCGCACCCCCTGGCGGCGCGACCGCGCATTCCAGAACAGCCAGAAAGGCGCCCAACGCTGCGCATACACGTCCGCACGCATGTCCTGCGGAACGGTGCATGCGCGAACCCGCGTTCAACGGCATGCGCGATGATGCCACTTGCAAGTCGCGCCCCGACCGCCGCGCGCCGCGTGCGGGCAACGCGCTGGGACATGCCGAGGGCGCGCGAAGGGGCCCTGGGGGCGCGGGAGAGGAGGGCGGGAAGGTGAGCGGGGAACACATGGCGCCGCGGGCCCAAACGGGGGCTCGGCGCAGCGGCGCGGGCTGGGGAAAAAACGACCGCCCAACGCAATGGTCTGGCAACGACACCACCATTGAACATGGCAGCAGCGGCTGCCGACCCACCAAGCCCCCCCCCTCCGCGGGCTCCCGTGGCGATCTCTGGCGGCGGCACTGGCCAAGCTCGGCGCCCTCTCTCGAGGGGGCGCGGCATCTTCGCTCGTGCACGGAGGCGCACCATCATCGGGAGAACTACGCGAGGATGCGGGCACCCGAGAACTCGCGCGTCAAATGCATTGCGGGGCAAGCCGTTTTCTGCCAATACGGCGCTGCGCGCGCGAGCGCCCCCCGCCCCACCCCACCCACCTCCCGCGCCCCCGACTACCCCTCCCCCATATCGGCCAACGGCGATGCTGCATGCGTCGTCAGCCCATGTATACAACATGTCCGCGATGCGCCCCACTGGCGGCGCCGCAGCCGCCCGCGTGGCCCGCGACCCGCACGGCATTCTGCGTGGGGCGGGGCGGGGTAATGACCACGGGCGCACAAACGGGGGGGCGGTCGGAGAGCGCAATGGTCGCCGCACCGCGACGATCTCACGACCCACCAACAACCGATACCAGAAGCGATATCACTATCCATCGATCCTACTGCCGCTCCCACGGCCGAAATCCATGCTTGCACCGATACCATAAGCTATCCATATCAATATCGATCCCGCTATCGCCACCGCTACGGTATTATCATTCGGTATCAATGCCGAGTTCGCTGCATATCTAGACAAGTATAAATGTAGATGTACACATCTGCCCACGATGAGCAAAGCGAGCGGCATGTTAACGCGCCCATGAAAATGTCAAGAGACACACGTGCGATCCCATACACAATTGCGCCGCACGCGATGCTCAGGGCAACCTAAGCCCCGACTGGGAAGCGCAATGCGGCGCGCGCGGCCCGCCCGCGCCACCGCGCCGCGCCGCGAGCAAGCGTCGGACAGAAGGCAGAATTGCCGCGCCGCCCTGAGGATGTTCAGGGCGGCGCGGCCGCTCGCAGGCAAGGCGCGGGGTGCATGCGGGGGGGAGCTCGGCGGGGGCTGTGCGAAGACATACGCGGTGCCCTAACGGGCGCTTGTGGGCGAATACACAGATGGAAACGCATGTGGCGACTGCGCCAACACCTCCAGCTACAGCGCGATCAGCCACCCCAAAAAATACATCGACACCCGACGCGCATGGCACGCATGTGCTTGCACGCCCCTTCCGCGCGCGCAACGGGCAGGCGAAGCTGGGCGAACAGTAAGTTCGAAGCGACAACGCGGCGAAGTACCGTATCGCATTTAGAGACGCGGCGCCAATGCAAACAACAATCTGCGCTAGACTGATGTTGCACGGGCCATGCGCGACGACGGCGCGACTCGAAGCTAAATTACGAAAGTTGCCATTTTAAAATTGCGGGGCATACATAACACGAAAACGTAGCGATATTGAAAACACAATTGCAAAACAGAACGGCGTCGAAGCAGGCCCCCCTTCCCAATGCCCCGCCCCACCCAGGTCACCAGGTATCCCCCTCGACCCCCGCCCGTCCATCATCCCCCCCTGCCCTCCCGACCCCCCTCCCCGACCCCCCCCCAAAAAAAACGCACCCCCATCCGATCTCCTTCCCCCCCCCCCTTGCCCGCCGACCCCTCCCGAACCGCCCTCCTTCGCCATCCCGCCCGACCCTCCCCCCCCCCCATCCGCACCCCCTGGCCGCCGCCGCCCGACCCCCTCCCCCGCCCCCGACGCTCCCGCCGGCGGGGGTGGGAGGTAGGAAGATGAAGAGGATGAGAGGTGGGAGGTGGGGGGGGGTGGAGAGGGAAGGGCGGGGGGATGCGTTGGGGGGGGAGCGGGAGGCGGGAGGGGGAAGAGGGGAGGAAGAGGGAGGGGAGGGGGGAAGGGCGAGAGGGAGGATAGCGAGGAGGGAGGGAAGGGGGGAGGGGCGCAGGAGGAGGGGGGTAGACGCGCATGCCCACGGCGAGCCGCCCATCGGGCATGGCATTCAGCAGCTAACAGTGCCCTCGCTCATCTATATGATTCCTCCTCCTGCACCCTCCTCCTTAAACCCCGTTTGCTGCTTGCGTTCACCCTCGCCCCCCCCCTCCCCCCCCCAAGCCCGCCGCAGTCCTGCAGGTCGACGTCGGTCTCCGAGTTCGACGCTGGGCCCTTGACAGTCATCTCGAGGCGCACCGCCTGGTGGAGGGGGGAGCGGTACTGGACTTCGAAGGCCTGCCACTCCGCGGGGTCCAGGATGATGAACATTTGCCGCTCCTTGGCAAGGTCGGGGACCCACTTGGCGACGCCGACTCCGAGCCTCCGCATGGGCCAGCCCACAGCCAGGCTGGTGCTCAGGCACCCCAGGCCGAGCATCCAATCCTCGGTCCCAACGCGCCTCAGGATGATGCCGTCGTTCGCGAGGCCTGCCAACCACCTGCGGTGCAGCGACTCCATCTTGCCCGCGCGATTCGCCTGCCTGATGACCTCGAGGTCCACGAGGTTCTCGCAGTAGTTGTGGACCGAAGTCGAGTACCACGAGGGAGGGCCCGTGCCGCTCACGTCAAACAGCTTCAAGTTGCGGGTGGCCACGTCCAGCAGGCGCCGCTGCAGCGCTGGCTTGAATGCGCGTGGGTCGAGAACTGCTCCACGCTCTGGTGCGACGTCGTTGCGGTCCACCTCGATGTACCTGTGGGTAGTGCTGAGCACCTTCGAGTCCACGATCACAGCCATTGTGGCCTGCGGTGTGCACACCGTGTTGGACATCCTGTCCACTCTCGACTTCACCTTCCCAAAGCTGTCCTCAACCAATTGCTGGCAGATGAAGCGGTCCCCCACCCTCCTCACCCACTTGCGTAACCTGGAGACGAAACAGACACCCTACTCGACCGATGCCCCGCCCTAACGCGCCTGGCGCGCTAGCGCAAGGCATCGACATGGTAAGATATCATGTGTCGCCAGGCCCCCGACCTCTCCGTGACCACCCAGTGCTCCTCCTCCAGGCAGAGGACGAGCTGCAGCACGGGCATTTTGTTGAAGACGGAGCGCGCAGCCATGGCCTTCGAGCCAGGGAACGTGCACTCGTCCTTCAGCTTCTTGCACAGCCTCCAATCCTCCCTCAACTCTGTCGCGAATTGGTCGCACAACCCGTCTTGGAGCAAAAGGGCCATGCGCCTCGGCAGCCCGTGGGAGTACAAGAAGCTCCTCCTCGCATGCTCCATGGCAGTCGCGATGCTCAGGCCGACCATCGCGCTGGCCAGCTCGTCGGAGCTGGCGACCCGCGGGTGGTCCAAGCACAGCGTGGTGGAGTTCCAGCTGACCTCGACGCCCATGTCGTTGTACTTCTGCGTGTCCGTCCAGTTGCTGATCGCCTGGGTCTCGAGCTCCTTGTACTGACCCTGGCACATGGCGAGCTCCCAATCGAGGGCCGCCCCGCGCTCCCTCAACTGCCTGCTCTGCCTGGGTGGGGGAAGACAGGGGGGGGGGAGAGCAAACGCATAGATGCGACTCCGCCTGCTAGCCCACCCCCCCCATCAATAAAAACCCTCCGCGCCTCCCCCCTCCAATCCACCTCCGCCTCCCTCCTCCCCCTTCATCCCCGCCTCCCCCCCCCTCCCCATCGCCGAACCTTCCTGCCGACTTCCCTGCCCGTCCTCCCTCCTGCCTGATACAATGCCCGTCCTCCAGTGCCCCTCCACCTGAATCCCTCCTCCCGTCCCCCTCCTGCCCTTACCTTTCACTCGCCAGACATCTGCGAACAAATCACAGGCGTTCTCACGCGCTGGGACGTTGACATCCCCCTATGCCCACGGGCCCTGACGCCGCGGCCTGCTCGACGGGCCCGCCCGCAGCCCAGAGCCCCCCCTCCCCCTTGCCCCCCTCCTCCACCCCCATCCCGCATGGCGGTGCCCATCCGAACCCCGAGGGCCCCAAACGTTACAACCTGCTACGACAACCGCACTAACATGATGACAACAATTGACCATGGGGCGCCTCGCGTGCAGCTCGCACGTCGGGTGCAGCACGTTCACTATCACTTGTTGAACGAAGTAGTTCTCGATGTCGCCGAACACGTAGGCAGCGCGGTCGAGTTGGTTCGTCGTCTCAGCTGTCCACGGCTCCTTCCCAGCCTGCTTCACAGTGGGCTTGGCCTCCAACTCGGGGTCCGCGGGCTTGGGCGGCGCTGGCTGGCGGCGGCGGTCGGCGCCCTTGAGGCCGATGCGCAAAGCTGCGGCGTTGAAAAAATATGATTTGAACGAGTACAGCCCCAAAGTTTTCTTCGCGATGTGGACGGGGGCCTGGTATTTTCCTAAATTCACTCGCTCCCCTTTGTTCATCAAGAATGGGTGGTGCTTCAAGCAGTTCCAAATGACATCGGCGTCCCCCGCGGCTGAAGCAGGATCCACCTGGAGCGCGGGAATGGGGCTGCAAATGGCCCTCGACCAGCCCCGCTGCCCCCGCACCCCAGCCCATGCACCCTCTGCCATCACGCCGACCATACCCCCATCATTTACTCACCCCCTCCCAACCGCGCCAACCTCCCCCCGCAAGGGGCGCACCTCTGGCCCGCCCCCCCCCCCCTGATTGCGAGGCTGAGGAGGTAGAGGAAGAGGGGGGGGAGGATGGCGGCCCTCTGCCCGTCGACCCCGCCACCACCAACCACCCAACAAGCGCCCCTAATCATCCGCGGCCAGCCCCCATGCCCCAACTGCCCCAGCGACTCGTCATGCCCGAGCTAGCCTCTGTCAACGCTGCTTCCCCACCCCGACCCCCGAGCCAATCGCTTCCATCCCCCACCCACCCCTCAAAGCGCCCAAAATCCACGGCGGCAGCCCGCCGCAACGCCCCCGTCGAGCGCGCCCCCATCTGGGACAGCTGCTACAACCTGCCCATGCCCCTCGAAGCCCTAACTGTCAGTAGCGCCGCTGCTCGCTGCCCCCGCCCGCAATCGATCGGATGGAGGGGGTGCACTCGGCCCTTCGAGATCACAGCGCAAACGCTGCCACGGCTGCCGCGGAGATGACCGACCTAAGTGGACCTGCCCCCCCGACGAATGCTGCCGTCCCCAATGCCCCAGAAGAAAGGCGATTAGAACACAAGCCCAGCAACCCCCAATTGATTGCGGATGCATGGCAAGTAGAGCTGGAAGAGGCTGTCGGTGGAGCAAGTGGTTGAAGCCAAATGGTCGCGAACTGCTTCTCGAATTTGTTGAAGTCGGGGAGGTGATAATGTACTGCCGCACGTGCAGTTCTGGGCCGTCGCCATGAGGACCTGGAACTTCCACAGGTTGGAGCGCCTGGGGTCGGCGCGGGGGGGGATGCAACGCTAGCTGATGGGGTGCACTCCCTCCCCCCCAACGTGTCGCCTGCCTCCCCCCTCTCGTGCCCCTTCTTCTCAGTATATCATCCAGCCGCTTCCCGAGCACTCAGCATCTTCCTCATACTCCTCATATTCACACGGCTGCTCGGCGCGCTGTAAAGACAAGCGTGGGGCCTCAATATACCCTTGCAGGCGTTGTTCAGGGAATGCGCCACGTCGAAGTCCCAACTGATGTTCAAGTCCAAGTTGGGCTGGAATGATATGAAGAACTCGCTCGCAACCATGTCGGGCCCCATGTCCGTGGCGATGTTGAGCCTCGGCCAGTCGAAGGGCGACTCCACGAAGGAGCCGCCCTCGCGGCGCTGCACCCGAAAGTCCGCCAGCTTGGCATCTGCCGACCCGCGCAACATATTGTCGATGTGCATGATGGCCTGGTAAGTCTTGGTGCGCTGCCTCTTCCTGGGCGGGGGGCCCTCGGATGCGGCCACCTTGGCGCCGAGCCTGCGGCTGACGACCGTCCTCGGGGCGCGGGCGGAGGGGGTGCGGGAAAATGCTGGTCGGGGCCGAGCCACCGCGAACGGGCTTGGGCGAAGGGATGGGCGGGCCCCGCTGCGCGGGGGGGGGGGCCAAAAAGCGGCGGGGCTGACCACGGGGCGACGGAGGCGAGCAAGGGTACACGGGTGGACCCGAAAGGGAAAGCGGTGGGCGTCGCCGAGGAGGAGCGGCGAGCATGTATGGGGGCGGCCTGCAAGGGTTAGGAGGGCAGAGAATGATGCGAGGTGGGCACCAGAAGGTCGAGTACGAACCTCAACGGATCGGGGCCCTAAGTGCCTGAGGGTGACGCGTCTGGGCACGAAGGCAAGCGACTCGCAAGCGTGACGAGATCGAGCGTGAGACGGAGCTCTGGCGAAGACGAGCGGGGGCAAATTCGAGCTGGAAGCGGGGCAGAGATCTAAGAGGACGCAGGGAGGGGATATATAGAAAGCGGAGGCGTCAAAAGAGGAGACGCAGGGAGAGGGCGAGGCGAGTCGCGAAGAAGTGGGCTGGAAGGGGAGGGCAGGGAGGAGGCCCATCGGAAACCCCTCGGAAACTCCTTAAAGCTTGGAAGCTCGGAGAGGCCTCGAAAGCATCTTGGAGGCTCGGAGGCCCCTAAGAAACATTCGGACGCCCCTCGGAGGCCCCTCGGGGGCCCCATCGGAAACCCATCGGAAGCCCTCTGGAGGCCCCTTCCCACGGTCGGTCCTCGGAGTCGAGGCGCGCGGCGCTCGGGGCCCACGTGGAGGCGCTCTCGGGGCCTCCAAGATCACCCCAGCTCGGAAGCCCCATCAGAGGCCACTTCGGAAGGCACTGGGATGTCAGAGAAGACCCGTCGAGGTCCCTCGGAGGCCCCGTCGGAAGCCGCGCGGCGGGGCCCCTCGGCAGTCCCTCGGAGGCCCCCTGGGAACGCTCTGACAATGTCGGAGGGCCGCCGAAGCCCTCGCCCTCGGAAGCCCCCGCGCCCCCCCCGAGCCCCTCGGCAGTCTTGATGTACTCGCGGTGGGCCTCCTGGTGAAGCTTCAGGGCGTCCTCGTCCAAGAAGCAGTCCTCCTCCATGTGCTGCGCTGGCACCTGCGGGAGAGGGGGGGGGGTGCCCGCGGGGCGCGGCAATCCGCAGCGCTGGAGACCACTCGAGGCGCTGACCCAAAACCTCTCCGAGATGGGGGGGGGTGTTTGGGGAGGGGGGTCGGGTTTGCGACCCCTCACGCAGATCGTGTTCCCCAACACACCCCCCCCCCCAAGTCCCGGCAGTCGCCGCGAACGCCCTCGAGGTGCACCCCCGAACCCTGTGAGGGGTGCGATTTGGGACCCCCCCCCCAAGTCCCGGCAGCGGCGGCGAACGGGGGGGATGGGCTCGGGGGGGGGGGCCCTCGGCGCCCGAATGCGCCAGGCCCTGCATCCCTGGGCGGCCTCAGCGTGACTCCTCACATAGCGGCCCCAGCGTAGCCCCCTACTAGATCCTGGGCCCCAGGAGCCAGGAGGGCCCTGAAATCCTGAAGCTGAGACCCCCCAAGCCCCGACGCCCCGAACCCAAGGCCCCAGCCCCAGTGGACCTCGGCCACGCCCCAGCTCGTAGATTCCAGAAGCGCGCGATGGTAGATCCCACGGGGCCCCTGGAACCCAAGAGCCTAGAGCCCGCCATCTCCCATTGCGTGGAGTTCGCTACCCTCCACTGCCTGCGCGCGGGCCTGAGCTGAAGGGCCTCGGACCCCGCGACCCCCTCAAATCCTAGTCATGACCTCCCAAACCTCAGATCCTCGACCCGTCGAAATCAAGGTCGTAGACACGGCGGCCCCGAGCCGTTACAACGAGGGCGACGACGAGGGCAACGACGGCGACGGCGTCGACGACGACACCGACGTCGACGACGGCGACGACCGCGACGACGACGACGACCACCTCGACGACGACGACGACGCCGACGCCGACGCCGACGACGACCACGACGATCAGGGCGACGGACGGACGGCAACGACGATGCAGACGACGACGACGACGCCAAAGCGCCGATAACGACGACGAGCGCGACGACTGCCCACGACGACAGTAGACGACCCACCCACGAAGGACACCCACGGACAACAATCAACGACTGAGGATCGACGAGGACGACGGGCGACGTCGACGACGACGACGACAACGGCGACGGACGACGACCACAAACGACGATCGGCCACCGACGGCAGACGGACGGGCGAGACCCGACGACGACGAACCCAAGGCCCTCGTCGTCGCCGTCGGCGTCGTCACTCTCGTCGCCCACGGATTCGCAGTCGTCGTCGTCGTCGCTGTCGTCGTCGTCGTCGTCGTCGTCGTCGTCGCCGCCGTCGTCGCCGTCGTGGCAACGATTGAATTTCGGACGCGGCCCTCGACGACGCCGTCGCCGTCGTCGGCAAGGTCAACGTCGCCATCGCAACGCGGCGTCAAAGCACGGGCCTGGGGAAGGCAAACTGCAGTGAGCCCCGTCTCGCAATCCATGATGGCCGCGCACGAGACCGCGTTGTCCGTGCCGATCTTCGTGCCGTCGGGGCCCGCCATGCTCAGCACCCGCTTGCCCTGGAGGGGGCGCGCGCATAAGCTGGGGAGGGGAAGGACGGGGTCGGCCCAATCTGAACACCAGAACCCGCAGCAACGACCACCGCGCACATCATGCAACCGACTTGGGGGAGAGTGGCGGTGCAGGCACGCCGCCCAGCACCGAGGGGCCGACGACGAGGCGGCCCAACAACGGGGGAAGGGGCAGGGGGGCGTAGGCCAGAGGCGAGGGTGCTGCAAGAGAGACGGCCAACTGGCATGGGGAGGGGAGGGGGGTCAAGCGAGCGAGGCAAAGCGGCGGCGAAAGCAATGGCACAAGGCAAAACTCACACAAAACATGCTCCTTAAACTTCGACTTCGTCGCGGAGATGTATCTGCACAACTCCCTCTCGGTCTTGCGCCAACACTTGGGGTGGTAGGCGGGGTAATACTGGCTGTAGCTGGCACCCGCGTCGGCTGCGTGGCGCTCGAGCGGGAGGCCGTCTGGGCCCCGACGAGGCTTGCTCCCGCTGAGCTTGTCCTCAATGATGCCGCCGACGCAGTGGAGCACCTGCTGAGAGATGCATGGGGCCCCGCGCCGCACGGCGAGACAACCCGAGAAACGACAGAACGTCTGCTGTTAACACTTAGCGATGCGAGGCTGGATGCGACATGGGCGGGGGACATGGAGGCAAAGAGCAGGACGTGCGGAATGGCGGGCCAGAGGCGAACGAATGGCGACCGCCAATCAGAACTGATCGACATACGACGGCCGCCGCTGCCGCCGCCGCCGCCGCCGCCGACGACGACGACTGCGACGACTACGACGGCTACCGACTGGCAGCAAACGGCTACGAACGGCAGTCAGTCAACTAACGACGAGCGATTACTACAAAGCCGACGAAATGGCCAGGACCAAAAAACACGACGCCATCCACGCTGACAACGACGAACACGGCGACGGGGACCACTACGATGACGGGGGTGACGACGACGACGGCGACCACCAAGACGTCGACGCCGACGCGGCCGTCAATCGCCGCCGCGGTCGTCATTCGCCAACCGTCATCCACCAACCCTCTTTGACCGATCGTCGCTAGTCGGTCGTCGAATGTCGCCGTCGCCATCGGTCGCCATCGGTCGTAGTCACTCGGTCGCCAATCGTCGTTTGCGGTCCGTCGCCTGTCCGTCTTCGTCGGTCGTCGTCGTCGTCGCATGCGTCATCGGTGTGTTTTGTCGGTCGTCGCCGTCGTCTGATATCGTCAATGTCTTGGCCGTCGCTGCCGTCGTGGGCAGCGGTCGCGTTCGCCATCGTCGTCGTCATCTTCGTCGCCGACCTGCCGCCGCCGTCGTCGTTGTCATCATCGATCGGCGCTCTCCCCCTCGCGCTCGCCCTCCCCGCCGTCGTCAGAGGCGTCGCCGTCGCCATTGGACACATTGTCGTTTCCGCAGCCGTCGTCGCCGACGCCGCGGCCGCAAAGCAAAAGAAACAACAAGAAAAAAAAAGCGCGCCTGCTTGGCAATGGCAGTGTTCAGCTCGTTGTGCTCCTTGTAGGACAAGTTGAAGAGGTCCGTCATGAACTCGCAGAACCTGCTGGAGTCCAGCCCAAGGAGGGCGACCATCTGCTCCCGATATCTCGGCGTGAAGTCGGTCGGGATCATGTCATTGTTATGCAGCTCCCTGATGTCCTCGAGGCTCACCACGCCGTTCGTCACGACGATCGAGGCAGGGCACTTGCCAGTCCAGATGTGGTTGGCCTGCGCGCTGGGCCCCCCCCCATGCCCCCCCCCACCATCCCCCCCCGTGCTCCTCCCTTCCAAATATCCCTCCTGGCCCTCACGTCCTCCACCTCCTCCCCCACCCCTCCCCCGCCCCCCGCATGCTCCCCCTTCCGTTCCCCCCCCCATCCGTGCCCGACCACCCCCCCGCCCATGCGCCGCCCGCCACAGCCCTTCCCCCCGCCCCCACCCCCCCACCCCTCTCGATCCCCCGAACGCGGAGAACAACGCGCACGCGTGCCGACGGACGAAACAACCGAGCCGATACCAAGCGCATGGCAAAACTAATTATAACGGAACAGACGCATACAATGCGTAGAACGGCAAGACTGGCCAATTTGCAAATTGTTTGTATTCAGACATTGTCCAACTGCCAGAAAAATAATGCACGCGTGCAAACAATAATTATGCGATTGCTGATAACTATACCATAGCTACTGGAAGCACGACTATATCTAAATATAACATTTGTAATGTCAAAACATAAATGGTGAAACCACTTATGATTTCTACATTACAGGAAACACAAGCAATGAACGCAATGTTAAAACCCTCAGATCGGCTTTTGAAGAGATCTGGCAACTCTGTGACCGACCATAATGGAAAACATAAAAGTGCATGCTGGGCCCGATGGTATCGCGAAAGCAACCCTGGCACCCGCGCCCCCCCCCCCCCCCGACAGCTGCCCTGCAGCGATGCGCCGCGCGCGCGTGTGCGCGTGCGGCGCGCGCACTGTGTGTGCGCGTGGGGGGGGGGGGAGGGGGGGGGGGGGTGGCGGGGGTGCTTATTAGGTTTTTATTAGATTAATGGGGATAATTATTTATTTAGTCAGGGGAAAAGCCCCTCCCAAGTGCAATGCCACGCGGCTCGCCCGACGCGGCCCCCCTGGGGGGGGCGGGGTCTCGCCTGCGGGGCCGCGCAAACGCCGCAGCGGAGCCCCGAGGGGGTGTCGACCCCCCTGGAGCACGACACTCTGCGTCGGGACATTGCCAGGCGGCTCGAAAGCCCTGGGCGATGCCAGGGGTGCCCCCTACGTGGCCCCAACGGCCCCGACCACATGTCAGGCCCCACCGCGGCCCACCCCAAATAAACCGATGGCGCCCAAGGCGCGTGCCCCGCGGATGCCGCGATGGGAGGGGGGGTGCGCTCGGCGTCCAGTGGTGCCGATGCGAGCTGGTCGCCAGTGGCCCCACAGCGATCACGCCGAACGCGGCGCTGCGATGCCATGCCCACCCCTCCTCCCGACTTCGCGTCGCGGCGATTTTTGCGCGACGCGCGCGCATGCAGCCGAAAGACACCTGCTCCCCCCCCGCAAATGCGCGATAGAACCCGAAACGTACACCAATGCCCGCGCAGGTGCGCGCGATAATCAAAGGACGCTGGGGCCCGACGACCACTTGAAAGTTGACTGAATAACCCAACGAATGCCACCGCGATTGAGACCAACCACCTGCGCGACACCTTTGCAAAAAAAAACGCAATGTCTGAGGAAAAACCTCGAAGAAAGCGCAGGCGGGGTACGCCGGACACACGACCCCCCCCCCCCCCCCCGACGCCCCACGGCCCCCTCCCCCGACAAATTGGGGCGGCGGCGCGCCCGCGGGCCCGAGCAACCCCCGTGGCCCCATGGCGCGCCGCGGAGAACACAGGAGGGCACCCATGACGCGAAACAAATATGAACGCGCCCGTCTCGTTGATAACGTTGTCGTTTGAGCCGCCGTTCGCTGTGAAAGGCGCAGAAATGCACCGCTGAACAGCCCGTCGAGAACCGCCGCGGCCCCGCGCCAGTGCCCCAGCCCCCCGAGGAGAGGCAGCGGGGCCCCGCGCGGAGAAGTCGGCGCGCGGCCCAAGAGACCCCCCCCCCCCCCCCCCCCCCGCCCCCCCCCCCCCCCCCGCCCCCGCCCGCCCCCCCCCCCCCCCCCCCCCGCCCCCTCCCGACCCCCCACGACCCCCCCCCCACCCCCCACCCTCCTCCCAACCCGCGCCCCAAACGAGCCGCGACTTAATGCAAACCCAACCAAACCTACGCGAGCTGCACGGGCGCCCCGAGGGAAACACACGCGGCCGCCCGAAGGTACCCGAGGTGGCCCCTCGCACGTTCCAGGTGCACCCCAGCGCCACGCCCCCCGCGCGCCGCCCAAGAATATTGCGGAGGCCCCACGCGCGAACGGGCGCGCGCTGGCGAACTGGCCGCGCACCCAAAGTGATGCTAAAACTTGCCGTGACCCGCGGGCCAAAATCGCGCCCCAAGGCACAGCCGCCCTTCGCGCAAGCAGGCGCGGTTCTGCGACCAGCGGAGGGGGGGGGGGGGGATGGGGGGATGGGGGGAGGGGGAACTTGGAAAGGAGATGAGGAGTGGCCGCAACAGCGAGATACCTAACCTGGACACCGACGAGCGCAGAGCCCGACCTCGCACCGAAGGCCCCGCGCGCAGACGCGCTCGAACGCCCTCTGTCGGCTCGGCCTGCGCCAGAGTCTTCGGGCGCGCGTCGCCGAGCCCGACGCGCGCCGCGAAATCTAAGCAGAGACAGCGCGCGCGGCACCATGGCCGCTCTGGAAACCACCGACAATGCGCATATCCCCGATTGCCAGCGCCGCCGCCCTGGACCCCGCGCGGCAGACGTGCCTGGCGGGGTAGCAGCGGCGTTCCATGCACTGGCCGCACTGCGAAGGTGCCCCGCCAAATCGCTCTCCAGAACAAGCTGGAGGCGTTCTGCTTCGCGATGAGCGGTGCCGCGGCGAGGGTGCCCCACCCAATCACCGATGCGCCTGAAGTAAGACAGCGGAGCCCCTCGGGCGTCCCGAACGTAGACCTTGGTGGGCTCGCACACCACAGTCTGCGCGACCGCCAGCCCGCCTTGTAGCTGGCGGCTGCGACGGCGCGACTTGTACCCGCATGACATCGCGGGTGACCGCCCCCCCCCTCCCCCCCCGCTCTTCCAGCGAAACCACCATGGGCGCGCAAATGTCCTCGGGGGTGCTCATGCCGCGCTCTGGCCGAACCCCGCAGCGATTGATGAGCCCGCGGTGGGTGACGGCCCACTGGGACACGAACGGCCGCGCCCAACATTGACGCTCTGCTCGGCGCAACGCAGCCCGCACCGCGTTTCTCCGACTTGCCAGCGCGCGGCCTGGTCAGACCCCTCACGCCGCCCAACTCCCGCTATCGCAAAGTGGCATGCGTCTCCGCGTAGCCACTGCCGCGGCAAGCATCAGCGGGCCGCGGCCTGAACGTCGGCCAGGTTCCGCCGACGGGACACATGGTTTCTGACGGCCCATCATCACGTCGTGCATGAGCGCGGCCGTCGTAGGGGGCGCCCTGGCCCGCCTGCGACAGCAGCCCAACAATGGCCACCCGCGCTTGCGTGGCTGCGGCTCGCCACCCCCGTCTCAAACACCCGCGCGGCAACCAGAGCATCGGGGGTGGGGGGGGGCGAGGGATGGGGGAGCGGAGGAGATCGGGAGAGGGGGGGGGGGGGGGGGGG
>CAUYUJ010019497.1:144002-178720 GCA_963575745.1 Prorocentrum cordatum
CCACCCCACCATTTCTCGCCCAAAACCAACCGATACTCCCCACCGCGCCCCCCACCACGCCCCGGCACTCTCACCCCATGGAGCCTCTGTTCTTGGGACCCCCCACCCCACCATTTCTCGCCCAAAACCCACCGACACCCCCCACCGCGTCTCCCCACCACGCCCCGGCACTCCCACCCCATGGAGCCTCTGTTCTTGGGACCCCCGACCCCCACAATTTCTCGCCCAAAACCGACCGATACGCCCCGCCGCGCCCCCCACCACGCCCCGGCACTCTCACCCCATGGAGCCTCTGTTCTTGGGACCCTCCACCCCACCATTTCTTACCCAAAACCGACCGATACCCCCCACCGCGCCCCCCACCACGCCCCGGCACTCCCACCCCATGGAGCCTCTGTTCTTGGGACCCCCCACCCCCCCATGAATGCCAGAGACACCCCAAAACCACCCCAAGACGGCGCAAGAAGCCTTCAAAAAGTACCCACGACCGCCCCAGAGAGCTCGACAACGCCCCCCAGACGTCCAAGAGGGCGGCGAACCGCCCAAACATCGTTCCAATACACCCACCATGGCCTCCCGACGCCGTTCGAAGCAATCAAAACGACCCCAAAGGTTACCCAGTATGCGTCCTCAGAAAATCCCATGAAACAGAAACCGTCCCATTCCCTTCGCACACCATACATTTTGCACTATCCCCCAGGACGGCCCAAAGAAATCCCGAAAGAAATCCTCCCCCTGCTCCACCTCCTCCTCCGACTACTTCCCCTCAGTTTATCTTTTCACATGCTTTGCCGCCCCTCTCGCTCGCACCGCTGCTGGTCCTACGTCTACGGGCAGCCTAGTGGTATCATTTCCATGCCTTCCGTGTCAAAGTCCCGGTATTCTCGTCACGCGCGACATCGATGGCGTCCACGGAGAAAACCAAGTCCGGCGTTTTCTTCTGGCACTTGCCACTGCACTGAAAGGCCTGGCAACTACGTACCGTGACACCGACTGCAATGCGCTCTGAGCATACGACCTTACTCTTCCTCGTGAAGTGTTCGCTCTCTTGTTTGGCGCTTATGTGCTGCTGCCGAGCGAAAACTCCTTCTTGCACGCTGCACACACGCGCAACGCTTCAACAGTTTGGACTCATCGGCCAAATCTTTCGCGGTGATGCTCCGCATGCCACCGCTTCCGCACACCACTCTTGCTCAATTATTCGTTCGGTGCCCCCCATTTGGTTGCGACCCAAATGGCCAACCTCCCAGCGGACACCCCGCCACCGGCCCCCAAGACCCACAGTGAAGACCCCACCTCGCGCAAAAAAAACGCTCCAACACGCACGAGATCGCATCCAGACAACAAGCGGCCCCCGAACCAAAGAACCCACAACGACTGCATTGGGGTCGGCGGCAGAGGCGGCAGCCTTTAGATGAATCGCAAACAAGCATGGAAACAACCAACGGACATCTGGCCCTACGGAGGCCTCCGAAGGCAGGGCAAGGCGAGTCAAGCCCAGCCAGGCGACTGCCAGAGCCGCTCTCCGCATGAACGAGGACCGAACGCGGAATCCGCGAAGCAAAAACGGACGGCTGCGTAAACTTGTTCACGTCGCAGCGCGGCAGAGGCAGACCACACTCGCGCCCAGGCAACCCGGGCCACGGTGTTGCGAATTGTCCCGCATGCCACGCCCGTGTAAACAAGCGTGCGAAGAAGACACCCCTCACGGACAGATTGCTCGGCAGCGCCGCGCCCGCGCCGACCGTGCGAGACACGATGAAAGCCTCCCGAGGCCCCCTCCAGAAGCACGAAATCTCTACAAGCCTCCCGAGCTCCATAAACAGGCCCCCGGCCAAGACGCCCGAAACCATCGATCCTAGATCATCCGGCCGAGGAGAAGAGTTAGGTCGAATAAGAAACAATACCCAAAACATCTCCAATAATACGTAAACATGCCTTTTAAAAGAATCGTCCCCATACTAATTTCTGCAAATTTTTTGATGCTCCTCCT
The DNA here is from genome assembly GCA_963575745.1 of Prorocentrum cordatum. Taxonomy (NCBI): domain Eukaryota; class Dinophyceae; order Prorocentrales; family Prorocentraceae; genus Prorocentrum; species Prorocentrum cordatum. The sequence goes on from CAUYUJ010019497.1 coordinate 145,996, forward strand.
GTAGAGGGACGCGCCCGACTTAAGAAAAGAGGGCAGGGGCTGGCCCCCCGAGAGTCCACGACGGCGCGGCCGTAGGGACGCCCCGGCCCTGCCGTGGGCTCCTGGGACCCCCGAGGCTGCCCGAAAACCTCTGGGGCATGCCACGCAAAACAGGGTCCACCAAAGGGGGGGGGACCCTGAGGGGGGCGAGTTCGATCCGCTGGTGCATCGAATTTCCGAAAAGCGATGCCCCCCGCGCGCCCCGATCGTCGACGCCTCTCGGGTTCCGGCGGCGGCCGGAGACCTCGTCTTGCATTGTTTTTCTGCGGTTCGATGCGCCAACGGACCGAACTCGGCCCCCCCCCCTTTGCGAGGTCCCGAGTAAAGGGTGTCCCTGGCCCAAGGTGCCCCCAAGCTTTCCGCCCTCCTTTCGGGGGGGGGACCTGAAGGGGGGCATAGTAAACGGCAGGGTAGAGAATCGGCTCACGGAGCTGATTTTCCCACGCCTCTCGGCGCCGGGAGGCGCCCATGCATCGAGGAATGGGCCTGGCGGCGGGGCCGAAACCAGCTGCACGCAGCAGATTTCGTAACCCTCCCTTTCCCTATCCCATCCTTTCGTTCGGCCCGATCCTTCTGGAGCCTCCGGGGTTGCGCTGGAGGCCGTGGGGGGCCTCGGGACACCGGAGGCAACAAAAGGGGGGGGGGGAAGAGAGAGGGAGGACACTCATGCTACACCATGGGGCGATGCAACACTCATTCGCATCCCTCCCTGCTTGCAATGATCGCTGGAAGGACGTATCGTTGGAAGGACGCTCTGGCCGGGCTCCGCTGGAACGTGCTGAGAAGAGCCTGCCCACGACTTGCTTTTGGTTGTGCCTCCAGGGTTGCGTTCGGTCGGGCATGTCCCCCCACAGGCGGATTCTTGACGAAAAATCAGAAAAAGTAAAAACAAAAAAAAAACAAAAAAACAAAAAACTCCCGAATAGTCAAACAATAATAAAAAAATCGTCCCCAGACTATTTTTGGACTACTTTTGGACTATTCCCCCTGTAGAGGGACATGCCCGACTTACGGGTCGCGCTGGAGGCGGTGGGGGGCCTCCTCGGAAAATGTCCGAAGAAAGCCCCCGGGAAATCTCCTCGGAAATCCCGGGGACACCTCGGGCCAGGGGGCACTCCCGGCAGCCCCGCGCGCCGGCGACGACGGCGCGAGGCGCTGCGCCCCGCTGCCCAGCAGGGGCGGCCGCCGCCGCCGCCGCCGACGAAGACGACGACGACGACGACGACGACGGCGACGACGGTGCTGACGATACTGACCATACTGACGGCACCGTCCGTCGCCGTCGACCTGAGGTCCGTGGAGGTCTCCGTGCAGAGGTCCCCGAAGGTCCCCAGAGGCCTTCGCAGCCTTCCACGGGCGCTTCAGAGGCAGGAGCCAAGAGACAACAAACAAACCTGACTACCTGCCAGACCACCCCAACCTGACCCGAAGACCCAATTTCGGGTTGGGGGGGTACGGGTTTCCGCGCGTGACTTCTCCGTGTTCCCCGACGCCCCCCCCACTGGGAATGGGGGGCAGATTGAGGCCTTCGGGCTGGGTTGAGTTGAGGGATGAAAAAATGCCCCTACCCTGGGTTACAGGCGCGTGGTTTGTAAACCTCCCGGGAGCTCCCAGAGGCCAGAGAGCCGCCAGGACGCCGCGCGAAAGGCAGCGTTTGCCCCGTCAGCCCACAGGAGGTTCAGCGCACCGCGCCTCGTAAACCCCTTGATTGAGGTGGCTTGGTGGGTGGTGATCAACCCCGAACCTCAAGCCCTGCCAGCCAAGGTCCAAGGGGCGGCGCGCCGCGCGGTCGCGCGGGGCGGCGCCGTGGCCACCGCCGAAGCCGGCGGTCCGCAGCGTGTGCTCCACGCCCCGCTTGACCTCGAGAGGCTGCCCGTCGCCGCCGCCGCCGCCACTGCCGCCGCCACTGCCGCCGCAGCCGCCACCGCTCGGACGGCCATTCCTCGTGCCTCTCGTCGGTCTCGCGCGTGCATTCGTTTGTCGCAGGAGGGCCCCCAAACCCGCCTCGGCGTCTTCCCTGCCACGGGAAAATTTGACTACACGCGCCCGAGCGATGCCACGACCGTCGCAGTTGCTGCCCCCTTCCGCGGAGAGGCGCCGGGACCTGGGCGGCGGGCCTGCCGAGGGGGCCTCTGCAGGGAGGAGGCCTCCGCCTCCGCCTCCCGCCGCCGTCGCTCGAGGCTCGGGGGGGCAGAGGCTCGAGCCTCGAGGGCCGATAGGGCCGAGGCAGGGCGGCGGGGTCTGCAGTGCGGGCGCGGCCGCAAGAAACCCCTGCAAGAAGCCCAGCCCTGAAACCCGCGCGCGGGGTGCACCCGAGAGGAAGCCCAGAGCACCTTGGACGCAGCAGCTTCTCCAACGGCTGCGGGGATGCACCGCGCAGCGAGCGGGGCGAAGAAGCCCGGGATACCCTGACGAAAAGCATGTGGTTTCTTGATGCGCGCCCCCCCGGTATGCACGTCCACTGCCCCAGGCCTGGCCCACCTGTGTATCAAGCCCGCCACCCGACGAGCATCGAAGCCCGGGGCTGCGATGCCTCCGGCTGCCTCCAGAGGCCTCCGAGAGCCTCTGGAGAACACCGGGGACCTCCGTCGGCCGCGGCGGCGCCACCAGAACCGCCTTCGACGTCTTGGTCGTCTTACGTAGTTCTATTGTTGGTAGTTATCTTATCATCGCTATTCTTGTCATTATCCGTCGTCGTCGTAGTTGTCGTCGGCTCGTCGTCAGTGTAGGAGGAGGCGGAGGGAACGGGAGAGAGAAGAACGAGAGGGAGGAAAGTGATGAGGACGAGGTCCTTCATCTGAGTCGCATCGGCCTCATACCGCTGCCGCCGTTGCCGATGCAGAGTCGCAGTCGAAGTTCGAGGATCGAGGATCGAGGCTCGGGGGTTAAGGATTGAGGGTCGAGGCTCGAAACTTTTGGAAACGATTTTGGCCCCTGCCTCTGAAAGCTTGAAGGGAGGCCTCCAAAGATATCCGGGGGCATCCGAAGACCTCCACGGACCTCTGGAGGCTGGCGGCGGCGACGGCGCCGTCAGCACCGTCCTCGTCGTCTTGGTCGCCGTCGCCGCCGTCGTCTCCGCCGGCGTTGTCGTCGTCGTCGTCATCGTCGGTGGAGGGAGGGAAGGAGGGGGTGTGGAGGAGGAGCAGGCGGAGCAGGGGAAAGAGGAGCACAGCGTAGAGAGGGCGAAGGTCGTCCTCATCCTAAGGGGGCAGCAGGCTTGAGTAGGGGAAAGAGGAGGGGGGGGAGGGGTCATGGGGACGAAAATCCTCAATGTGATCGCCGTCGCCCTGCTCGTCGTCGATCGAGAATCAAGGAAGAGAGGGTCGAGGCTTGAGCCTCGGGTGTTTGTTGTCTCTTGGCTCCTGCCTCCGAAGCGCCCGTGGAAGGCTGCGAAGGCCTCTGGGGACCTTCGGGGACCTCTGCACGGAGACCTCCACGGACCTCCGGTCGACGGCGACGGTGCCGTCAGTATGGTCAGTATCTTCAGCACCGTCGTCGTCGTCGTCGTCGTCGTCGTCGTCGTCGTCGTCGTCGTCGTCGTCGTCGTCGTCGTCGTCGTCGTCGTCGTCGTCGTCGTCGTCGTCTGGTACCAGAGCTGAAGCAGTGGAAGCGAATCACGTGTCGCCCCTGCTGGCACCAGGGGAGAGTGCCAGAACTCTGGACGCCGCGAGAACAGACAAGCACCACAGACGTTATCTCGCCATATGGTTCAGTCGGGCGTGTCCCCCTACAGGGGGATTTTGGACGAAAAATAAAAAAAGTCCAAGAATTATAATATAAGATAGTCAGCATCAAAAATCAAAAAAAGTCAAAAAATACTTTTCAAAAATAGTCCCCCGACTGTTGTTGTACCATGTTCGAATATTCCCCCTTTTTAGGGACAGGCCCGACTTAACCATACGGGCCACCGTGGGGCCGTTTCTGGATGATGGTGCCCACTCAAGACGACCCGAGACGAACAAAAGGTCCTGGGGGTGGGATCGACGGCAACAAGGTTCTGGCCCTCCGGCGGCCCGGGTCGTGAGGAGGAGCACGACGTGCCCAGGAGCACCCAGGGCAAGGCATCTCGATCCCTGCGCCGCTTCGGAGCACCGATCCAGATGGTCAGGCGACCCCCCCGCTGTTCGAGGCAGCCGCGAAGGCGCTCGACAGTCGCGGGCCGCGTTCCGGAAGGCGAGGGCTCTCGAGCGCGGCAAGGCAGCAACTGCCTCCCTTGGGCGATTGCTGGAGCCCGCCACCGCGCCCACTGGCACGCAACGGAGTGGCACAATGCTAGTGGTGCTTCTCTTGGCTTCTGTAGCTTTCGTAGGGCCCCCACCATACAGCCTGCCACAATGGGAAGAGGAGGAGCATACGTGTACCACCGTCTCCTCCCCAAGCTCCCATGGCGCCCTGACGCCACCCGGGCAGTCCCTAACACATACCAGGTAACCAGGATGGCACGGAAGCAACAGGCTGCCACTATTGCCCAAGATTGTTAGAGGGGCCCAGACGTCTGCAGGAGGACAGCGAGAGCCACTCGTAACTTCTGAAGGGGCGACCAAGGGGCCACAAGAAGCGCCCGATTGGCCCACAACGAGGTCTGTGAGAAAACAAACCAACAACAAAAAATAAGCCTCACGCTTCACGATACTTTTAGCTTCTCCCCATCTGTGGGGGACGACGATAGGGGGGATATGCATAGAGGGGGATGCACCCACCTGCAATCGGCGGTACGTCGTCAATAGATCGGCGATAGACCCCCGATACTGAATCCGCACCTTCCTGGGCGAGGTGGGGCTATCGGGCCCCTATCGGCGATCCATGGGCGATTGGGGGGCGATGCATCCCCCCCTTATGCCTATTCCCCCCCGCCATCGTTGCCCCCGAATCTGCCGGGTCAGCTGGCCTCGCGCATCGCGCTGGGCGGTGCGCATCGCGCGGCCACCTGCGCGCCCTCGCGCCCGCGCGCCGCCCCTCGTGGGAAGGCCGGCCGCTCTGCCCCGGGCCGCGACGCGCAGAGCGCGATGACCTTTGCGACCCCGCGGGTGAGCCGGGCGGAGCTCTGACGCCGTGCTGCATCGCAGCGCGGCGGAGGCGATCCGCTCGCGCGCTCCAGCAGCCCCTCGGCGCGCGGCGCAGCAGTCCACCGGCGGCACGAGAGGGAAGGAGGAAGAGGGCGGCCGCGGAAAGCAGGCGGGGGGAAGGGGGGCACTCACCGCGGAGAGATCGGCCTTCGACGCACAGATCCCCAAGGAGTGCCAGCTCCCCATCGTTCCTCCTGGCGTGCCCCCATGATGCGCCAAGCCTCCCCAAGATGGCCCCCTAGGACGGCACGGGGGCACTGCAAGACAACCCCACAAGACGTCCCCAGCACGCCCCAAGACGCCCGCAAGACCGCCCAAGACAGCTCCAAGACCCTCCCAAGGATAAGCCCTCCAGCGAGCACCTGAGAGGCAACCGCACTGGAGACGCACAGGAGGTCCCGAGACGCCGCGAGGGGGCCCAAGACTCCCCACCATGCAGCGTCACGGAAGGCCCCGCGAGTCCGACGTCATGCGCCAGCCTTTGGCACGGCGCCTGGACAGAACATGCACTTACACAGTAAGCGATGCACACGACCTGCACTGTGGCGGGCCTACGATGCGCTGAGCCAGAGTAAGAGTCGCACAGAAGGCCCGAAGCGGCCCGAATATTGGAGGCTTGGAAGTGGGCACCAACACCAACACAGCGGAATGCCTCCACTGGTGGAAGATGATCCCAGATTTTGGTGTCGGTGGTAACAGTTCGGCCACCTGGGAAGCCCGAGTCTTACCACCATGACCGAGATCGGGATCGTGGTGCCGACCTCTGGGCCTCCGAAGATATTACCCCAAGATGGTGCAAGGACAATCAACGCGTGCCAAAAGAGCACAGCCCCGGGACGCCTCCAAGGCGGCCCAGGGCCAAACAGGGCGGCAACGTGACCGCCCAAAATGTCGAAAAGCTCCAAGACGTTTCTAAGGGAACAAGACGCCCCAGGAAACTCCCTAGCTACACACGCCCACAGAGACCCCTAGCGAGGCCCGAAGATGGCAACAACTTGTCACGAAAACGCCAAGGATACAGCTAGCAAGTACATCAGGAGCTTATCATATTGTTGTGTCCGAGAACTGCCGCCTTATATCGCTCTGGGAAAGCTTCAGAGAGATCCTAGAAGTCCCCTAGACGGCCCAAGACTTCACCAAGAGGGCCCAAGGCGGTCCCAAAGCTGCTCGAGAACTTCCATGGAGGCGCAAGACCGCCCCAAGAGGGCTCCCAAAAACCCGCCCAGAAGTTACCAAGACGGTACAAAAAGGAAAATGCCCGGGCGAATATGGTAGAGCCATCGCGTCCGAGACGGCCCCGAGACGCAATTGAGCCGTTGATGAAGGGCTTTCGGCCCAGGTCGGAGGCACTGGAAAGTGCTTCCATCAGTGGACGTGCAGAGTTCGACCTCGAGACCCCCGAAGCCAGCTGCATCAATATGGGTGCCACTTCTGCGCATGACGGCAACTCTGCTCAAGTGATGTGCGCGCGTGTGGCGAACGCAGCAACATCAGTACCCATCCATTGTAATAAACATTTGAATATCTAGCAGATCGTCGGCGCACGCACGGTAAAGCTCACCAGGAAATACCGCCAACCATCATTCCACACACACACACACACACACACACACACGTTCACACACACACGTTCACACACAGCGTTTTCCGCCGCAGCGCGGCAGAGGCAATCCGCACGCGCGCTCTAGTAGCCCTGGGCATGGCGTGCTAATGGGCTGGCGGCACGCGGGAGGGAAGGAGGAGGAAGGCGGCCGCGGACAGCGGGCAGGGGAGGAGACACTCACCGAAGCTCTTCGGCAACAGTGGCTGGGGCGGCCGGCCGCTGCCGAGGCAACCTCGCACTGGACGCGGAGCGGCATCGCGCCCACTCCCAAGAGCTGCGGCAACGGCTGCAGGCGCTGAAAGCGCGGAGGCCGCGGCCCCGGCGACAGGCACTGCCGCCATACAGCGCCAGCGGAGCGCGGAAGGCCAGCGACCACGGGACCTGGGCCGGCGACCGGCTCGCTGCAGCCAAATGCTGTCATACTGCGCTGTACAGCCCCGCTGAGCTGCTGAGCGCAGAGCTGCTGAGAGCAGAGCTGCAGAAGCTGCAGGGCTGCCAGCTGCAAAGCCGCCGAGGGCTGCCAGGCAGGGCAGCGATACAGCCGGGGGGTGCTGACCAAAGCTCCCAAAGCGGCGCAGCGCGGCGAGGAGCCACCAGCCGTCGCATGGGACGCCCCTGCGGCGGCAGGGCGGCGAGAGGCGGGAAAGGGAGGGCCGAACCCGACCGGCGCACCTATCACAGTCCGGCGCGGCGCCGACGCCTGCAGGCTGCCGGGGCGGGGGCGCCCAGCTGCAAGAGCAGCGGGGCACGGGCGGGGGCCTGGCTGGCGCACGCAGCGCGGCGGGGAGAGCCAGGGACGCCCAGCAGCCGCAGGGCCGGCCAGGCACCGGCGCCCAGCTGCAGGAACAGCGGGGCAGGCGGCCCGGCGGAGCCGGGCAAATGCCCCCCCTGCAGCGCGCAGCAGCCCGGGGCCGCCCGAGGCGGCTCTGGCGAGACGCGCGGCTCACGGGAGGCAGCGGCGAGGGGCGCCACCAGAATCGGCACGGGGGCCACACCCAGGACACTCCCGGCCCCTCCCAGCCAGCAAAGGAGAACGCCTCGCCAACAGTCCAAACCATGTGGCATTGATCACCGCGCCTGAACGGTGCACATACTTCGGCGGCAGCAACCACCCGGGGGGGGGGCGCTCCAGTCGAGACGCGCGAGCGCCAGCGGCAGCGCCCACCTGCGGGAGCGGGCGCTCAAGCCAGGAACGAGGTGGAGAACCCACCTGTGGGGGTGGACGCTCCCGCGGGACAGGAGAGAGGGCGTGCCACATGGGGGCCTAGCACGCAGGAGGAGGCGCCTGATCGGTGCACGAACGATTGGAGGGGCAGGGGGCCTACCTGGGGGGGCAAGCCCGCCTGCGAGTCGTTGCGGGCGCCCAATGGGCACTGCCAGGTTCGGCCCGGAGGCCGAGCGAGTGCCCACCTTGGGAGGCACGTGCCTGGGGAATTGGGGGCTAGGTGAATCGCCTCTTGGGACGCGGCCGGAATCCACCTCGGTCGCAGGCTGGGTGGTAGGGCACCCCTAGCCGCGGGGAGGCACTGGGCACACCTGCGCAATCTGGGCCGCGCAAACAGGCTGCGGGTTGAGCTCTAAGGGCTAGAGCCCCCGCCGACGGGACTGGTTCCCGGCTGGCCAGAAGGCGCCGCTGGCACGCTTGCCTCCCCGGCCTTTCCCCCCACCTACATGCGTCTGCCGCTCCTGCTGCTGGCGCCGTGCGTCGCCCCATTCTACGTCTATACACTGGTGCCGGCAATAGGCCCGCATGTCGAAATAGGAATCTCACAGGTCGCCCAGGAACTGCCAGCAGAACGCGTCGAAGCCGCCAGGGTTGCGGCGCCCCTCGACTCTTGCCTTGCCGCCCCGCTTCCAGCCTTCGACAAACAGCGCCCCGCAGGTACCCTTGAGGCGGTTGGTGAGATCCGGCCAGATCCCCAGGCGCCCCTCTCTCGGGTTCCACTGCGGCCTCCAGCGGACCTCGCACCGACGCGCGGTAGAGGGCAGAGGCCGTCGCGTGGGTCGTTCTAGCCGCGCTGGTGGCGGACGGGGCCGTTCCCCCAGCCGCGGGCACTCGCGGCCGGGGTGCTGCGCCAGCATAGGGCGAGCATCTCCGGGTGCTGTCGGAGGGCTGTCCCGGCTGAACCGGTCAGCAGCACGGTGGCGAGCAGCGCGCGAGGTCGAGGCGTCGTGGGGCCCCTGGCCCGCGCAGTTTTCCTGGCCAGTCTGGCCAGTCTGGGTGTCACCTCCCGCTGGGGCGTTGTCGCCGACTGCGCCGTGGGCAAAGCGGCCGCCGTGAATGATCCAGGAGGGCGCGCGCTGTCCGCTCCGTCCCAGACCGTGACCCAGCGGCCCCCTTTTCTGGCGCAGAGCTGCCCTACGAGGACCTCGCCCACAGGCACTACCACCGAGCTGGGCGGGACATCGGGCCAGCCGCTCCCCAGTCTCGTCAGCCTGTGCGTGCCAGCACGCGGGGCGAGCGCCACTGTCGCCCCTGGCCAGTAGGTAGTGGCCTGCCCGCGAGTCGGGCGCGATGCCACTGTGCTGCTGCGAGACGTTTGGTCTGGTGGCGGGGACGAGCCCGAGGCGTGCTCGTCAGCCGCCCCGGCGCCCCCCCGATGGACCAGGTTGTCGCCTGCGCCCGCGACGCTCCCGCCACCCTGGACACGAGGACTGGGCGGGCGCGGCTGTCCCCCCCCCCCCGCCGCTACCCTCGCCGTCGCTCCAGTCGGGGGCAGGGCTGCGCTGCTCGATGCCCGCCTGCCCGACCAAGGGGCGACCTCGCCCGCAGTGCCTCCAGGGCGGAGCCCTCGGTGTCCCACCCGCCGAGGTTTCTAGGTGGACGGACCTGACGCGCTGCGCCAGCTTCGCTGGGGGCCCTGCGCCCTCTGGGCGCGGGAAGATGTGGTCCCTGGTGGCGTCACCCGTCGCTTGCTCTCGCAGCCCGCCCGCGGCCGCTGTCTTGGGAGCGCCCAGCCCGGGGTCGGACGGCGGTATTCAGCAATCAAGGGGGCGCCCAAGGCGCGCGAATGCCCCAGCTCGCCAGGAAGGGTGCCAGGACATGCCCGTCGTGCCTGGGCGGGTCGGTGCCACGCAGGGCCGTGCGGGACCCCAGCAGGTACTCCCACGCCAGCCTCAGACTGTCGTCCCCGACGCCCTCGTGCTGCTTCCTGCCCATCGTCTGCGCAAGCCAGGCGACGACATGAGCCAGGGAGGCCCGCCTCACGCCCAAGGGGGGGGGCGTCGGGCACCCCGGTGCCCAGGATGGCGCTGCCGTATACGGTGAGGGCGTTGAATGAGGAACCCCTGGGTAAAGAATCCAGGGTCTGGAAGCTGGGGTAGCTCCAGTCGTGGACTGGCCATGGACATCACCGCCGCCCACGTCCGATCAGGAATGGTCCAGGGTCCGAAGGCTCACGGGCGCATTCCTGGACCAACGCCCCCACCGTACCTTCTGCAGGAAGGCAGCGCAGGTGCCGCGGTCCCAACACTGGGCGCCGGCTCTCTTTACCTCCATACCCAGGGCCCCTGCGCTGCTCTGCTCCTGGGCGGAATCCTGACACGCCTCCTCGATGCCTGGGTGCAGCCGCCTGCCGTGGTTCACCCTCACGCGGGCAATTGTCTTGTCTTGGCGGCCAGGTTTGCTGGCTGGGTCGATCTGGCCCGCTGGGGCCAAGGAATCCAGGGAGCGGCTTGCCAGGGCAGGGCATCCAGACGGTGTGGGGGGGGGCCAGGTCGGACAAGGCCAATACGCTGAGCCCACACGCAATGTATTGATAAGGGCATGTCATGCACGGTACGTGTTGCGTCTCAAGACGGGCGTATCGAAGCAGCTAAGCTCAAGCTGGATCCCCGCATTCACGTTCTGCTGGTTCTTCGCCTTGGCCGTATTTAGCGGGGTCTGCGAGTTGGCCCCGAAGTGGCCGATGGAGTGGGCGAGAACTACCACCATGAGAAAGATGTCCATCTGAAACTTGGCTTCGCCACCACTGCCACATGCGAAGACGATGGCATGGTCCAGTACGCAGAAAACAAGGCAGGGCCCTACCGTCAGCGCCCTGCTGTCTGCAAGCCCCTAGAGGAGATCTTCTGAGATCCGCCGCCACGCTTTTCCGCGGCTGGTGTGTACCAGGCCCCTATAGTCCGATATCCTATAAGTATGGAGCGCTTGCGACTAGTCTGGTAGTGTGATGCCTCCGCCTCCTTCCCTTCTTCCTTCTTGCCTTTCCGCCCTCGTCTCTTCCCAACATGCTCAGATCTACTGTGCATGCTCCATCTCCCAAAGATGGGGCTCTTGCCACAGGTGGGACTCCATCCGCCTCACCCTCATCATCTCGTCTCCTCCGCCCCATGATTGACTCCTACTCAGACTCACTCCGACTCAGACTCACTCACACTCAGACAACTTATACTCAAACTCGTTCATGTTCAGACTTCACTTCAGACTTTCACGCTCAGACTCGCTCACAGTCAGATCAACTAGCAGTGGGACTCCATCACACCTGGACTCACTCTCATGCTCAGGGTCAATCATGCTCAGAATCACTCCTGATCACGTTCACTCAGACTCAGACGGACTCATAATCTGACTCACTCTCAGACTCACTCACCCACAGATACACTCATGCACTCACCATTACTCTACTCTGGCTCACTCGCTCGCTCCATACTCAAACTCAGAGTGGTAGGCGTGTCTCTCTTCAGAGCCCCATGTCCGTCGCGAAACCACATGCACGGCATTCTTTCCTCCTGAAGCCGAGCCGCCATGGAGTAGCACACGGGCACGTACCCGCACGGTTTGGGCATCTCTCATGCCGAATGGCAGCCAAGTTTGGGGTGTGCATGTCTCTTGACACAACCCCCCAGAAGTCGTGATGTCGCAGGCATGGTACTTGAGCCTCCCAGAGGGGAGCCGCCAGAGGGGTACTGCACGGCCTGTTCGCACCCAGTTTGCCGGGACCTCTCTCTCCAGAAAAGTGGCCGCTTCTGGGCGGAGGGGAGAAAGACGCGTGGCTCTTCATAGCCCCATGCTCGTCGCGACGCAGCAGGCACGACTCTTGGGCCTCTAAGGGGGAAGCCGCCAGCGTGCTTTGCACGGGCCAATTCGCACCAGAACGTCGGCATCGCTGGAGCAGAATGGCAGGTGTGTGTGTGTGTGTGTCTTGTGTGTGATGTGTGTGTGTGCGTGTGTGCGTGCGTGCGTGTGTGTGTGTGTGTGCGTGTGTGTGGTGTGTGTTGTGTGTGTTGTGTGTGCGCTGTGTGTGCTGTGTTTTGTGTGGCATGTGTTGTGTGCAGTGTGGTGTGCGGTGTTTGGAGTGTGGTGTGCGTGTGTGTGCTTGTGTGTTGTGTGTTGTGTGTCGTGTGTTGTGTTGTGTGCTGTGCGTTGCGTGTTGCTTGTTGTGTGATGCGTGCCCGACCCATTTACACTCTGGCGAACTCATACTCAGACCAGTCACACATGCTGAGACTCAGTCGCACTCAGATGAACTCGCATCCAGGCGCTCATACGCAGACGCACTCGCGCCCATGCAAATCCATAACCATACAATGCCCACTGGTGATCAGATTTATTCATACTGAGGCAATCGAATATCACTCACACATAGACTGATCCACTCGCACTCAGACTTACGTACAGACTCCTTCATAATGAAACAAATTCATTATTAGACTCGGCAGTACCCCGAGACACGCATACCTAGACACGCATACTCAGACAAAGTCTCAGCCATATTTCATCAACCATGACTGAATCATGTTCAGCCATTCGTATTCAAACTTGCTCACACTCAAGCCCGGTTATACAAAAACAGACGCTCATAAAAGAACACGCTAGACTACACATGCAAATGGGGATACTCTATAATGGAAAATCTATCTTGCGAAATATGCTCACCGGTTTCAATCTCCAGGTCGACCAAGTTAGAGCGTTGCCCATAGCCAGATATGTTCACTGTATGTGCCTAGCCACCCGGCTGGGCGTCAAGTTGCCTCTGGTAGGCACGCCTGGACGGCCACCAGGGTTCCTCAGACAGCGCCCCAGAGGCTCAAGAGGCCCTCCCGAGGGCCACCTAGGCGGCCTCGAAAAACGACCAGAGACTATCATCCGAAGGAAGGCCCCTGGACAGGCCCAGCACGGAGGAGCAGAAGAGAGGCCTCCGAGGCCCCCCAAGAAATCCTCCGAGAGGCCCACGAGTCCGCTGAGATGCCCCGAAGAGGCCCCGAAAAGACAACGCAACAACCATGCAGCAATACAGCCGTGCCATGTGAGCGTTCTTTTTATTCGGCGTTTCGACATTGGGCGGCAAGAGGGGGGGGGAGGGGGGGGTCTGGCTCCAGACCTCTGCTTAGTGCGACTGTTTGCAAGAGTGCTGCCTCTGGGGGAGACTCCACCCGCTCGAAACAGGCGCACCCAAAAACAGCCAAGATCTACTCCATGGGGCGGGAAGGGGGGGGGGGGCCCGCGCCATACGGCAACTTGGCTTTTTTACCTGTCACTCGCGGCGGCCTGGTGCCGCTGTGGAGTGGGCATGGCCTACAGATCTCCCTGGTGTCAGGGCTGAGGCGGTGGGTGCGCATGATATAACACCCATGTCGGCGGCAAGAGGAGTACTGCTGAATGCCGGGCAGTTCGGCGTTCAGGAGGAGGCTCTCGAGAGAAGAAATCTCGGGCCCACTTCGGAGCACCGAACCAACGTGCGGCCTGCAGCGCCCTACTCCGACCCACCGCTCGCCCCTGCGCCCAGGGCCCTCGCCGCGTACGCCCGCTTCACACACTCCAAGCTTCATGATCTGATCCGCTGTCGTCGTCCAGCCATGCTTCTTGCACGCTGCGCTCAGATAGATGTGCGTGTTGTCGCAGGGGGGCAGCTTCGCCTGAAGCATGTCCTTGTACAGCTCCACGGCGTACTCGATGCGCTGGAGCTTGATGCACGCATTGATCACGTGGTGGTAAGCGAAACGATCGGGTTCCAGGTGCTGCTCGCGCATCGTATCGAAGATAGCAACAGCCTCCTTCGGGCGATTGCTGGAGTAGTATACCTTTATCATGATTCCGAAGGTTTTACCATTGGGTACCAGCCCCGTGGAGGTCATCTGCATGAACAGCTCCTGGGCCTGGTCTAACATGCCATTCTGAGAGCAAGCACACAGCACCGCATTGTATGCCACCCGATCGAGCTTGATCCCCAACTCCTTCATCTCATCATGGAGCTTCAGCGTGAACTCCGGATTGGTCCGCTCATTGGCGGCCATGATGCAGCGGTACGCCGTTGAGCTGAGCATGACACCCGCGTCCTTCATCTTCACGAAGTAGGCCAGGACGTCGTCTGGAGGCTTGCTCCTCCACGCAACGATCAGGCGGTTCTGGGCAAGAGTAGATGGTGAGACTCTGTGAGCTCGGATCACCTCGAGGAACTTCAGCCCCTCATCCCGCATGCGCTTGTCGTCGAGGCTTTCGGCGACTAGCTTGAAGAACTTGCTGGCGGTGCTTCTGCAAAGCAAGTGCACGTCGGGGACGGCCCCGCTCTGCAGCATCTGGTCGAACAGCTTCAGGGCCGTCTCCGCGCTGTTGCACCTGACGCAGGCACGCATCGCCGTCGTGACGTCGGAGGCCTTGGGCGCCACGCCCTCCTTCTGCACGCGGTCGAGGACGCGCATGTCGAACTTCCGCTGCGCCTCCTCGTCGTCGGCAGAGCCGTCTTTGCCAGTGCCTGGGACATCTCCGGCCTTGGTCGGGCGCCCGACGTCGGGTGCCCCGCTCTCGAGCTGGATCCCCGCCTTCACGTTCTTCTGGCTCTTCGCCTTGGCGTTCGGGCGCACGGTCTGCGAGTTTGCCCCGAAGTGGCCCATGGAGTAGGCGAGAACCACCACCATGAGGAGGATGTCCATCTGAAGCTTGGCCTCGCCACCGCTGCCAGACGCGTAGACGAAGACCCCGGCCAGCGCGCAGAAAGCAAGGCAGAGCTCTCCCGTCAGCAGCCTGTTGTCTGCGGGCCCCGTGGGGGAGATCTTCTGAGATCCGCCGCCGCGCTTTTCCGCGGCCTGGCATGTGCTGGGCCCATCGTTTCTTTTTGAGCTTTGCTCCGAGACCCATTAACCTACAACATCTGTTCAATGAATGTGCCACCCTGCGGTGCGCCAAGTTACCTCTGGTAGGCACGCCCAGACGGTCGCCAGGGAGCCCCAGAGGTTCAACAAGAGGCCCCCCCGAAGATTCCAAGCGTCCCCAGAACGCCCTATGACTCTTCCGAGGTGGCCCCCAGGCGGCCCAGGACCGGACAAAATGGTTCCCAAGACTAGCCCAAGACGGCCCCAAGACTAGCCCAACAACCATGCAGCGATACAGCAACGCCACGCAGCAACACTGCTGCGCTGCTTCCCCCAGCGCGGTGGAGGACATGCGCGGCAGCGCAACTGGATAGCCACTGCGCCATCGCGAGGAAGCCTTTTCTCTGACTGTTTGTGGAAGAGTTTGGGGGGTTACGACAGGCACCCGGTGCCTACTCACGGGAAAGGTATCCCTGAACGCGGTGATGCGCGCTTGAGCCAAGTCTGCGGAGGACGGGGAGGATAACGACGCGTTTCAACAACGTCGTGCGCGTGTGCCTCTGGAACACATCGCTCCAACCGCACCTGTAAATTCCATTGATGTTGCTAGCGTTTACCCAGAAATACCGCCAGCCCACTGGGCGGAGGTGGCTGAAGGAGTCAGCTCTTCCAACGCTCTTACTACCCCTCCCCTGGGGTCTTACGATGCGCCCCCTCGCTGTCGGGATGATCAAGACAGCTCTAGATGGTTCCAAGATGGTCTGGGATAGCCCAGACAGCCTCCAAGATGGCACAATGTAGACTCCTAGACGCTTCCCAGAGGCTCCAAGACCGCCGCAAGACGTCTCGAGGCGGCCGCGGATCCTCCCAAGGATGCCTCCGAGGGACCAATATCTTTCATACATCAAAAATGGGTTCAATTCTTGTTACTGTCTCGCCCGCTCGCTTCCGACGGACGTCTGAGGAGCCCAGAAGGGCTCGGAGAGGGCCCCGAAGACGCCCAAGAGCGTCCAGAGAGCATCACAAGCGAGCCTCAAGGGGGCGATTTGTCGGGCTCCACAAGCAGGTACTGTAATCGTGGACACCGACGTTCTGCTTCAACATGGCCTCCAGCCTTGCTCCCAGAGGGCCCGGAAGGCCCCCGAGAGGCCCGCAAGAGAGCCCCAAGAAGGCTCAAGGCACGGTCCCAAGGGGGCTCCAAGATGGCTCCAGCCCGCGGATCGTTTCTGGATCGGCTGATGCGCGAAGCGCCATCCATTCCCACACGGGCTGCCCCGCCTGGAGGAGGTTGATCAGTCATCTTGCCTGCACTCGCGGCGGCCTGGTGCCTCTGCAGAGTGGGCACGGGCCTACAGACCTCTCTGGAGCCAGGGCCGGGGCGGTGGGCGCGCATCCTTCTGCACCCAGGCTGGCGCCAAGGGAGGGTGGCTGAACGCCGAGCGGTTCGGCGCTGAGGGGCCAGAAGTCTCGGGCCCGCTTCGGAGCGCTGATCCCAATGCCCAGACATGTCCAGTGGCGGCGGCCGTGGCGGGGCGGGCAACCGTGCAGGGGCTCGCGCGACAGTCGCCCGCGCGCGGCCTGCAGCGACCTACTCCGACCCACCGCTCGCACGTGCGCCCGGGGCCGTCGGGGAGGCCCGCGCCTTGTGCGCCTCCTTCACACACTCCAAGTCCTTCATGATCTGATCCGCTGTCGTCGTCCAGCCATGCTTCTTGCACGCCGCGCTCAGATAGATGTGCGTGTTGTCACAGGGAGGCAGCTTCGCCTGAAGCATGTCCTTGTACAGCTCCACGGCGTACTCGATGCGCTGGAGCTTGATGCACGCATTGATCACGTGGTGGTAAGCGAAACGATCGGGTTCCAGGTGCTGCTCGCGCATCGTATCGAAGATAGCCACAGCCTCCTTCGGGCGATTGCTGGAGTAGTAGACCTTGATCATGATGCCGAAGGTCTTACCATTGGGGACCAGCCCCGTGGAGGTCATCTGCATGAACAGCTCCCGGGCCTGGTCTAACATGCCATTCTGAGAGCAAGCACACAGCACCGCATTGTATGCCACTCGATCGAGCTTGATCCCCAACTCCTTCATCTCATCATAGAGCTTCAGCGTGAACTCCGGATTGGTCCGCTCGTTGGCGGCCATGATGCAGCGGTACGCCGTTGAGCTGAGCATGACACCCGCGTCCTTCATCTTCACGAAGTAGGCCAGGACGTCGTCTGGAGGCTTGCTCCTCCACGCAACGATCAGGCGGTTCTGGGCAAGAGTAGATGGTGAGACTCTGTGAGCTCGGACCACCTCGAGGAACTTCAGCCCCTCATCCCGCATGCGCTTGTCGTCGAGGCTTTCGGCGACGAGCCTGAAGAACTTGCTGGCGGTGCTTCTGCAAAGCAAGTGCACGTCGGGGACGGCCCCGCCCTGCAGCATCTGGTCGAACAGCTTCACGGCCGTCTCCGCGCTGTTGCACCTGACGCAGGCCCGCATCGCCGTCGTGACGTCGGAGGCCTTGGGCGCCACGCCCTCCTTCTGCACGCGGTCGAGGACGCGCATGTCGAACTTCCGCTGCGCCTCCTCGTCGTCGGCAGCGCCGTCTTTGCCAGTGCCTGGGACATCTCCGGCCTTGGTCGGGCGCCCGACGTCGGGTGCCCCACTCTCGAGCTGGATCCCCGCCTTCACGTTCTTTTGGCTCTTCGCCTTGGCGCTCGGGCGCACGGTCTGCGAGTTTGCCCCGAAGTGGCCGATGGAGTAGGCGAGAACCACCACCATGAGGAGGATGTCCATCTGAGGCTTGGCCTCGCCACCGCTGCCGGACGCGTAGACGAAGACCCCGGCCAGCGAGCAGAAAGCAAGGCAGAGCCCTACCGTCAGCAGCCTGTTGTCTGCGAGCCCCGTGGAGGAGATCTTCTGAGATCCGCCGCCGCGCTTCTCCGCGGCTGGCATGTGCCTGGCCCCTCGTTTCTATCGGGGGTTCCAAGCGTCCCCAGAACGCCCTATGACTCTCCGGAGGTGGCCCCCAGGCGGCCCAGGACTGCACAAAATGGTTCCCAAGACTAGCCCAGCGCGGCCCCCCGAGACTCCCCCTGAGCGCCCTCAAGAAACCACAAGACAGCCCCAGCACCGAAGAGGCCCCTGAGGCGACCCAAGGAGCCCCCCAAAGGCTCCCGAGAGGCCATGGTGAAGCCCCGAAGCGGCCACCAAAGAGGCACCACAACAACCATGCAGCGATACAGCCGCGCCACGCTGCAACACTGCTGCGCTGCTTCCCCCAGCACGGTGGAGTACATGCGCGGCAGCGCAGCTGGATAGCCACTGCGCCATCGCGAGGAAGCCTTTTCCCTGACTGTTTGTGGAAGAGTTTGAGGGGTTACGACAGGCACCCGGTGCCTACTCACGGGAAAGGTATCCCTGAACGCGGTGATGCGCGCTTGAGCCAAGTCTGCGGAGGACGGGGAGGACGGGGAGGATAACGACGCGTTTCAACAATGTCATACGCATGGGCCTCTGGAACACATCGCTCCAACCCCAACTGGAAATGCCGATGATGTTGCCAGCGTTTACCCAGGATTCTCACCAGCCCCCTGGGCACAGATGGCTCAAGAAACCAATGTTTCCAACGCCTTGCTTCCCGCTCTCATGGGGTCTGGACCGGGGATCCCCTCGCTGTCGGGGCGTTCAAGACGGCTCAAATCGGATTGGGCGAAAGGGGGGGATAGCAAGGGGGGATTTGAGAATCAGCTCCCGTAGCTGATTTGCCCAGCGCCTCCCAACGCCAGAGGCGGCCATGGGCCCCTCGGTGGGGCCGAAACCAGCTGCATGAAGCAGATTTCGTACCCCCCCCTTTCCCTATCCCCCCCTTTCGTCCAGCCCGATCCAAGAAACTTTCGGATAGCCCAAAACGGCCTCCAGGATGGCACAATATAGACTAAGCCGGACCAAGACCTCCTTCAAGATACTTCCCAGAGGCTCGAGGCGGCCACGCAGCCTCCCAAGTATGCCCCCGAGGAACCAAAGTCTTTCACAAACCAACAGCGTGTTCAATTCTTGTTACTGTCTCGCCCGCTCGCGTCTGGTGGACGTCTGAGGAGCCCAGAAGGGCTCCGAGAGGGCCCCGAAGACCCCCAAGAGCGTCCAGAGAGCATCACAAGCGAGCCTCAAGGGGGCGATTTGTCGGGCTCCACAAGCAGGCACTGTAATTGTGGACACCGATGTTTTGCCTCAACATGGCCTCCAGCCTTGCTCCAAGAGGGCCCGGAAGGCCCCCAAGAGGCCCGCAAGAGCCCCAAGAAGGCTCACGGCACGGTCCCAAGGGGGCTCCAAGATGGCTCGAGCCCGCGAATCGTTTCTGGATCGGCTGATGCTCGAAGCGCCATCCATTCCCACCAGGACTGCCCCGCCTGGAGGAGGTTGATCAGTCATCTTGCCTGCACTCGCGGCGGCCTGGTGCCTCTGCAGAGTGGGCACGGGCCTGCAGACCTCTCTGGAGCCAGGGCTGGGGCGGTGGGCGCGCATCCTTCTGCACCCAGGCTGGCGCCAGGGGAGGGCGGCGGAACGCCGAGCGGTTCGGCGCTGAGGGGCCAGAAGTCTCGGGCCCGCTTCGGAGCGCTGATCCCAATGCCCAGACATGTCCAGTGGCGGCGGCCGTGGCGGGGTGGGCAACCGTGCAGGGGCTCGCGCGACAGTCGCCCGCGCGCGGCCTGCAGCGCCCTACTCCGACCCACCGCTCGCACGTGCGCCCGGGGCCGTCGGGGAGGCCCGCGCCTTGTGCGCCTCCTTCACACACTCCAAGTCCTTCATGACCTGATCCGCTGTCGTCGTCCAGCCATGCTTCTTGCACGCCGCGCTCAGATAGATGTGCGTGTTGTCACAGGGAGGCAGCTTCGCCTGAAGCATGTCCTTGTACAGCTCCACGGCGTACTCGATGCGCTGGAGCTTGATGCACGCATTGATCACGTGGTGGTAAGCGAAACGATCGG
Organism: Prorocentrum cordatum; assembly: GCA_963575745.1. Lineage (NCBI taxonomy): Eukaryota > Dinophyceae > Prorocentrales > Prorocentraceae > Prorocentrum > Prorocentrum cordatum. The sequence goes on from CAUYUJ010019497.1 coordinate 165,706, forward strand.
GCTCCAGGTGCTGCTCGCGCATCGTATCGAAGATAGCCACCGCCTCCTTCGGGCGATTGCTGGAGTAGTAGACCTTGATCATGATGCCGAAGGTCTTACCATTGGGGACCAGCCCCGTGGAGGTCATCTGCATGAACAGCTCCCGGGCCTGGTCTAACATGCCATTTTGAGAGCAAGCACACAGCACCGCATTGTATGCCACCCGATCGAGCTTGATCCCCAGCTCCTTCATCTCATCATAGAGCTTCAGCGTGAACTCCGGATTGGTCCGCTCGTTGGCGGCCATGATGCAGCGGTACGCCGTTGAGCTGAGCATGACACCCGCGTCCTTCATCTTCACGAAGTAGGCCAGGACGTCGTCTGGAGGCTTGCTCCTCCACGCAACGATCAGGCGGTTCTGGGCAAGAGTAGATGGTGAGACTCTGTGAGCTCGGATCACCTCGAGGAACTTCAGCCCCTCATCCCGCATGCGCTTGTCGTCGAGGCTTTCGGCGACTAGCTTGAAGAACTTGCTGGCGGTGCTTCTGCAAAGCAAGTGCACGTCGGGGACGGCCCCGCTCTGCAGCATCTGGTCGAACAGCTTCAGGGCCGTCTCCGCGCTGTTGCACCTGACGCAGGCCCGCATCGCCGTCGTGACGTCGGAGGCCTTGGGCGCCACGCCCTCCTTCTGCACGCGGTCGAGGACGCGCATGTCGAACTTCCGCTGCGCCTCCTCGTCGTCGGCAGCGCCGTCTTTGCCAGTGCCTGGGACATCTCCGGCCTTGGTCGGGCGCCCGACGTCGGGTGCCCCGCTCTCGAGCTGGATCCCCGCCTTCACGTTCTTCTGACTCTTCGCCTTGGCGTTCGGGCGCACAGTCTGCGAGTTTGCCCCGAAGTGGCCGATGGAGTAGGCGAGAACCACCACCATGAGGAGGATGTCCATCTGAGGCTTGGCCTCGCCACCGCTGCCGGACGCGTAGACGAAGACCCCGGCCAGCGCGCAGAAAACAAGGCAGAGCCCTACCGTCAGCAGCCTGTTGTCTGCGAGCCCCGTGGAGGAGATCTTCTGAGATCCGCCACCGCGCTTTTCCGCGGCCTGGCATGTGCTGGGCCCATCGTTTTCTCTTTGAGCTTTGCCCCGAGACCCATTGACCTACAACATCTGTTCAATGAATGTGCCACCCTGCGGTGTGCCAAGTTACCTCTGGTAGGCACGCCCAAACGGTCGCCAGGCGTCCCAGACGGCGCCCCAGAGATTCAACACGAGGCCCCCCCGAAGATTCCAAGCGGCCCCAGAACGCCCTATGACTCTCCGGAGGTGGCCCCCAGGCGGCCCAGGACTGCACAAAATGGTTCCCAAGACTAGCCCAGCGCGGCCCCCAGACTCCTCCTGAGCGCCCTCAAGACACCCCAAGACAGCCCCAACACCGAAGAGGCCCCCAAGGCGACCCAAGGAGCCCCCCAAAGGCTCCCGAGAGGCCATGGTGAAGACCCGAAGCGGCCACCAAAGAGGCACCGCAACAACCATGCAGCGATACAGCCGCGCCACGCAGCAACACTGCTGCGCTGCTTCCCCCCAGCACGGTGGAGTACATGCGCGGCAGCGCAGCTGGATAGCCACTGCGCCATCGCGAGGAAGCCTTTTCCCTGACTGTTTGTGGAAGAGTTTGAGGGGTTACGACAGGCACCCGGTGCCTACTCACGGGAAAGGTATCCCTGAACGCGGTGATGCGCGCTTGAGCCAAGTCTGCGGAGGACGGGGAGGACGGGGAGGATAACGACGCGTTTCAACAATGTCATACGCATGGGCCTCTGGAACACATCGCTCCAACCCCAACTGGAAATGCCGATGATGTTGCCAGCGTTTACCCAGGATTCTCACCAGCCCCCTGGGCACAGATGGCTCAAGAAATCAATGTTTCCAACGCCTTGTTTCCCGCTCTCATGGGGTCTGAACAGGGGATCCCCTCGCTGTCGGGGCGTTCAAGACGGCTCAGATCGGATTGGGCGAAAGGGGGGGATAGCAAGGGGGGATTTGAGAATCAGCTCCCGTAGCTGATTTGCCCAGCGCCTCCCGGCGCCAGAGGCGGCCATGGGCCCCTCGGTGGGGCCGAAACCAGCTGCATGAAGCAGATTTCGTAACCCCCCCTTTCCCTATTCCCCCCTTTCGTCCAGCCCGATCCAAGAAACTTTCGGATAGCCCAAGACGGCCTCCAGGATGGCACGATATAGACTAAGCCGGACCAAGACCTCCTTCAAGATACTTCCCAGAGGCTCGAGGCGGCCACGCAGCCCCCCAAGGATGCCCCCGAGGAACCAAAGCCTTTCACAAACCAACAGCGTGTTCAATTCTTGTTACTGTCTCCCCTGCTCGCTCCCACTGGACGTCTGAGGAGCCCAGAAGGGATCCAAGAGGGCCCCAAAGACCCCCAAGAGCGTCCAGAGAGCATCACAAGCGAGCTTCAAGGGGGCGATTTCTCGGGCTCCACAAGCAGGCACTGTAATTGTGGACACCGATGTTTTGCCTCAACATGGCCTCCAGCCTTGCTCCAAGAGGGCCCAGAACGCCCCCGAGAGGCCCGCAGAGAGCCCCAAGAAGGCTCACGGCACGGTCCCGAGGGGGCTCCAAGATGGCTCCAGCCCGCGGATCGTTTCTGGATCGGCTAATGCGCGAAGCGCCATCCATTCCAACACGGGCTGCCCCGCCTGGAGGAGGTTGATCAGTCATCTTGCCTGCACTCGCGGCGGCCTGGTGCCTCTGCAGAGTGGGCACGGGCCTACAGACCTCTCTGGAGCCAGGGCCGGGGCGGTGGGTGCGCATCCTTCTGGACCCAGGCTGGCGCCAGGGGAGGGCGGCGGAACGCCGAGCGGTTCGGCGCTGAGGGGCCACAAGTCTCGGGCCCGCTTCGGAACGCTGATCCCAATGCCCAGACATGTCCAGTGGCGGCGGCCGTGGCGGGGTGGGCAACCGTGCAGGGGCTCGCGCGACAGTCGCCCGCGCGCAGCCTGCAGCGCCCTACTCCGACCCACCGCTCGCACGTGCGCCCGGGGCCGTCGGGGAGGCCCGCGCCTTGTGCGCCTCCTTCACACACTCCAAGTCCTTCATGACCTGATCCGCTGTCGTCGTCCAGCCATGCTTCTTGCACGCCGCGCTCAGATAGATGTGCGTGTTGTCACAGGGAGGCAGCTTAGCCTGAAGCATGTCCTTGTACAGCTCCACGGCGTACTCGATGCGCTGGAGCTTGATGCACGCATTGATCACGTGGTGGTAAGCGAAACGATCGGGCTCCAGGTGCTGCTCGCGCATCGTATCGAAGATAGCCACCGCCTCCTTCGGGCGATTGCTGGAGTAGTAGACCTTGATCATGATGCCGAAGGTCTTACCATTGGGGACCAGCCCCGTGGAGGTCATCTGCATGAACAGCTCCCGGGCCTGGTCTAACATGCCATTTTGAGAGCAAGCACACAGCACCGCATTGTATGCCACCCGATCGAGCTTGATCCCCAACTCCTTCATCTCATCATAGAGCTTCAGCGTGAACTCCGGATTGGTCCGCTCGTTGGCGGCCATGATGCAGCGGTACGCCGTTGAGCTGAGCATGACACCCGCGTCCTTCATCTTCACGAAGTAGGCCAGGACGTCGTCTGGAGGCTTGCTCCTCCACGCAACGATCAGGCGGTTCTGGGCAAGAGTAGATGGTGAGACTCTGTGAGCTCGGATCACCTCGAGGAACTTCAGCCCCTCATCCCGCATGCGCTTGTCGTCGAGGCTTTCGGCGACGAGCTTGAAGAACTTGCTGACGGTGCTTCTGCAAAGCAAGTGCACGTCGGGGACGGCCCCGCCCTGCAGCATCTGGTCGAACAGCTTCAGGGCCGTCTCCGCGCTGTTGCACCTGACGCAGGCCCGCATCGCCGTCGTGACATCGGAGGCCTTGGGCGCCACGCCCTCCTTCTGCACGTGGTCGAGGACGCGCATGTCGAACTTCCGCTGCGCCTCCTCGTCGTCGGCAGCGCCGTCTTTGCCAGTGCCTGGGACATCTCCGGCCTTGGTCGGGCGCCCGACGTCGGGTGCCCCACTCTCGAGCTGGATCCCCGACATCACGTTCTTCTGGCTCTTCGCCTTGGCGTTCGGGCGCACGGTCTGCGAGTTTGCCCCGAAGTGGCCGATGGAGTAGGCGAGAACCACCACCATGAGGAGGATGTCCATCTGAGGCTTGGCCTCGCCACCCCACCGCTGCTGGACGCGTAGACGAAGACCCCAGCCAGCGCGCAGAAAGCAAGGCAGAGCCCTACCGTCAGCAGCCTGTTGTCTGCGAGCCCCGTGGAGGAGATCTTCTGAGATCCGCCGCCGCGCTTCTCCGCGGCTGGCATGTGCCTGGCCCCTCGTTTCTCTTTGAGCTTTGCTCCGAGACCCATTGGCCTACAACATCTGTTCAATGAGTGTGCCACCCTGCGGTGCGCCAAGTTACCTCTGGTAGGTACGCCCAAACGGTCGCCAGGCGTCCCAGACGGCGCCCCTGAGGTTCAACAAGAGGCCCCCCCGAAGATTCCAAGCGGCCCCAGAACGCCCTATGACTCTCCGGAGGTGGCCCCCAGGCGGCCCAGGACTGCACAAAATGGTTCCCAAGACTAGCCCAGCGCGGCCCCGAGACTCCCCCTGAGCGCCCTCAAGACACCCCAAGACAGCCCCAGCACCGAAGAGGCCCCCAAGACGACCCAAGGAGCCCCCCAAAGGCTCCCGAGAGGCCATGGTGAAGCCCCGAAGCGGCCACCAAAGAGGCACCGCAACAACCATGCAGCGATACAGCCGCGCCACGCAGCAACACTGCTGCGCTGCTTCCCCCAGCGCGGTGGAGGACATGCGCGGCAGCGCAACTGGATAGCCACTGCGCCATCGCGAGGAATCCTTGTCCCTGACTGTTTGTGGAAGAGTTTGGGGGGTTACGACAGGCACCCGGTGCCTACTCACGGGAAAGGTATCCCTGAACGCGGTGATGCGCGCTTGAGCCAAGTCTGCGGAGGACGGGGAGGACGGGGAGGATAACGACGCGTTTCAACAATGTCATACGCATGGGCCTCTGGAACACATCGCTCCAACCCCAATTGGAAATGCCCATGATGTTGCCAGCGTTTACCCAGGATTCTCACCAGCCCCCTGGGCACAGATGGCTCAAGAAATCAATGTTTCCAACGCCTTGCTTCCCGCTCTCATGGGGTCTGGACCGGGGATCCCCTCGCTGTCGGGGCGTTCAAGACGGCTCAGATCGGATTGGGCGAAAGGGGGGGATAGCAAGGGGGGATTTGAGAATCAGCTCCCGCAGCTGATTTGCCCAGCGCCTCCCGGCGCCAGAGGCGGCCATGGGCCCCTCGGTGGGGCCGAAACCAGCTGCATGAAGCAGATTTCGCAACCCCCCCTTTCCCTATTCCCCCCTTTCGTCCGGCCCGATCCAAGAAAGTTTCGGATAGCCCAAGACGGCCTCCAGGATGGCACGATATAGACTAAGCCGGACCAAGACCTCCTTCAAGATACTTCCCAGAGGCTCGAGGCGGCCACGCAGCCTCCCAAGGATGCCCCCGAGGAACCAAAGTCTTTCACAAACCAACAGCGTGTTCAATTCTTGTTACTGTCTCGCCTGCTCGCTCCCACTGGACGTCTGAGGAGCCCAGAAGGGCTCCTAGAGGGCCCCGAAAAAAAAAGAGCGTCCAGAGAGCATCACAAGCGAGCTTCAAGGGGGCGATTTCTCGGGCTCCACAAGCAGGTACTGTAATTGTGGACACCGACGTTTTGCCTCAACATGGCCTCCAGTCTTGCTCCCAGAGGGCCCAGAACGCCCCCGAGAGGCCCGCAAGAGAGCCCCAAGAAGGCTCAAGGCACGGTCCCAAGGGGGCTCCAAGATGGCTCCAGCCCGCGGATCGCTTCTGGATCGGCTAATGCGCGAAGCGCCATCCATTCCCACACGGGCTACCCCGCCTGGAGGAGGTTGATCAGTCATCTTGCCTGCACTCGCGGCGGCCTGGTGCCTCTGCAGAGTGGGCACGGGCCTACCGACCTCTCTGGAGCCAGGGCCGGGGCGGTGGTTGCGCATCCTTCCGGACCCAGGCTGGCGCCAGGGGAGGGCGGCGGAACGCCGAGCCGTTCAGCGCTGAGGGGCCAGAAGTCTCGGGCCGCTTCGGAGCGCTGATCCAAATGCCCAGACATGTCCAGTGGCGGCGGCCGTGGCGGGGCGGGCAGCCGTGCAGGGGCTCGCGCGACAGTCGATGCGCGCGGCCTGCAACGCCCTATTCCGACCCACCGCTCGCACGTGTGCCCGGGGCCGTCGGGGAGGCCCGCGCGTTGTGCGCCTCCTTCACACACTCCAAGTCCTTCATGATCTGATCCGCTGTCGTCGTCCAGCCATGCTTCTTGCACGCCGCGCTCAGATAGATGTGCGTGTTGTCACATGGAGGCAGCTTCGCCTGAAGCATGTCCTTGTACAGCTCCACGGCGTACTCGATGCGCTGGAGCTTGATGCACGCATTGATCACGTGGTGGTAAGCGAAACGATCGGGTTCCAGGTGCTGCTCGCGCATCGTATCGAAGATAGCCACCGCCTCCTTCGGGCGATTGCTGGAGTAGTAGACCTTGATCATGATGCCGAAGGTCTTACCATTGGGGACCAGCCCCGTGGAGGTCATCTGCATGAACAGCTCCCGGGCCTGGTCAAACATGGCATTCTGAGAGCAGGCACACAGCACCGCATTGTATGCCACCCGATCGAGCTTGATCCCCAACTCCTTCATCTCATCATAGAGCTTCAGCGTGAACTCCGGATTGGTCCGCTCGTTGGCGGCCATGATGCAGCGGTACGCCGTTGAGCTGAGCATGACACCCGCGTCCTTCATCTTCACGAAGTAGGCCAGGACGTCGTCTGGAGGCTTGCTCCTCCACGCAACGATCAGGCGGTTCTGGGCAAGAGTAGATGGTGAGACTCTGTGAGCTCGGATCACCTCGAGGAACTTCAGCCCCTCATCCCGCATGCGCTTGTCGTCGAGGCTTTCGGCGACGAGCCTGAAGAACTTGCTGGCGGTGCTTCTGCAAAGCAAGTGCACGTCGGGGACGGCCCCGCCCTGCAGCATCTGGTCGAACAGCTTCACGGCCGTCTCCGCGCTGTTGCACCTGACGCAGGCCCGCATCGCCGTCGTGACGTCGGAGGCCTTGGGCGCCACGCCCTCCTTCTGCACGCGGTCGAGGACGCGCATGTCGAACTTCCGCTGCGCCTCCTCGTCGTCGGCAGCGCCGTCTTTGCCAGTGCCTGGGACATCTCCGGCCTTGGTCGGGCGCCCGACGTCGGGTGCCCCACTCTCGAGCTGGATCCCCGCCTTCACGTTCTTCTGGCTCTTCGCCTTGGCGCTCGGGCGCACGGTCTGCGAGTTTGCCCCGAAGTGGCCGATGGAGTAGGCGAGAACCACCACCATGAGGAGGATGTCCATCTGAGGCTTGGCCTCGCCACCGCTGCCGGACGCGTAGACGAAGACCCCGGCCAGCGCGCAGAAAGCAAGGCAGAGCCCTACCGTCAGCAGCCTGTTGTCTGCGGGCCCCGTGGAGGAGATCTGCTGAGATCCGCCGCCGCGCTTTTCCGCGGCCTGGCATGTGCTGGACCCATCGTTTCTCTTTGAGCTTTGCTCCGAGACCCATTGACCTACAACATCTGTTCAATGAATGTGCCACCCTGCGGTGCGCCAAGTTACCTCTGGCAGGCACGCCCAAACGGTCGCCAGGCGTCCCAGACGGCGCCCCAGAGGTTCAACAAGAGGCCCCCCCGAAGATTCCAAGCGGCCCCAGAACGCCCTATGACTCTCCGGAGGTGGCCCCCAGGCGGCCCAGGACTGCACAAAATGGTTCCCAAGACTAGCCCAGCGCGGCCCCGAGACTCCCCCTGAGCGCCCTCAAGACACCCCAAGACAGCCCCAGCACCGAAGAGGCCCCCAAGACGACCCAAGGAGCCCCCCAAAGGCTCCCGAGAGGCCATGGTGAAGCCCCGAAGCGGCCACCAAAGAGGCACCGCAACAACCATGCAGCGATCCAGCCGCGCCACGCAGCAACACTGCTGCGCTGCTTCCCCCAGCGCGGTGGAGGACATGCGCGGCAGCGCAACTGGATAGCCACTGCGCCATCGCGAGGAAGCCTTTTCCCTGACTGTTTGTGGAAGAGTTTGGGGGGTTACGACAGGCACCCGGTGCCTACTCACGGGAAAGGTATCCCTGAACGCGGTGATGCGCGCTTGAGCCAAGTCTGCGGAGGACAAGGAGCACAGCGGCACGATTCAACAACCTCGTGCGCATGGGCTTCTGGAGCAGATCGCTCCAACCGCAACCGAAGTGCCGTCGGTTGTGCGAACGTTTACCAGGAAATCCCACCAGCCATCTGGGCGTAGGTGGCTCTAGGAGTCTGCACTTCCAGCCCCTTCCCCATCCCAACGGGGTCTGGACCGTGGTTCCCTCGCGGTCTAGGTGTCCAAGATGGCCCTGGATGGTTCCAAAACGCCACCGAGCCTGCTGGCACGCTGAGGCCTGAAAGAATGCCAATTTCTGTCTGGCAGGTTTCTGTAGTCTTCTAGGGACCCCCCCCGCGGGACGCACACCGCCAACTGCACTGCCCCGGCTCCCGCGGAGTCCCTGGGCGGCCATGGCACCTCCCCGGGGCTCTCCAAGGCTTTCATGACGGCCCAGGAGGCCCCCAAGACGGTCCAAGAGGGCCCCGAGTCGCCGAACGATCGCTCGAAGACGCCCAAGATGACCTCAAGATGGCCCAAGAGGCCTCCAAGACGCCCCAAGAGGCCTCCAAGAGGCCTCCCAAGAGGGCCTCAAGAGGCAACAATCATTGATGATCCTGAAGATTTTTAAGGACTATGGTGTTCTCGCCTTTCCCGCTTTCCGACGCTCCATGACGGCCCAAGAGGCCCCCAAGACCACCCCAAGACGGCACACGAGGCCTCTAAGAGGGCCCCAAGACGGTCTAAGAGCGCCCCAAGACGGCCCGAGAGGCGCCGAAAACGGCACAAGAGGGCCCCAACACGGCTCCAAAAGGAGCCCAAGAGAGGGAACACGAACCGAACATCCTAGCCTTCCGCCCAAAGGGGCCACCAGGAGGCCCCAAGAGGCCCAAAAGAGGCCCCAAGATGCCCCCAAGATGCCCCCAAGAGGCCCCCAAGAGGCCCCCAAGAGGCCCCCAAGAGGCCCCAAGAGGCCCCCAAGAGGTGTAAAAGAGGCCCCAAGAGGCCCGAAAACGGCCTCCAAGCGGCTTCAAAACTGACGCCACGAGGCCACCGAGAGGCCTTCCACGAGATCCCAACGAACATCCAAGAGGCTTCGCAGCCACAACCCAGGCACGGTGGCGGGACTTGCAATAGGCAGCTGGATATGGTCCCAGATAGCGCAAGACGGCCTCCAAGCCAGCACAAGGTAGACCAAGTTGGAACTCGACCGCCTCCAAAACGCTTCCGCGAGGCTCCAAGACCGCCACAAGACGTCTCGAGGTGGCCACAGAGCATCCCCCCGAGGAACCAACATCCTTCAAACACAAAGGTTTGTTCAAGTGTTTTGCTGAGGGGCGCCTGAGGGGCCCGGAAGGGCTCCAAGAGGGCCCCGAAGACCCTCAAGAGCGTCCCGAGAGTGCCCCAAGAAGGCCTCAAAGGGCGCGTCCCCAGCGCCAAAGGCAGGTGATGTAAGTGTGGACGCCGATGTGTTACTTCAACATGGCCTCTCGTATTCCTCGAAGAGGGCCCGAAAGGCCTCCAGAGGAGTCATACGCCCCCCCCTACGAGAGCCCCAAGAGGGCCTCAAAGGCTCACGAAACGGCTACAAGAGTGCTCCAAGATGGCCACAGCCAACGACTCGTTTCTGGATCGGCTAATGCGCGAAGCGTCGACAATTTCCACACAGGCTACCCGGCCTGGAGGTAGATCACTGTTTTTGCGATCGCTCGCGGTGGCCTGGTGCCACTGCAGAGTGAACAGGGCCTGCAGATCTCTCTGGAGTCAGGGCTGGGGCGGTGGAAACTTGCCATTCCGCACCCGTGCTGGCGCCAGGGGAGTGCGGCGGAACGCCGAGCGGTTCGGCGCTCAGGGGTACGAAGTCTCGGGCCCGCTTCGGAGCGCCGATCCAAATGACCAGAAATCTCCAGCGGCGGCGGCCGCGGCGGGGCGGGCAACCGTGCAGGGGCTCGTGCGACAGTCGCCTACGCGCGGCCCGCAGCGCCCTACTCCGACCCACCGCGCGCCCGTGCGCCGGGGGCCTTCAGGGGGGCCCGCGCTTGTGCGCCTCCTTCACACACTCCAAGTCCTTCATGATCTGATCCGCTGTCGTCGTCCAGCCATGCTTCTTGCACGCCGCGCTCAGATAAATGTGCGTGTTGTCGCAGGGAGGCAGCTTCGCCCGAAGCATGTCCTTGTACAGCTCCATGGCGTACTCGAGGCGATGGAGCTTGATGCACGCGTTGATCACGTGGTGGTAAGCGAAACGATCGGGTGCCAGGCCCTGCTCGCGCATCGTATCGAAGATAGCCACCGCCTCCTTCGGGCGATTGCTGGAGTAGTAGACCTTTATCATGATGCCGAAGGTTTTATCATTGGGTACCAGCCCCGTGGAGGTCATCTGCATGAACAGCTCCCGGGCCTGGTCTAACATGCCGTTCTGAGAGCAAGCACACAGCACCGCATTGTATGCCACCCGGTCGAGCTTGATCCCTAAACCCTTCATCTCATCATAGAGCTTCAGCGTGAACTCCGGATTGGTCCGCTCGTTGGCGGCCATGATGCAGCGGTACGCCGTCGAGCTGAGCATGACACCCGCGTCCTTCATCTCCACGAAGTAGGCCAGGACGTCAACTGGAGGCTTGCTCCTCCACGCAACGATCAGGCGGTTCTGGGCAAGAGTAGACGGTGAGACTCTGTGAGCTCGGATAACATCTAGAAGCTTCAGCCCTTCTTCCCGCATGCGCTTGTCGTCGAGGCTTTCGGCGACGAGCTTGAAGAACTTGCTGGCGGTGCTTCTGCAAAGCAGGTGCACGTCGGGGACGGCCCCGCCCTGCAGCATCTGGTCGAACAGCTTCAGAGCCGTCTCCGCGCTGTTGCACCTGACGCAGGCCCGCATCGCCGTCGTGACGTCGGAGGCCTTGGGCGCCACGCCCTCCTTGGGGAAACCAAACGGTACCAATACCGCTACTCCTCCCCGGGTGCGTTCTGACCGGAACTTCGAGGCGAATCCAGCGGTGGCGAAGAAGGCATCCCAGGAGGCTCAGAAAAGGGAACACGAGGGAAGGGTAGCGGCATGGGTACCTTTTCCTCCCCTGACTCCTTCTGCACACGGTCCAGGACGCGCAGATCGAACTTCCGCTGCGCCTCCTCGTCTTCGGCCGAACTGTCTCGGCCAGTCGCCGGGAGCTCCGCTGCCTTGGCCTGGCGCTCGCCGGCGGGTGCCCCGCTCTCGAGCTGGATGCCCGCCTTCGCGCTCTTCTGGCTCTTCGCCTTGGCATTCGGGCGCGCGGCCTGCGAGCTTGCCCCGAAGTGGCCGATGGAGTAGGCGAGAACCACCACCATGAGGAGGATGTCCATCTGAGGCTTAGCCTCGCCACCGCTGCCGGACGCGTAGACGAAGACCCCGGCCAGCGCGCAGAAAGCAAGGCAGAGCCCTACCGTCAGCAGCCTGTTGTCTGCGAGCCCCGTGGAGGAGATCGTCTGAGATCCGCCGCCGCGCTCTTCTGCGGCCGGTGTGTGGCGGGCCCCCTTGACCTTCCCAAGCAGCTTGCTGAACAGGGTACACGTCGTTCATTTCTAATCGTGCTCATTTCTAATTGTGCTCGTTCCTAATTGTTCCTGGCCCCCCAGTGGCCAGGAAGAGGCCCAGGATAGAACGAATAGAAATCTAAGGATCTTGGCCCCCAAAAAAATCAGAGAACCCTCGAAGAATTAGAAATGAGCAGTGCGTACTGCTGTGGTGGAAACCGGTTCTGGCCGAGGCACGGCCCGGCAGAGACGCCCTCCAAACAGCCTGGTGGTCCCGGCCGTTTCGCCCGAGGCGTCCCGACAACTCTCGCTCCTGAGCTGGCTGGGGTTGATCGCTTCGCCTCTGAGGCAGCCTCCCACTGCTGAGCTCCGCCACGCCGCGCGCGAGGTGGTCTGGCGTGTTTCGCCCGAGACATCCTCCCAATGCTGAGCTCCGACACGCCGCGCGCGAGGTGGTCCGACGCGCTTCGCCCGAGGCGTCCTCACGACTCTGCGCTCCGAGCTGCCGCGCACGAAGGAGGAAAAGGAGAAGGAGGAGGAGGAGGAGGAGGAGGAGGAGGAGGAGGAGGAGGGGGAGGGGAAGGAGGGAGGAGGAAGAAAAAGAGGAGGAGGAGGAAGAAAAAGAGGAGGAGGAGGAGGAGGAGGAGGAGGACAATGGCGAGCTTGGGGGCCTCTTGGGCCGTCTTTGGGGCCTCTTGGCGGTCCCGGGGGTGTGCACGTCGCTGGAGTCATCCGTGCCACTCTGCACCCCGAGCTGCCGCGCGAGAGGTGAGTCCAGCACGTTTCGCTAGAGACATCCTTGCAGCCCTGAGCTCCGAGACGTGGAGCGACCGGTGGTCCAGCTCGCTTCGCCCGAAACGTCCTCGCAGCTCTGAGCTCCGAGGAGAGCTGCGCAGGAGTCCGTGGCCCGTTCTGCTCGTGACATCGTCGCAACGCGGGGCTCCGAGATGCTGCGGGCGAGGTGCCCGTGGTCTGGCCCGTTTCGCCTGGGGCCATCCTCGAAACTCTGGGCTCTAAGAGGGAGGAGAAAGGAAGGAGGAGGAAGCAGACCCAAACGAACCATTTGATTACACGTACGTTGTCGAATTATTGTGCTCTGGAAGGGGTCTGGGCGCCGCCTGTGACATCCTCACAACTCTGAGCCCGCGGATGTCGCACGCGAGGTGGTTCAGCCCGTTTCGCCTGAGACATCCTCACAATTCGGGGCTCCCAGATGGTGCGCGCGAGCCCTTTTCGCCTGAGACATCCTTCCAGCTCCGCGCTCCTTGAAAATG